>CM038669.1:710797628-711337514 GCA_021605145.1 Aegilops bicornis | reverse complement strand
AAATCCATATCCTGAACTGGAGCAAATATCCATTAGCCCCCAACTACCAAGTGGCTAACTTGTTATGTGCTTGGGACTTTGAAAATGACAGTTGATAAAAAGCAATCCGCATTAGCCCCCAAGTGCCAAGTGTATAACTTGTTATGTGCTTGGGACTTCAAACATGTACTCAACTCATTAATTGTCTCTTGCAGGCTGATATGACCAAAAAGGAATCTCAAATCGCCGACCTTCAAGAAAATATCAAGTCCCAACAAGGAGAAACCTCCAAGGCTATAGAAGAGCTGACCGGCGCTTTAACGGCATGGAACAGCTGAAGGATGGCTTTAAAGGCGACCGGGCGAAATGGGAGACTAAGAAGGCAACTTTGCTAAAGCGGGCGGAGGATGCTGAAGCAGCCCTTAACCCGGTAACAGAAGAATTGACTGATTTGAAGCGGAAGATCAATGCTATGACTTCTGCTGTCTTCAGTAAATAACCTCTTCATAAGCGTTAAACCAATAACAGCCATGAAAACTGCCGGTTTAATAATACTTTGACCATTGCAGGTAGCCATGTTACTCGTCTTGGCTCAGACATGCACAAAAAACTGAAGGCTGCCTATACATTGATAGAGCAGTTATATACCGGCCTTCAACGGGTTATCTACATAGCTTCATACAACAAAGCGACCCCAACCTTAATCAAGGAAACATTGGAAACATTATCCATGACACCTGCCCAGCTTGAGGATTTGAAGAAATCAGCTGCTCGGGCCGGTGCTCTGACTGCATTGACTCGTGCCAAGGCCTGGATATCTGACCTTGATTCGGAAGATATTGGAAAAGGTTATCCAAGCCAAAAAGAGGACGGGTCAGCCTTTGATAATGACGATCTCAGGGCCATGATATAAAATTGCTTATACGTCACTGGAGATGCCCCAAAGATGAATTGTGTGAGAGCAGAAGCAAAACCACGCACTAAATTCTGAAGACACTTGCATTATGACACACTGGGAAATTCATGGCACATGGGCAAAGCATGCACAAAGCTGCAGAAAATAAGTAGGCACTGGGTTATCAGGCTGTAAGATTGACAGATGGGTGGTAATGACTCGGCTATCAGGCGCCATGACAAAGGCGATGGTGAATAATTACAGATTGTAGTGATATAGTATCAAGCTAGCAGGGTTAACAGGTAGATGTTGGTCCAGATTTTGATTGCATAATGTCAAGTCGGTACACTAAGGCAAATGAAAGCCTTCATGAGAGGTAGACATGAAAATTGACACCGGCCCGGAACGTCTCGGGCATGGGATGCAATTGAAACTGTGGCTCCAGATAGATCATAGATCAGCGCACAACCTTGCGCAAACCAAATATAAATAATCAAAAAAAGAGAATACAAAATTCAAGATCCGATCCAAATATCATGACATGGTTATCTTTACCCTGATTAATGATCTCGCCGAAGAATTCCTTGAGCTGGTAGAAACTGAATGCAAGAAACATCCACCATGGCTCAACAACACCGTTATGCACGATGTCTTCCTACCTGGTGCTGACCTATTGCAGATCGACACCCCTTTGGGAATCCTGCTCCTACGTGACTGATAACCATACTCCTTTTGAAACACTTATCTCACTTATTCTGACACACATATTTCACTCATTTACGAAAACAATTTCAGTCATTTCAGAAAACAGATTATGTCTTGTCAAAAACAAATTTCAATCAATTTAAACACCAATTTCACATATTTGTAAGCACATATTTAATTCGTTTCAAAGAACCGGCTAAACTAATTTCGTAAAACTTATTTCACTCATTTAAAAAAACTCAATTCACTATGTTAAGAAATGATTTGATTCATCTGAAAAAACTGATGTCACTCATTTCAGAAAAATAATTTCATTACGTTGAGGAAACAAATTTCATTCACTTTCATATTTCAGTTCAAAATAGATTTCAGTCCGTGCAAAAAACTGATTTCATTCATTCAGAAATTTTTTTCACTCAAAGAAAAAAATACTGATTTCAAATATTTCAAAAATCTGATTTGACACAATTCTAGAAATATCAATTTTAAAAACAATGTCACTTGTGTCGTAAAACATATTTCATTCATTTAAAAAAAGGTTTGAAATAATTAGTTTCACATGTTTTACATGACTAGTTTCAAAATTCTAAAATAACAAGTTTCACGTATTTCACATATTTCACTCATTATTAAAAATTGGTTTCACCTATTTCAACTTGATTTCACTCGTGCGAAATGTTAAAATTTAAACATGTTTGAATGTATTCAAGATTGATCTTTTTTCTAAAGGTCTTGCATCAGGAGTTCAAATATATAGTAAGTTTCGAAAAAAAATTGAAGATATGAACAATCGAAATAGTGAAAAGGGAATTGATAGTGATGGATTTAGATATTGAGAGTGGAGAGATAATGCCACACACATGCATGTCATAGGCTGTGTCATGAACAGTAAAAAGAGAGAAGCAAGCAGGACAAGGCATGCGCCCTTTGCATGTGCATGGTGGGCCCAGTCTGATGAAATACGGTGACTTAAATAGAGAAAAGAGGGGTATACAAATGTAAACTTTTTGAGGTGCAAGCATGCTATTGGTGAGAAAACCACCGGTACATACCGAAACCGGTAGAAAACACTTTGCGGCCTGTTGCCAGCATGCAATCGCTTCCTGTATCTAAGCTAATTATACCCCATCGATTGGGACAGTGAATCTTGCCCCGGGCTGGCCTCCTCCTAGAGCCACTCATCAACAATGGCAGGCGGCGCTGACCAAACAAGAGGATGGTGGCAAGAACAACAAACCCTGCCTTTCGATGTGCTTGTGGACGTCGCTGCACACACTGAACCAGCCATCCTAGTGCGATTTGCTGTGATGTGCATGGACATGCGCAGTGGTGTGAAGGACGACACCAGTCTCCGCAACCGCTTTTGCACAAATAAATTATGTCTTGCTTGTCTGTAATGATGATGAGGCCGCGACCGTCATTGGTCGGCATTTTCAAGTGGTCACTGTGTACCTAGACTTGTTCCAACACGGCCCCTACCTACAGCTCTAGACCTTTTCGTCCAAGAATAGCGCGTGGGATCACTACACCAAAATTCGAGCTCCTACAATGCATGGAACCTGCTTCAATAGAGGCCTCAGCAGGGCCTTGGTCGTGGATGGTGATGTGCACTGGTTGTGACTAACTGTCATAGGTGCCTATGTCCTCAAGCTCCACGTTAGAAGGGAACAAGTGATGAAATCTCGCAGTTCCTAGACAAGGCGGCTGGAAGCAAGCCAATGATCAGGCAATGGCCTAGCCATCCCGAGTTGAACCTATTATGCTGCGCAGAGAGGAGTGGCGCCATGCTCATCAACATGTCATTCTATGATTTTTTTCTAGCTCGAACTGCAGTCCATGGAGATCGTGAGCCGGTTCCCTATATTGTGGTCCCGTACGTGACCGAGAATATCTCGCATGAGATGAATTTGGAAGATCGGGTTCCAATATTTAGTGGCACTTTGTGATTCATTCGTCTTCGTCCGCGGATTACAATATCAACTTCACGCGGGTCCACTCTATTGTTATAAAAATATATCTGGAAACATGCATCCACTTCTTTGTTGTATTTTTTTTTGAACTTTATTAGTTTTGTTTGTTGCTTCACTGCATGAACCGATGTCTCAGCGAAATAATAATTTATCTTTATAGTTCTGCTAGTTTTATCCCGCTAAAAACTATGCGGCCCTATCCAGTGACCATCGGTGAGAAGGTTGTGATCATTTTTTGTTCATTGGAAAAATTAGTTTTTTCGGTGTCATGCTTGACAATGTTCTCGTACATGAAATGGGCAAACCTGCATTTGGCTATATTACTATGGTAATTATATTTTCATTTTATTTAACTATATTTTGACACTATTCTAACTGGATTACTTTTCAGCAATAGTGTTTGTTAAGACATCCTCCAATTTTGAAGGAAACACTACGAAACAGCCCTAAACCAATTGTGCCAAAGTGTACTATTGTGCCTGGAGTACCATCTTGGTTTCTGAATATATTATATCTATGATGTCAGACAGAAATTCATATTATAACCTCAATTTGCCACCAAAATCTTAAACACAGCTCTGAACAACGAAAATGTCTAGTTTACAACCCTCAACTTTCAAACTGGACAAAAAGCAATCCTGGCTGGTTTTTAACAGTATTTGCGTGGTTAGGGTGTTGGTTGGCAGGACGGCGGTCTCGTGTGCTTGGTTGTGACAATCGTGGATGTGTGGGTGGCATGGCTTGCAGACTATTTGTGTGTGTGTGTGTGTGTGGGGGGGGGGGGGGGTCGATACCCTTCTGCTGCACGACATGGCAACCTTCAGCGGCAGAGCTTCTAGTCGGTGGCTATTCTACCATCCTCCAGCTCCATGCTACGACATCAATACGTACCATTGGCTTCGGCTTGGTGTCCCCTACAACATGTAGGGGTGGTGTGGCTGCCCCCCCTCCTTACTGATCATGGTGGCTCGCCAGATTGGGTTCTGGCCAGATGTGGCTCGCTAGCATTTGTTGGAATTGATGGTGGCTCATGCGTGATGGTGGCGTTGTGGGCTTGCCCGCCAGTGGCATTGCAGTGAGCAACTCCGGGCGAAAGCCTAAACGTCATGGCGTCTGCAAACGTCGCTTTTCCTCCTTGGGGGGCTTTTGTGAAGATTCTCATCCTACACCTCTGGAACTTGGCCTTTGTTTGGAAACCTAAGACTCTGGGATGGTGACATCGCCTGAAAGGTCATCGATTCCTCACGCTTTCCCTAGGATGGACGCACACGACATCGCGACCGATAGGTGTCCGGATGGTGATGCAGGTGCAACTGGTGGGGTAGGTGCTTTGCTTTCGATGGCGTTGCGACTCATGTGGAAACAACGGTGGTGGCAAGAGGAGCAAAGTCACAGATTGTCCTTCGTTATCGACCGTCCAACATGTCCTTGAGCGTGAAGTCGGAGCTGTAGCATTGCACGGCGATGCGGCGGCAACAATGTCGGTTGATGGACCGGGAAAGCTATATTGGTGCATAGCGTGCTTCTTTCTTCTGCAAGACTTGTGACCGAAGTCGGAGCTGCATATTTCTTGACACGTTTGGCCGATTGTTTGGAATGGGCCGACATGGTTCTCATATGTCGTTTGTCCGGAGAGGTCTCGATGGATCGTCTGCACCCTGCGGTGAAGTCGGAGTCGCTTGCTCGGGAGGTCATGATGATGACATTGTAGGTACCCAACATGGTATCTCTCCTTGGCGATGTATGTGGGTCTTGTTGATAGCCATGTTGGCAGGGTGCCCGTTCTTGTGAGCTAGTTCTAAAGTTGTTCGTCCGGGTTTCCGCAAATAATTGGGGAACTCTCTTCTACCTATTTTAAGGAATCGGAGCCTTAAGGGACACGATTTCCAAAAAAAGCTGCAGGTCTTGGATTCATCGTTGATAGAGATGCCCTGCTCCCTACAGTTTTAATCATCCAGTCTACTAATAGATATATACATCTGATCATCTGTATGAAACACGCACGCCTTGCCCCTTGCAGGTAATAACACATAAATAGACTGCATACGAAAGAGGATTTTCACCTGGCCTATATAGATAGATAGTTGGTGACAAGCTATATAGTAGTTTATATATCCATAGAAGGATGCAGTGTTTCCTCTTGGTGACGGTGATGAGAATATTTACAATAGCTAGAACTTAAATAACTGCAATCCTCTCCGTGCACTCCTTGTCTGAACTTTTCAGTACTGACCAAGTGGTCTAGAAAAACAGCAGGTCCTTATCTGAGGCTTCCATTAATTACCTTGTTTGCAGGGGATTCTGCATCTGCGGTTTTCACCTTGTCATACTTATAATCGGTGCAGTAAGCATTGAGATCAAGACAAGCAACACAAAAAGGCTAGGTTGTGGCTGGGAATGGGATTGCATCATGGCATGTGTTTGCTGCTGTAAATCTTACAAGTGTGTCTACCCACAGCTAGTTGCTCGACCTAGAAGCTCCATCCTACAACATCCTTTTGTGCTTCCACTGTCAGCTTTGAAAATCAAAAGGTAAAGTTATTTTCACTTTACCTTGGTAACAAAAACACCAGGAATCAACTGATACTTCAGTCTGACTAGCTACTGGACTGACAAAATATTCCTACCACTAGTAGAAAAACCCCAATTCGTCCCGGTTCGTGAGGGCCATTTGTCCCGATTCCCGAACTGGGACTAAAGGGTCGTTACTAAAGCCCTGTACCTTTAGTCCCGGTTTGCCCAGGAACCGGGACAGATGGGGCTCCACGTGGCCGCTGCCGCTTGCCCTTTTGTCCCGGTTGATGCCACCAACCAGGACCTAAAGGCTTCCACGCGTCAGCGGTTCAGGGGCTGGGTTTTCTGTTTTTTTTTTCTGAAAGGAGGGGGGGGGGGGGGGTTGGGGGGTTTTGGGGTTTTTGTAAGGTTAATTTAGGGGTTTCATATATTGTGTTAGCTAGCTAATAGAGAGAAGTGTCCTCTCTTATCTTCGTGCTTGGTCGACACTACGTATAGAGAGGACTCGACATGCTAGGTCCTCTTGAATTGCTCGTATGCGATCTTGAGGTAGGAGTTCATCCCGCATGTGACACATCTAATTTCAAGAAGGGGGTCAATACATATATATGAATGAAACTGAACACAAATGATGGTAATAAAATAAAATTGTGAATATTATTTCTTACGCACTTCATGTTTAGAGTAGCCCCCCTCACTGGTGGTGTGGTGGATGAAATCGCAAATGTAGTTGAAATCAATTATTGCTTACGCACTCTACAATAAATAGAGGTCAATCAAACTGATAAGCAAGCATGCTAAATGGTATTGATGAAACTAGCTAGAATCAATGGGAGATGAGCGGAACTAGCTAGTAGCTAGTACTTACTTTCGGGTGGTTAAATCGTAGTTGCACCGGCAGTCCCGGAGCTTGTGCGGTGAACTTTTTCAAAACCCTGCCAGACAAAGAAAACAGTTACCTGATATCAGGAAATGAACAAAGTTGTTGATATGGTGCAATAATGATCGATTGAACTTAGTTCTCGAGCATTTTAGTCACGGTCGCATACTCCTCCAGAATTTTTTCGTTTGGAGTCTATGACGGTTACCAGTCCCTGCTCAAGCTTAATCTCTTGCAGAATAGAGTAGAAGCTGCGCAAGCATGCATAACTCATAAATTACATTACTATGACCTCGAGTAATAAGGGAAACTGAATATGCACAAGACAGTAACACTCACTTGTATTCGTAAGGAAAGAGTATTTTAGGGCTATTACTGGATGATGTTTCCCAGGGCCCGAAGCTGTCTAAATCCTTGTCTTATGTTGCGTCTCTCAATTCCGCCCAACCCCTCTCAAGCTACCACATAGATGCGTTGCCCTCGCGACTAAGTCCTCACACTAAGGACATCTGCCGTGACAATTTCACGACAGCCCCGACGCGTGTTGAGGAGGCCGTCGGATGTGGATGCTTCAGGCCGGGACAGCGGATCGAACCTGGCGTGGCTGGATGGATAGATTCCACCGGAGCAGAACAGGAGAGGAAGCAGCGTCGGCCGTCCGAAGAGAAGGAAACGAAAACGGCCGTGCACGACGGGATCGAGCACGAGTTGCGGCGTGCGAAAAAAAACCCTAGAGCTCTAATATCATGTTAGGAAATATGGAAGTTGTATTCCCATGGGGCTATAGGCCAATATATATACATGTACAGATGCAGGTAATATGCAAAAAAAAAACCTTATACAATGGGGTAAAGACAAAAGGCTACATGACTATATAAATATAACTCTAACAGTCATGTCATCTACAGCCAATCTTTTAGCCCACATATACATAGTAAATTTTAAATATGTACCTGTTTATCAATAGTTGGCCCACCTTACATCCTCACCTCACAAAGTTTGTTGGGTCTCGTGTTACAGCTGGCTACTAACCAGATCCCGCTTCTCTTCTCTCTCCTCTTCTCTTTCCTCCAACTAAGCACATATATGTATTATTCTATTCTTTATAGCCTGCTTATGTCACCCTATTGTACTTGCCCTAACCATGCTCTTATGCACTAGGCGTGGTGCATTCAAGCCCCTAATATTAGGATTATGGCACTAGCTAGGTGGGATTAACGATGGAGCTAACTTCATTGCTAGGTGCTACAGGTATCATTACTTCAATTGCAATTATGATTTTTTCTCTCTCTTTCTCTTGCGCTAGGAAAGCCTTAGAAAATGCGCTCAAGTCAGATGGCTCACAAACTAAACGGGTGCCATATATGCATGACAAATGCACAACACCAACTACTTTTTTTGTTGTTGTGTCAACCAATCGAAGCTCTAAAATTATATTCAGGAATAAATCTACCTCGTGCTGTGTGAGCTGCCCATTGCCCCAGTGACAAGTCTACCACTTCAAGTGTGAAGCTTCTTTCCTTTTCAATAGGTTGCACCCGCTGCCCCGCCGCCACGTACTCTTCACCTGTACATTTCTAGTTTTGTTGCAAGAGAAGATAACCATGTGTAAGCCCCATCGTGCAGTATCATTCTCTATCACAAAAAAATAGTAACAAACTATACTCTATCTTTTAATCGAAAGCATGGCCACAATGTGATTTTTTTTTTACAAAGGGTGAATTTTGTTAACTCAAAATGAAGCATCAGGAGGATTCAATATAATTAGCAAACAACCGGCCTTTGCATAGATAGAATGCACACATCCAACACTAACGCACGCACAACACGCCGGCAAAGAGCAAAGTCATACAATACCAAAGCTACGCCTAAGCGAGGAAAAAGAAAAAAAAACAAAGCGATCAGCAAACTATGACTACGGCCATATTCGCACCAATCGTCTCTTGACACCACTAAAACAACGTGAAAGGTTCTTCAACATAACGCCATGAAGAGCAGGGCCGTCTCCAAGAATTTGGGGGCCCGGTGCAAAATAAAAAAGGTTCGTCGTATGGCTGACTAATTCCCATGTCATCCAACCCGTTAAATAAAATCCCATGTCATCCAAGATGATCTCACTCTATGATCGGCGTGTGGTTGCGCTGCTGAGCAACCAATCACATGAATCAAATCACACTGTAGTACTCAAGGTGCACATTTGTGTGATATGAACAACGAATATAAAATAGGGCCCCAAATTTAGAAAAATCATACTTCCTTTTTTTTTTTATTAGGTGCATTAACTTTTGATGGAATTTCAAAATAGTAAGTGTATATTTTTGTAGGGTACAATAGTAAGTGTATTTGGTTTATTCTTTGATTCTCTAATTTGCTAGTGGGTTGTTTCCATTTGATGAAATCTACCGTAAAAAAAAGGCCCCACGGAATGCATGCAATTACATGCCAGCCTTGATGATTTCCTTTCCTCCCTAATCTCATGCATGCAATTACATGTCAGCCAACAGATCCGGAAATAAAAACGGCGTATGGATTAGGCAGTTGCGCCTGGAAAAACTGCTGGCTTGAGATGAAAAAGGAATCCCGTGCATGCACGGGAGATAATCAAGCAGACTGCGGGATCATACGCAGAGAAGGAAATAAATTGCTCGCCACTAAGATCATGCGGACGTGCCATATAATTAGCGTTAGATTTTTTTTTGAGAATTAATTAGCGTTAGATTAGTGCGATTTGGGGCCCCTAGATTTTTGGGGGCCCTGTGCGGTCGCCCTCCTTGGCCACCCTTGTCGACGGCCCTGATGAAGAGAACGACACGCCGTCGCCGGGTCCAACCACCAAAGGCCGGATTCTAAGTTTTCACCCTGAAGTCAAAAGTATGAGCATATCCGAGCAATTCCTTCAAAAAGGTAATGACGCAAAAACATCGACAGTACCTAGCTATAACCAATTTGGGTCAGACCTATGGTACTCCAGAAGCACTACCAAATTAGAGTCAATCATGTGTTGTCATCACCACTTCCGCGATTCGAGCATCTACATGGGCCGGTGTCCCATGCCGTCGCTGCTCGAAAAGGAAAGAAATGAGAGCTGTGAAATCCCACAAAGGAGCCTTCCAGCAGCACCCCGCCACTTCGCCATTACGAGCCACCGATCGCAGCCACTGGATTTCAAGAGAGGATCCCTCACAAATACCCTTCGTGGCCAGCGCAATACACAGCTCGAATGGACAGCCGATGCCGCAACCTTCCGGATGGTGCTAACAACATTGATGGCGCCGCCACAGGCCGGATTTGTGCATCAGCCAACCACCGCCACATTGAACAGCATTGTCGGGAACCTTCACCACCCACTCGCACCGCTATAATCACCACCGCGCCGCAGCCCATCAAACTAGGGTGGTAGCATCTTCCATTGTAGGCTCTAGGTTGCAGCCACTGTTGGAACCGCTCTTGCCCTCGCCCTTGCCTACAGCTCGCCGGACCTCTCTCTCGGTGCTCTAGTTCAAACGATCAAGAGAGGAAGTAGAAGGGTGGACACAGGAGGTTCCCGGTGCTCATACACCGCCGCTCGTACGGCCTTGTATTTTCCCCTCGAGCAACAACTCGAGTGCCCACCTATTACAACGTCACCGTACGGGTTTTATACCCAGGGCCAGTGACTGGGCACGCACCCTCACCCCCTGCTCTCTCGCGCCCACGATCCACCCGCATCGCTCGCGGCAGCGACGCGCTCCAGCGCGCAGCTCGCGGCTGGCTTCCAACGGATCATGCACGAGATCCCCGTACGACTCGCCAACAGGCCAGGCCACCCACGACGTGTTCCATGTACATGCACACGCACGCTCAAACGCCACATACGCACGCACACACGCGACTCGCCACGCTCCCGATCGGTCCCGCGCGCACACACACACGCCCGACACGATCACCGTGGCTTATGCCCAACACTCACCCCCCTAAGCCACGAACTACAGCAGGTGGGTCCATCGTCGTCGATGTCGCCATGGCCGCCGTACCGCGCAGCACCCCGCGTCCCGCGCTCTTGCCGTGCGTGTACACGATCTGCGCAACCAGGTCCAGCGCCTCGACGCGGTCCACTCCCGCGCTCCCGACGTGTCCGCTACGTCTGGCGCGCGCCCATACACGCGCCCGACGCGGTGAGCCCGTCGCCGCGGCTTGTTCTGCCACGCTCCGCACGCCTTCAGTTCGCGCCATGATCGCGCTCCGACGCGATCCATGCGGCCGATCCGGCATGTCCCAGAGCGTGGCCTTCCCTCCGCCGAGCCACGCCGCGCCACCGCAGCCTCTGCGCCACCACGCAGGTCCGCCGCGGCCGCCGCGCTCCCCGCACGCACGGCCTCACCGTGCTCCGCCGAGCGGGACGAGCGCCATCGCCGCCGAGCTCCTCCGAACCTGTCGCTCTGATGCCAATTGTTGGAACCGCTCTTGTCCTCGCCCTTGCCTACAGCTCGCCGGACCTCTCTCTCGGTGCTCTAGTTCAAACGATCAAGAGAGGAAGTAGAAGGGTGGACACAGGAGGTTCCCGGTGCTCATACACCGCCGCTCGTACGGCCTTGTATTTTCCCCTCGAGCAACAACTCGAGTGCCCACCTATTACAACGTCACCGTACGGGTTTTATACCCAGGGCCAGTGACTGGGCACGCACCCTCACCCCCTGCTCTCTCGCGCCCACGATCCGCCCGCCTCGCTCGCGGCAGCGACGCGCTCCAGCGCGCAGCTCGCGGCTGGCCTCCAACGGATCATGCACGAGATCCCCGTACGACTCGCCAACAGGCCAGGCCACCCACGACGTGTTCCATGTACATGCACACGCACGCTCAAACGCCACATACGCACGCACACACGCGACTCGCCACGCTCCCGATCGGTCCCGCGCGCGCACACACCACGCCCGACACGATCACCGTGGCTTATGCCGAATAGCCACTATGAGAGTCGGCTAGATCTGGTGACAGCACAACGGCCCTAACCGGCCGCCATAAGCTCACCACCAAGAGAAGACCAGGCAATGCACCGGTATACGTCCATGCGTTGCCCAATGCCGCTGCGACACAGGCACCCCGATCAGATCTGACCGCGCTGTTTCGGACGAGCGGGCCTCATATGACAAGGAGCCGTGAGAGAAGAGGTCGGGAGGGAGGAAGGAGATGGCCGAGTTGCCCCCCGCCGCCCCGGCTGGCCGTTGGCCGCTGGTGCCAGTGGCGAGGAGGGAGGCGCTGGAGAGGTTCTTTGGCGGCTGTACTCCTATTTTATATCTTCAAACATTTCTTCGTTTCTGTTTGTGGAATTTGCTCAACTAGCATAGTAGCTTTACTAACAGAACCAAACTAACAGCTAGCTGGCGATGGAGCACTAATCAGAGACTCAAGGACTACAAGAGTTGTAGGATGTGCTCTGTGCTCAGAAGACATCACTGACCGGCCAGCGCTATGAGCTCAGAAGAAATCACTCACCGGCCAGCGCTATGCTGGCAAAGTCATCACTGACCCCTCGACACTCATAGGGCAGAAGCGCATCAGCGGTGATACTATTTGGTCACCCGGTGCTATTTGGTTCTGTAGTAGTGGTAGGTCAGAGAGGCATGCTTCCTGCCTTACTCAAATTATCATGCCACTTTGTTATTTTATTTTGTTGCAAGAAAATATAAAAAAGAATTAGAAAAGGAAGAAGACCGCTGGCCTATGCATCTGGAAGATGCATACGGCCATCTTATCTTATATCTTATATATTTACTAATTGAAGGCACCATTCCGGGCTCCACATTAATCCACATCAGCATGATTAATTTGACCATTAGATTTAAATATCAGTGGTCAAGATCTATAGTTTAATGTGATAAAAATATATTAAACCCACACACACATAAGAGTCCTCAATATCGCGTTCAAGTACGGGCAAATACAAAATCCAATTGCCTTCCCTTATTGTATAAAAAAAAGATACATATAAATTAGAAGTCCTCAAACCCCACGCTAGGGAAAGGGTCTACAACCTAGATCCCACAAAAACAAGGCAACATACATATTTCCTGCAAAAAGAAGAAAAGGACACGTACATCTTTTATTGTAAAGGAAAAAAAAAGATAGACACAAATGGGAAGTCCTCAATCCCCACGCTAGGGAAAGAGTTCACATTCCAGATCCAACAAAAACAAAGCCACCTGCATGTTGTCTATAAAAAAGACACGTACAATATTTTTGGAGACACACGCACAAATAAATAAATGTTCGTGAAACCTCAGGTTTATATATTAAAAAAGATTCTCTACCCGAATTAATTCTTTTCTTTGTTCCTACTTAAAGAAAAGTAACTGCCCATGTTAAAATAAATCAAGCATGAACATACAAAATTCGAACATAAACTATAACAGAATTGAAATATATAGGGTGTTATACATTGTATTAAATGCAATTTTCTTATTTCCTAAAATTAGTCTTTTTTAGGAATTTCAATATAGACTATATATGGATGAATATGGACATATTATAGATTGTAAATTCACTTATTTTGCTCCGCATATAGTCCATATTGGAGTCTCTAAAAATACTTATATTTAGGAACGCGGAGGGAGTACAAAAGTTAACAAGTGCAATAAATCTATAAGATTATATACTATATAATGTTTAAACGTGAATATCGTTGACACTCTTATTCAAAAACAAATATGTGCATTATTCAAAAAATATGAAATTGCACAACAATGTTAAGATAGAGCATTGCCTAGCCTATGCAGATGCACGGGTTGACGACTTGTTTTATTAATTATTAACACAAGACCTTACATAGTCATACAACAGTAAGAATAAAGCCACCGTCTAAGCAACACCTGTCGCTACTCCTATCCAGTTGATGAAGAGGCGCTGATAGTCTAGGCCTAATACCAAACAGACCTCGCAGCCAAAGCTAACATCTAAGACCTGAGTCCCAACCAGGACACCCGCCGGGTATGGGCACCCACCAGTCCGGCATGCTCCTCAACCCGGACGCCTGCCGGCTATGAGGGCGTCGCAGCCATCTGCCACCAATCCATCTTCAGAGATGTACTGCTACATCAACCTTGCCCGGTCTAGCTGCCACCGATGCCACCACGACGCCAGACAGCGTCGACCACCTGTGCATGTCCATCGCCACACATCTGACGCCAAACCTCTGCTGCTTCATGCCGCCAAGAACCGCCGCCATGAATGTGTAGAAAGAAACACCGCTCCACCGAAGAAGCCATCCGCTGGTCCCTTGAGCCAGAGTGCATCTCCAAGAATGCCGCCCCAAGGGGGTAACGACACATGAATGTCGCCGTCATCCGATCAACTGATCTAGGATTTTCCCCGGAGGCAGCGCAAGTAAGTTGACAGAAACTGCAGTGGCGATGTCTTCAACAAGATAACGACGCGAAAATGCCGCCATTGCCCGCCATGACCAGAGTCATAGCACCACTAGTGCAGAACCGGGATTTAGCACCGGTTTGTAAGGTTCTTTAGTGCCGGTTCTAAAATAGCAAGGTAACTAATGATAAAAGTGAGCGTAAACGGTATTGCAATGATAGGAAACAAGGCCTAGGGTTCATACTTTCACTAGTGCAAGTTCTCTCAACAATAATAACATAGATAGAACATATGACAAGCCCTCAACATGCGACAAAGAGTCACTCCAAAGCCACTAATAGCGCAGAACAAACGTAGAGATTATGGTCGGGTATGAAACCACCACAAAGTTATTCGTTCGGATCGATCTATAGAAGAGTTCGTACTAGAATAACACCTTAAGACACAAATCAACCAAAACCCTAATGTCACCTAGATACTCCATTGTCACCTCAAGTATCCGTGGGCATGATTATACGATATGCATCACACAATCTCAGATTCATCCAACCAACATAAAAGTACTTCAAAGAGTGCCCCAAAGCTAGTACCAGAGAGCCAAGAACGTGTGCCAACCCCTATGCTTAGGTTCCCAAGTGTCACGAATCCCGCAAGTTGATCACCAAAACATACATCAAGTGGATCAATAGAATAACCCATTGTCACCACGGTTATCCCACGCAAGACATACATCAAGTGTTCATAAAAGACTCAATCCGATAAGATAACTTCAAAGCGGAAACTCAATTCATCACAAGAGAGTACAGGGGGAGAGACATCATAAGATCCAGCTACAATAGCAAAGCTCGGGATACATCAAGATCGTGCCATAGATGGAACACGAGAGAGAACACGAGAGAGGGAGATCAAACACATAGCTACTGGTACATACCCTCAGCCCCGAGGGTGAACTACTCCCTCCTCGTCATGGATAGCGCCGGGATGATGAAGATGGCCTCCGGTGATGGGATCCCCCTCCGGCAGGGTGCCGGAACAGGGTCCCGATTGGTTTTTGGTGGCTACAGAGGCTTGCGGCGGCAGAACTCCCGATCTAGGTTCTGTTTTTGGAAGTTTTACGATATGTAGGTATATATGGGTACAAGGAGAACGTAGGTGGAGCTTCGGGGGCCCCACGAGGCAGGGGGCGCGCCCAGGGGTGGGCGCACCCCCCCACCCTCGTGGCCAGCTCCCGTATCTTCTGACGTGGGGTCCAAGTCCATCAGGTGGGTTCCCTTCCAAAAATAACTTCTCCAGTTGATTTCGCCTGCTTTTGACTCATTCGATATTCCTTTTCCTCGAAACACTGAAATAGGCATAAAACAGCAAATCTGGGCTGGGCCTCCGGTTAATAGGTTAGTCCCAAAAATAATATAAAAATGGATAATAAAGCCCAATATTGCCTAAAACTGAAGATAAAGTAGCATGGAGCAATCAAAAATTATAGATACGTTGGAGACGTATCAAGCATCCCCAAGCTTAATTCCTGCTCGTCCTCGAGTAGGTAAATGATAAAAAAGAATTTTTGATGCGGAGTGATACTTTGGCATAATTTCAATGTAAATCCTCTTAATTGTGATACGAATATTCAGATCCGAAAGATTCAAGACAAAAGTTCATATTGACACAAAAATAATAATACTTCAAGCATACTAATCAAAGCAATCATGTCTTCTCAAAATAACATGGCAAAAGAAAGTTCATCCCTACAAAATCATATAGTTAAGTTATGCTTCATTTTTGTCACACAAAGATGTTCCCAACTTCTATACCCCCGATGACAAGCCAAGCAATTGTTTCATACTTAAATAATCTCAAACTTTTTCAACTTTCACGCAATACATGAGCGTGAGCCATGGATATAGCACTATGGGTGGAATAGAATATGATGATGGGGATTGTGTGGAGAAGACAAAAAAGGAGAAAGTCTCACGTTGACGAGGCTATTCAACGGGCTATGGAGATGCCCGTAAATTGATGTCAACATGAGGAGTAGGGATTGCCATGCAACGGATGCACTAGAGCTATGAATGCTCAACAAAAGAAAACTAGTGGGTGTGCATCAACTTGCTTGCTCACGAAGACCTAGGGCATTTGAGGAAGCCCATTGTAGGAATATACAAGCCAAATTCTATAATGAAAAATTCCCACTAGTATGAAAAGGACAACTTATGTGACTCACTACATGAAGAACGAGGTGCTACTTTGAAGCACAATATATGAGACTCACTACATGAAGAACAAAGTGCTACTTTGAAGCACAAGTGTGGAAAAGGAGATAGTAGCATTGCCCTTTTTCTTTCTTTTTTTTGGGCCTTTCTTTTTTTCTTTTTGGCCTTTCTCTTTTTTTTATTTGGGCAATGCTCTAATAATGATGATCATCACACTTCTATTGATTACAACACAAGGATTACAACTCGAAACTTATAACAAGATATGACTCTATATGAATGCCTCCGGCGGTTTACCGGGATGGTGCAATGAATCAAGAGTGACATGTATGAAAAATAATGCATGGTGGCTTTGCCACAAATACTATGTCAACTACATGATCATGCAATGGCAATATGACAAAAATAATGTATGTCATGATGATGATGATGGAAGTTGCATGGCAATATATCTCGGAATGGCTATGGAAATGCCATAATAGGTAGGTATGGTGGCTGTTTTGAGGAAGATATAAGGAGGTTTATGTGTGATAGAGCGTATCGTATCACGGGGTTTGGATGCACTTGCGAAGTTTGCGCCAACTCTCAAGGTGAGAAAGGGCAATGCACGGTACCAAAGAGGCTAGGAAAGGTGGAAAGGTGAGAGTGCGTATAATCCATGGACTCAACATTAGTCAAAAGAACTCATATACTTATTGCAAAATTTTAGAAGTCATCAAAAATTCAAGTACTACACGCATGCTCCTAGGGGATAGATTGGTAGGAAAAGACCATCGCTCGTCCCCGACCGCCACTCATAAGGATGCACAAGCCAGGTACACTTCATGTTTCAAATTTGTTACACAACTTTAATCATACGTGCATGCTACGGGATTTGCTAACTTCAACACAAGCATTTCTCAAATTCACAATCACCCAACTAGCACGACTATGATATTATCACCTCCATATCTCAAAACAACTATCAAGCATCAAACTTATCTTAGTATTCAACACACTCATAAGAAAATTTCACATATCTTGAATACCAAGTATATTAATACAAAGCAAATTACCATGCTATTTATGACTCTCAAAATAATCTAAGTGCAGCATGAGAGATCAATAGTTTCTTTAAAACAAATCCACCAACGTGCTCCAAAAGATATAAGTGAAGTACTAGAGCAAATGACAAACTACTCCGAAAGATATAAGTGAAGATCAATGAGTAGTCGAATAATTATGCAACTATGTGAATACTCTCCCATTTAATAATTTCAGATCTTGATACTTTATTCAAACAGCAAGCAAATCTAAAGAAAACTAAATTGCAAGGATAGCGCAACTCATGTGAAGAAGCAAAAACTTAGGCTCAACCGATACTAACCGATGATTGTCGAAGAAGAAAGGTGGGATGCCTACCGGGGCATCCCCAAGTTTAGATGCTTGAGACTTCTTGAAATATTATCTTGGGGTGCCTTGTGCATCCCCAAGCTTGAACTTTTATGTCTCCTTAATTCCTCTCATATCATGTTTTCTCTTCTTTTTATCAAAAACTTCATTCACGACAAACTCAACAAGAACTCGTGAGATAGGTTAGTATAAACCAATGCAAAACCTTATCATTTTCTACTGTAACAAATCACTAACATTGTTATTCAACATTGCATACTAAATGCCTCTGTATATTTAATATTCCTATCCTCAAATAGAATCATTAAACAAGCAAACATATGCAAACAATGCAACCATAACAGCAATCTGCCAAAACAGTACAGTCTGTAAAGAATGCAAGAGTAACAATACTTCCCTGACTCCAAAAATTATGAACTAAAATTCCCACTGTAATAAAATTATCATAGCTCGTTATGCAAAAAGATTCAACATTATACCACTCTCTGACGTTTCTATGGAATGTTTGCAACAGCGGTAAACTTTCTGTTTTCAAACAGCAACATGTATAGTAGCAAAATAAGCATGGCAAAGGCTATCCTTGACTTTTTTATTGAAACTAGAGATGAAAAACACTAATATAAATAACATAAAGCAAATACTAACAAAATAAAATGACGCTCCAAGCAAAACACATATCATGTGGTGAATAAAAATATAGCTCCAAGTAAAGTTACCGATGAACGAAGACGAAAGAGGGGATGCCTTCCGGGGCATCCCCAAGCTTAGGCTCTTGGTTGTCCTTGAATATTACCTTGGGGTGCCTTGGGCATCCCCAAGCTTAGGCTCTTGCCACTCCTTATTCAAATAGTCCATCGGATCTTTACCCAAAACTTGAAAACTTCAACCACACAAAACTCAAAACAAAACTCGTAAGCTCCGTTAGTATAAGAAAATAAAACCACCACTTAGGTACTGTAATGAACTAATTCTAAATTCATATTGGTGTAATATCTACTGTATTCTAACATATGTATGGTTCATACCACTTAATACTAGCCATAGATGCATCAAAATAAGCAAACAACACAATGAAAACAGAATCTGTCAAAAACAGAACAGTCTGTAGTAATCTGTATCAAACGTATACATCTGGAACCCCAAAAATTATGAAATAAATTTCTGGACCTGAGAAATTTGTCTATTAATCATCTGCAAAAAGAATTAACCTAAAAGAATTCTCCAGTAAAAAATGGCAGCTAATCTCGTGAGCGCTAAAGTTTCTGTTTTTCACAGCAATATCATATAAACTTCACCCAAGTCTTCCCAAAGGTTCTACTTGGCACTTTATTAAACAAAAGCTATAAAACATGATTACTACAGTAGTATAATCATGTGGACACACAAAAACAGTAAGGGTAAATATTGGGTTGTCTCCCAACAAGCGCTTTTGTTTAATGCCTTTTAGCTAGGCATGATGATTTCAATGATGCTCACCTAAAAGATAAGAGTCGAAACATAACGGGAGCATCATGAAGAATATGGCTAGCACATTTAAGTATAACCCACTTCCTATGCATAGGGATTTTGTGAGCAAACAACTTATGGGAACAATAATCAACTAGCATAGGAAGGTAACACAAGCATAACTTCAAGATTTTAAGCACATAGAGAGGAAACTTGACCTTATTGCAATTCCTACAGGCATATGTTCCTCTCTCATAATAATTTTCAGTAGCATCATGAATGAATTCAACAATATAACCAGCACCTAAAGCATTCTTTTCATGATCTACAAGCATATAAAATTTACTACTCTCCACATAAGCAAAATTCTTCTCATTCGGAATAGTGGGAGTATCATAAGAGACTTGAACACTAAAAATTGTTTCCACATTAAAAGAGTAATGTTCAGAAAAAGGGTAATCATAGTCATAACAAGGTTTGTAAATATAATCATCACTAATTTTTATAGCATAAGTTTCATCACAATAATCATCATAAGTAGCAACTTTGTTCTCATCATAATCGATTGAAATCTCTCCCAAGATAGTGGAATCACTAAATAAAGTTGACACTCTTCCAAATAAAATTCAACATCCTCCAAAATAGTGGGATCACTACTTCCTAAATTTGACACTCTTCCCAACCCACTTTCATCAATATAATCATCATAGGTAGGAGGCATGCTATCATCATAACAACTTTGCATATCAAAACTTGGGATGCTAAAAATATCATCTTCATTAAACGTAGCATCCCCAAGCTTGGGACAAACATTAATTTCAGCAAATATATTCTCAAATATTTCATACTCATCAAAGATAGCTTCCCCAAGCTTGGGCCCTTTCATATCATAAGCATAATCACTCTCATCATTAAAAATATGGATAGCACCAATAGTATAGCAATTGTCATCATCACAAGTAGTAGTAGGAGCAACATCCTTTGGGAGGGATACCTTTTTACCTTTGTTGCTGCTTCTTTTCTTTTTCTTCTTCACATTGTGTGTAGGTTCAACCTTCCTCTTTGAGCTCCTTATTGATGAGATTGGCTGAATAGAAAGCTCCTCCTCATTACCTGATTCATCATAAGAAATAATAGGAGGAGATTGGGAAGCCTCTTCCCTTTCATTAGTATACTCATCATCTTCCATTTGCTTTCTTTTCTTTAGGTAATTGGCAATATAAGGATTGTCAATGCAATTCTCCGCACAATACATATACATTTTCTCTAGATCAAAATCAAGAATTTTATCAAGACTAAATTTTGGAATACCCTCAGTTATACGTTTCATTTCTTCATAACCCAAAAGAAGGCTAAGCTCTTTATGATGCTCAAGGGTAATCAAATTATCACAATATTTAGACACGACTTGATCATGAAACAAATAGCATTGAAGCTTTAAATGACCATGTTCATTGCAAAGATCACAAGGGGCACGAAACATATTGAATCTTTCAGCACATTCATCTAGCTCTTCTTTCAACAATTTGGTTTCTAAGTACTTATGCCTCTTGCAATATCTATCTTCCCTATTTGGTGTGTACTTACAAACATGCACTCCACAAAAGTTGACATGCTCATAAGAGATATTTTCATCATAACTAGTGCAATCATCATTAGCATCATCGATATTCAAAGAATTCGTACTAACAACATTGCAATCATGCTCATCATTCAAAGATTTAGTGCCAAACAATTTAATGCATTCTTCTTCTAACACTTTGGCACAATTTTCCTTTCCATCATTCTCACGAAAGATATTGAAAAGGTGAAGCGCATGTGACAAACTCAATTCCATTTTTTTGTAATTTTCTTTTATAAACTAGACTAGTGCTAAAACAAGAAACAAAAAGATTCCATTGCGAGATCTAAAGATATACCTTCAAGCACTCACCTCCCGACGGCGCCAGAAAAGAGCTTGATGTCTACTACACAACCTTCTTCTTGTAGACGTTGTTGGGCCTGCAAGTGCACAGGTTTGTAAGACAGTAGCAAATTTCCCTCAAGTGGATGACCTAAGGTTTATCAATCCATGGGAGGCATAGGATGAAGATGGTCTCTCTCAAACAACCCTGCAACCAAATAACAAAGAGTCTCTTGTGTCCCCGACACACCCAATACAATGGTAAGTTGTATAGGTGCACTAGTTCGGCGAAGAGATGGTGATACAAGTGCAAAATAGATAGTAGATAAAGGTATTTGTAATCTGAAATAATAAAAACAGCAAGGTAACTAATGATAAAAGTGAGCGTAAATGGTATTGCAATGATAGGAAACAAGGCCTAGGGGTCATACTTTCACTAGTGCAAGTTCTCTCAACAATAATAACATAGATAGAACATATGACAAGCCCTCAACATGCGACAAAGAGTCACTCCAAAGCCACTAATAGCGGAGAACAAACGTAGAGATTATGGTCGGGTAGGAAACCACCACAAAGTTATTCGTTCGGATCGATCTATAGAAGAGTTCGTACTAGAATAACACCTTAAGACACAAATCAACCAAAACCCTAATGTCACCTAGATACTCCATTGTCACCTCAAGTATCCGTGGGCATGATTATACGATATGCATCACACAATCTCAGATTCATCCAACCAAAATAAAAGTACTTCAAAGAGTGCCCCAAAGCTACTACCAGAGAGTCAAGAACGTGTGAAAACCCCTATGCATAGGTTCCCAAGTGTCACGAAACCCGCAAGTTGATCACCAAAACATACATCAAGTGGATCAATAGAATAACCCATTGTCACCACTGAAAGGATCGATATGGTTGACTAGAGGGGGGGGGGTGAATAGGCAACTAACAATTTTTAAGCTTTTCTTTACCAAATTAAACTTTGCAACAAAATAGGTTGTCTAGATGTGCAACTAAATGAGCAACCTATATGATGCGATAACAACTAGCACATAAGCAAGCAATGGATGTAACACAAGTAGGCTTGCAAAAGTAAAGGCACCAATTAACCAAGAGTGGAACCAAGGAGACGAGGATGTGTTACCGAAGTTCCTTCCTTTTAAAGGGAAGTACGTCTCCGTTAGAGCGGTGTGGAGGCACAATGCTCCTCAAGAAGCCACTAGGGCCACCGTATTCTCCTCACGGCCTCACACAATGCGAGATGCCGTGAATCCACTATTGGTGCCCTTGAAGGCGGCAACCGGACCTTTACAAACAAGGTTGGGGCAATCTCCACAGCAATTGGAGGCTCCCAACGAAACCACGAAGCTTCACCACAATGGAATATGGCCTCGAGGTGACCTCAACCTTCTAGGGTGCTCAAGCACCCAAGAGTAACAAAATCCACACTAGAAAGTATGGGGGAACTAAATATCCTTTGGTGGAAGTGTAGATTTAGGTCTCCTCCTTCAAACCCTAGCAAATCAACAAGTTTGAGTGGCTAGAGAGAGAGATCGGGCAAGAGAGCTTGAGAGCATCAATGGAGGAGTGAGAGAGGTAAAAGGTGGGCGAGGTAGGTGGAAGAACCACCTTAAATACCAGCCCTCATAAATCCAACCGTTACTGCGTTTTCAGTACTGCAGCGGTACAACCGCTCCTTGTCCCGGTACAACCGGGACTCACGATGTAGCTGCAGAACCCTACCAGTGATGCGGACCGACCATCAGGCGGTAGAACCGGTTATTACCAAATAACCGGAACAACCGGGCCACCACCGCATCAAAACAGAATCCTGACCGGTACATGGGCGGTGCACGGCCGGAACAACCGCCTGGCCTTGAGCGCTTGAGCGGCTAAGGTATGAGAGGAAGAACCGCTCGAACCTCCGGTTGTACCGGTTGAAAAGGAACAACCGGACCAACTGGGCCACCACTGCCCAGCAACCGCAATGCAACAGTACCCAGGCCGGAACAACTGCTGCTGTTCTTTGTAGAGACAAGTGGCGGTACCACCGCCCGGAGGCAGCGGTACCACCGCTCGACAAAGGCAGAGAAGCGTCAAGTGCCAGCGGTACAACCGCTCGGATGAGCGGTACAACCGCTGGGAAAACACAGCAAGGATTGGATAAGGAGGAGGCACACTCTCGACAAAAGAGGGGTGAAGGAGGTGTACGTGAATGGAATCCCCTATACTCCCCAAAGTGGATTCCCTCTTGATAGTACGGGATCCCTACGACCAAAGAGATAAAAAGCGTAGAGGATTCCGTCTTCAAACGATACCTTCGAGAGAGAACCACCAACCCATTTAAAGCCTAATCATTGAGACCTCAAACATTTAGCACAGGATTAGACCAACAAAGGGTTGTCATCGTCATCCAAAACATAAGGTAGGGAAATGCCCTTTCAATCTCCCCCTTTTTGGTGGATGATGACAACAACACGATATAAGATAGAAGTCTATAGAAACTAGACGGAGCTCCCCCTAGATGTGAGCCCCAGGTCGAGACTCCCCCTAGGTTTTATAGACTGGCCACAAAGAGCATATAACAAGAAGGTAGCCAACACAATGAAACAAGAGCAATCCTTCCAATAAAGACCAACAAGCATAACGATAAGATAGCAAACTAGAACGACCAAAGTTCAACTGGAGACCACAGACAAGTTCAGACAAGTTCAAAACGAGACACACACTACGCAACCACCCATGCAACTCCGAAGTCCTATCACACTCTCCCCTTTGGCATCAGGACACCAAAAAGGAAGAGAGCGAAGCTATCGCCCCAGGCTCAGTCGTCCTCCTCTGACTCCTCGGTAGCATCCGGATCTTCATCATTGTCAGAATCTTCACCATCGTCCCGATCTGAGTCCTCCATGATATCATCAGCAGCAGGAACGGTGGTGGAGGGCTGAGGAGGGGCTTCATCATCAGTCCAGGTGCTGTGGGAAGATATCCAACGCTCCTCCGGTGTGATGCTCTTCTCAGAACCACTCTGAACCGACATGCTGAGGTGCCTCATCATAGCAATTTGGCGACGCCGCGCAAGCTTCTCATTGACATGTGCCTCATACAGCCTCTTCTGGATGTCGGACTGAAGGTAGAAAGTCTTCTTCACCTTGGCAGTGAGCTTGTCCACCCACGAGAGCTTGGCCCCTGGTTCCAACTCAAAATCCTCATCATCAGAAGTGGCATAGACATCCTCAGGAGCATTAGCAGGGAAACGTGGCTCGGCGTGCTTCTTCTTCTTAAGGAGCTTGACTTCATGAGTGGTAAGATTGTCAGGCGAGGTCAGGGGCTCTCCAGGACGGCGAACTGCCCACACGGAGTTCAGAAGGCACATGACAAACGGAGCATAAATGGGGACCTTCCTGTAGATGACCATGTTGTACATCTCGTGCCACCCCAGTTGGACACATCAAACGTCTCCCAGATCCCACCTTGGTCTTCATAGCAACCATCAAGTTAACAAGATAGCCATGGATTTCATCTTGATTCCCCACTTTGGGCAGAAGCACATTGCGAAAAACACGATGCATGATGTCATAGACCTTCACCAAATCCTTAGATTCACCAATAATACCACGGCCCCGAATGTACAGAGGGGCAAGCTTCTCCTTAGGCATGGGCTCAGGATGATCATGGGGGCGAATGCCACCTCTTCCTTCCAAACCGGTATCATCGTACCCAAGAGCATTGCAGAAGGTCCTCCAGGGAACGTGAAAAAGCTCATCACGACACATGGAAGTGAGGGTGCGCGCGTCATCTTGTCCAAAGTGAACGGTGGCATAGAACTGATGGATGAGTTGAACATCAAAGTCACAGGAGATGCATATGAGCTTGACAAGATCAAACTCCTCACAGAGAGCCAAAGCCTCACCAAAATACTCCAGGTTGTTCCGCCAATGATAAAGATCGATGGTCCACTGCTTGGCATATCTGTTCTTGTTGTGCTCAAAGAGTTCATGAACAGATCGTACTTGCATCTCATTCCGAAACTGAACAGTGGTCCAACGAGGAGCAACGGGAACCACATACGGATTCTTTGAGCGGAAGGCTTCCCAATCCTTGGCTTTCCAAAGGTGGAGTGGCATTACCACACGTTGCTTGATAGCGGCAGACTTTTCACGGCGAGTGGGCTTGGTGGGGATCACAACTTCCTCTTCAGAATCAGCTGGGCGCGGAGCCCTTCGAACCCTCTTCTTGGTCTTGCGAGGAGCAGGGCGAGAACTGGAGCCATCTGAACACAAACACGAAGGGAACACACGAAAACCAACAAGAATGAGATGAAAGCATACGAAAAATGCAACACCACAGAAACCAGAACAGTGCTGAGGTGCAGACATTCCGGTTGAACCGGATCTCCCACCGGTAGAACCGCCCCACCGGTTGTACCGCCCATCTGGGCGGTAGAACCGCTGACAGTGGCACTACCAGGGAAGTTAGATCTGTTCAAGACGCAAATCACCCAAGCAATATTCGGAGTTCTAGGTACTGCACAGACACAAGAAGGACAACGATCTCTCGCAACCAAAGAACGAACACTAAACTAGGAGGGTAAAGAAATGCCCTAAAACAAGAAAACCTAGAACAAAGAACGAAGAACAAGGGTATTACCACCATCCATGGGAGAAGACCGGAAGGCTTCCACGGAGAGAATCCACGGAGAGCCCTCAGGTCCGAAGCGCGGGGCGCACTCCGGGGCGGGGTAGAGGTGACCGACGGCTAGGGCAAGGAGGAGGCGAACGAGAACGAAAGGGAAAAAAGAAAAACCTTTCGCCCCGTCGGAAATAAATAGGCCCATAGCCGCGCGGCGGTAGAACCGCTCCTAGGACCGGTTGTACCGCAGGTCAGGTGCTGACAGGTTGTAGTGGGCGGTAGAACCGTTTCCTGAAGGGCACCGGAAGTACCGCCCGGAGACAACCGGTAGAACCGGACGGAGATGCCCCAGTGAAAATGGGCGGTATAACCGCCCAAGCACCGAAAGCAACCCAACTGGGGCCGCACAACCAGGTATCAGCGGTAGAACTGCCCGTGACACTGGTTGTACCGCTCGACCACCAAGGCCCAGACCAAAAGGAAGAGAACAAGATAAACGGGACAATCAAAAAAGAGAAACCAAACACGAAGAACAGGGAAAAGAACGAAGGGAAAACAAAGGCAACCGCACACAAGCAAAGCGAGCTCAGTCCTCTCTCTTAAGAGAGGGCGATGGCCGAAGCCACCTATGTTTGAGTCAAATGGTATGGCACCGCGAAGAATTATCCTTGGGCCCATGACCAAAACTCGTCTTTGAAGCACAAGTACCATCAAAATAGCTGATGTGAAAGAGGTGATCGATTTATGCATGATGGCGGGAGGGAGATCTCATTGAGAGAACAACACTCCCCCTATGTCCATGCCTACACCTAAACTAGACAACAAGTTGAGTGTGGTGGGGGGTGCATGGGTTCAAGTCACATTGCTCAAATCAATGATATTTAGCTCATGCCTTCACTCGCGAATTCTTGCTTCATCCAAGGGCTTTGTGAAAATATCTGCAAGGTTATCATGAGTGTTGACGTACTTGAGCTCGATCTCCCCTCGCCTAATGTGATCCCGGATGAAGTGATACCGAATCTCGATGTGCTTTGTCTTGAAGTGTTATACCGGGTTGAGGGAAATCTTGATGGCACTTTCATTATCGCACCAAAGAGGCACTTTGTCACAAATGACACCGTACTCCTTTAGAGTTTGCCTCATCCATAGGAGTTGAGCACAACAACTACCGGCCGCCACATACTCCGCTTGATTGGACGAGAGAGACACACAACTTTGCTTCTTGGAAGACCAACTTACCAAAGAGCAACCAAGAAATTGGCACCCTCCGAAGTGGACTTCCTATCCACTTTGTCCCCCGCCCAATCGGAATCCGTGAAACCTTCAAGCTTGAAATTTGCTCCTCTTGGGTACCATAAGCCAAAGTTTGGGGTATGAGCCAAATATCAAAAGATTTGCTTGACCGCCACATAATGGCTTTCCTTCGGTGTGGCTTGAAACCGTGCACACATTCCCACACTCAACATGATATCCTGTCTAGATGCACAAAGGTAAAGCAAGGAGCCAATCATGGAGCGATATACCTTTTGATCCACCGCTTTACCATTGGGATCAATGTCAAGTTGGCACTTGGTAGGCATTGGTGTAGTAGCCGGCTTGACATCACTTAGCTTGAATCTTTTGAGCATGTCTTGAGTGTATTTGGCTTGGTTGATGAAGGTACCTTCTCTTCTTTGTTTGATATCGAAACCAAGGAAGAACTTCAGCTCTCCCATAGAAGACATCTTGAACTTGGAGGTCATGAGAGAGGCAAATTCCTCATTGAAAGCTTTGTTAGGGGAACCAAAGATGATATCATCAACATATAGTTGGCATACAAACAACTCCCCATTAACCTTCTTAGTAAAAAGAGTGGGGTCGATTTGCCCTACTTCAAAACCACGATCTTGTAGCAACTCGGTAAGGTGGTCATACCACGCACGTGGGGCTTGTTTAAGGCCATAGAGTGCCTTATCGAGTTGATACACATGATCCGGGAAGTAGGGATCCTCGAACCCGGCGGGTTGCTTGACAAAGACCAACTCATTAATAGGACCATTAAGAAAAGCACTTTTCACATCCATTTGTTGCAACTTAAAGTTGTGATGGGCAGCATAAGCAATCAACAAACGAATGGATTCAAGACGAGCAACGGGAGCAAAGGTTTCACCGTAGTCGATACCCTCAACTTGGGAGTAGCTTTGTGCCACCAATCTTTCCTTGTTGCGAATGATGTTCCCATGAGCATCTTGCTTGTTCTTGAAGATCCACTTGGTTCCAATGACGTTGTGATTCCCCGATGGCCTTGGCACCAATCTCCACACCTTGTTGTACTCGAAATTGTTGAGCTCTTCATGCATGGCAATGAGCCAATCCGAGTCTTCGAGCGCCTCATAGACCTTTTGGGGTTCAACACAAGAGACAAACGCGTGATGTTCACAATAGTTTGCCAATTGTCTACGAGTGCCTACCCCTTTCATTAGGCTTCCAACCACATTCTCCATGAGATGACCTTTGGTATTAAGTTTGGAAGCAATCTTGGCGGCACGACGCTCTAATTCTTCCTCGGAGGTGAGATGAGGAGGAGTCACTTGATCATCTTGAGCGTCGTCTTGAGCATGATCATGATCTTGAGCATGCTATGGGAAGATAACTTGACCTTGGGCATCATTTGGTGTATCACCATCGTCTTGAGCATGATCTTGCCCTTGGTCTTGTTCATGAGGTTGAGGGCCTTCACTTTGTTCTTCGGAAGCGTGTGGGCCTTGAGTTGGTGATGGCTCCACTTGAGTGGAGCATTGTCCTTCTCCTTGACCACAAGGGGTTCCTCAATGGGTAAGATAAAACCAACACCCATTCTTCTTATGGCTTGAGGAGGAATTTCATCACCTACAACACAAGTGCCACTTTGCTCCACTTGGGAGCCGTTATTCTCATCAAACTCCACGTTACATGTCTCCTCAATAAGTCCCGTGGATTTATTGAGGACACGGTAAGCATGAGAGTTTGTAGCATAACAAACAAAAATGCCCTCATAGGCTCTAGCTTCAAATTAGACAAACGAACACCTTTCTTGAGAATGAAACACTTACATCCGAACACCCGGAAATACTTGAGATTGGGCTTGTTACCGGTAAGTATCTCATAGGGAGTCTTGTTCAAGCCTTTGCGGAGATAGAGCCGATTGGATGCATGACATGCGGTGTCGATGGCTTCGGCCCAAAAGTTGTATGGAGACTTGAACTCCGCCATCATGGTCCTTGTCGCATCCAACAACGTCCGGTTCTTCCTCTCGCAACACCGTTTTGTTGAGGGGTATATGGTGCAGAATATTGATGCTTGATCCCCTCATCACTAAGAAACTCATCCAAGGTGTAGTTCTTGAACTCGGTGCCGTTGTCACTTCTTATAGTCAAGATCTTTGCATTATGTTGACGTTGAGCTTCATTTGCAATGTCGATGACGGTTTGTTGAGTCTCACTCTTCCTCTTGAAGAAGTAAACCCAAGTGTATCTTGAATTGTCATCCACAATCACCAAGCAATACTTTCTACCTCCAAGACTATCAAATGATGGTGGCCCAAAGAGATCCATGTGAAGGAGCTCCAAGGGTCTCTTTGAGTATATGATGGTCGTGGGAGGGTGAGCCTTCTCATGAAGCTTTCCTTCAATACAAGCACTGTAAGCACGGTCTTTGGCAAAACTAACATTCATTAGTCCACGGACATGGTCCCCCTTGAGAAGACTTTGCAAAGATCTCATATTGATGTGGGATAAACGGCGATGCCAAAGCCATCCCACGTCAACTTTAGCCATTAGGCATGTCGCGGTCTTAGTGGGTCGCTCCGAAAAGTTAATCACATAGAGACCGTTCTCGACATGCCCAACAAAGGCTACTTTAAGAGTCTTTCTCCACAAGAGGGCCACGGTATCAGTGTCAAAGAAGGTAGCAAAACCCATGATTGCAAGTTGACGAACGGAAAGCAAATTGTATGCAAGGGACTCGACAAGCATGACTTTCTCGATCGTAAGATCATGAGAAATGACAACCTTGCCGAGACCCAATACCTTAGAATGTGATGCATCACCCCACTCGACATTTGTGGGCATAGATGGGATCCTTTGCACGTCCACCACCATGTCCTTGCTCCCGGTCATATGATTAGTTGCTCCACTAACGAGCAACCAAGATCCCCACCGGAAGCAAACCCCTACAAGAGATCAATGCTTGGTTTTAGGTACCCATTTGGTAATGGGTCCTTTGATGTTAGTAACGATGGTCTTAGGAACCCAAATAGACCATTCAATGTACTCATAAGAAGAACCAACAAATTTAGCATAAACATGCCCATGACTAGCACGGCACAACACATATGAGGGGTTAAAGTCCCCGGCTATGTTCAAGGGAATGACGTTGTCCTTCTTGGCATTGCCACCCTTGGCACGGTTCTTCTTCCTCTTGGAAGCATCCTCTCCCTCCCTCACAACGGTTTGCTTGAGAGGAGGAGGTTGCTTGGTCTTGTCACTCTTCTTCTTGCTCTTGGGCTTGGGCGCGAACCCAGTGCCCTCCTTGGCCACAACTTCCTTTTGATTACTCAAAAGATCGTTAAGATTCTTCTCACCTTGTATGCATGTGACAAGGCCCTTTTCAAGTTGCTCCTTCAACTTAGCATTCTCCTCAACAAGATGCACATGCTCACAACAAGGGTTAGTAGCATTTGCATTATCAATCAATATCATATGAGGAAAGGTGGCTTTCTCCTTGGTTAGCATCACTTGGAGTTGATCATGAGACTCTTTGAGACTAGCATGTGCACCCTTCAAGACTTTGTGAGCCTTGTCGAGAGTGTCAAAGTCCTCATTGAGTCTAGCAAGATCAACTCCAAGCTTTGCCTTCTCGGAGCTAAGCACACGAGCCACAACAAGAGCATGATCAGGGTCTTTCTTTAATTTAGCATGATCATCGTTGTATGACTCCTCAAGAGCCAAACGAAGACCACACTCTTCCTCAAGAGCATTGGAAAGATCCGAAATCTCATCGGCATAGTCACGACTATGCCCTTCCATCTTAGAGATGGTTTCTTCATGAGCCTCGATCATGACATTGGCTTCACCAAGTTGTTCCAAGAGAGCAACGGTGCTTCTTGGATTTGCCCTTGAGTTTACCCATAAATATCTCAAACTCATTCTCCTCCACATTAGTCCCCTCATGTTCATCAATGCAATCCGTCAAAGAAGAATGATTGATGATGGTAGTTTTGATATTGGGGGTTACCTTGTTGGTGGCTTTAGCCATGAGGCACTTGGCGGTGATGTTTTCATTGGGTGAATCGAAGAGAGACACCCGAGGAGTCGATGCAATAGCAACGGAGGCCATGGCCACCGACTCACCATCTTCGTCATCATCATCATCCTCATTGTACTCTTCTTGAACCACCAAAGCTTTGTGAGGAGCCTTCTTGGTGAAGTTGCTCTTGTTGGGGAAAGACTTGGCCTTGTCCTTACGGATGAGCTTGCCACCATTGTCTTCCCTCTTCTCATATGGGCACTCCGCAACAAAATGACTCACATTGCCACAATTGAAACAATTCCTCACTCGTTGCTTGCCCCTAGTGCCACTTGAGTTGCTCTTGTTGAAGTTGGGCCTCGAGTTATTCTTGCTCCAAAATTGCCTTGAAGCAAGGGCCATGTGTTCATGATAGTCATACTTTGTATCTTCGAGGTTGCACTCTTCTTCTTCCTCCTCTCCATCTTCTTCAACACAAATCTTGGCCTCCAAGGCTAGGTTGGGCTTCTTTGCTCTTTGGGAGCGAAGCACCGCATTGTCGGCGGTCTTGTCCAATATGCTCATAGCCACAAACTCATCCAACACACCACTTGAGGACAGGGTGTGGAAGTCCGGGCATTGACGGATGACGGAGGACATGGCTTTGTGGTAGGGCATCATTGCCTTTAGGAATTTGCGCTTGATCCAGTTGTCATCCGTGTCCTTACTTCCATGATCCCGGAGGGAGACTGCAAGCTTGGTTACTCTCCGATAGAGCTCACGAGGTTCTTCTTCTTCTTTCATTGCAAACTCATCGGCTTCATCTTGGGCCACTTCATAATTGGAACGTTGAATGCTTGCGCTTCCTCGATAAAGGGAAACCACCTTGAGCCAAGCATCTTTGGCAAGGGTGTAAGGCGGAGATGAGGAAGGTCTTCGGAAGGATTGCTTCTTGGATGATGAAGAGAGCATTCTCATTGAATTGATGGTCCACGACCTCTCTTGGAGAAAAGTTGCTCGAGTCATGCGGATAGAAACCTTCTTCAATGATTCTCCAAAGGTTAGTGTTCACATGATTTAAATGACGCTTAAAACGATAGACCTAAGAATCAAAATCCTCCTTTTTATCAACCTTAGGTGGTGGACCGGCATGATTCAAATGAGTGGATGGAATCGGTCCACCATAAACTGGAGGAGGTTGCACATGGGCAAAGATGCCGGTGCCATTCTTACCACTAGACGAGGGGGATTTCTCACTAGTAGCTTCCCCCGTATCGGAGTTAGCATCCGCTCCCGTGTTGGTGGGATCACCCACTTTCACGGGTGCGGTGGAAAGTTTAAGCCCTTCTAGGAATTCCATAAACATGTCCTTGACCTCGGTCGTCATGGAGGTTTTCAATGTGTCCAACGCCACATTGAATTTCTCACGAGAGATCGAGGTATCCCCATCTCCCGTAGATGATATCGGATTCGCACCGGAGTGCTCCCCCACGTCATCTACGCCGTCAACCATACTCTTCGGACGGTAAAGTCCTTAAAAAGAGACGAGGCTCTGATACCAATTGAAAGGATCGATATGGTTGACTCGAGAGAGGGGGGGTGAATAGGCAACTAACAATTTTTTAGCTTTTCTTTACAAAATTAAACTTTGCAACAAAATAGGTTGTCTAGATGTGCAATTAAATGAGCAACCTATATGATGCGATAACAACTAGCACATAAGCAAGCAATGGATGTAACACAAGTAGGCTTGCAAAAGTAAAGGCACGAATTAACCAAGAGTGGAGCCGGTGGAGACGAGGATGTGTTACCGAAGTTCCTTTCTTTTAAAGGGAAGTACGTCTCCGTTAGAGCGGTGTGGAGGCACAGTGCTCCCCAAGAAGCCACTAGGGCCACTGTATTCTCCTCACGCCCCCACACAATGCGAGATGCCGTGAATCCACTATTGGTGCCCTTGAAGGCGGCAACGGACCTTCTGAGACAAGGTTGGGGCAATCTCCACAACAATTGGAGGCTCCCAACGAAACCACGAAGCTTCACCACAATGGAATATGGCCTCGAGGTGACCTCAACTGCCTAGGGTGCTCAAGCACCCAAGAGTAACAAAATCCACACTAGAAAGTATGGGGAACTAAATATCCTTTGGTGGAAGTGTAGATCTAGGTCTCCTCCTTCAAACCCTAGCAAATCAACAAGTTTTAGTGGCTAGAGAGAGAGATCGGGCAAGAGAGCTTGAGAGCATCAATGGAGGAGTGAGAGAGGTAAAAGGTGGGCGAGGTAGGTGGAAGAACCACCTTACATACCAGCCCTCATAAATCCAACCGTTATGCGTTTTCAATCTTGCAGCGGTACAACCGCTCCTTGTCCCGGTACAACCGGGACTCACGATGTAGCTGCAGAACCCTACCAGGCGGTACAACCGGACCATCGGGCGGTAGAACCGGTTATTACCAAATAACCGGAACAACCGGGCCACCACCGCCCAGCCACCGCATCAAAACAGAATCCTGACCGGTACATGGGCGGTGCACGGCCGGAACAACCGCCTGGCCTTGAGCGCTTGAGCGGCTAAGGTATGAGCGGAAGAACCGCTCGAACCTCCGGTTGTACCGGTTGAAAAGGAACAACCGGACCAACCGGGCCACCACTGCCCAGCCACCGCAACGCAACAGTACCCAGGCCGGTACATGGGCGGTGCCAGGCCGGAACAACCGCTGCTGTTCTTTGTAGAGACAAGTGGCGGTACCACCGCCCGGAGGCAGCGGTACCACCGCTCGACAAAGGCAGAGAAGCGTCAAGTGCCAGCGGTACAACCGCTCGGATGAGCGGTACAACCGCTGGGAAAACACAGCAAGGATTGGATAAGGAGGAGGCACACTCTCGACAAAAGAGGGGTGAAGGAGGTGTACGTGAATGGAATCCCCTATACTCCCCAAAGTGGATTCCCTCTTGATAGTTCGAGATCCCTACGACCAAAGAGATAAAAAGCATAGAGGATTCCGTCTTCAAACGATACCTTCGAGAGAGAGAACCACCAACCGACGAAAGCCTAATCATTGAGACCCTAAAACATTTAGCACAGGATTAGACCAACAAAGGGTTGTCATCATCATCCAAAACATAAGGTAGGGAAATGCCCTTTCAACCCCGGTTATCAAACGCAAGACATACATCAAGTGTTCATAAAAGTCTCAATACGATAAGATAACTTCAAAGGGGAAACTCAATTCATCACAAGAGAGTAGAGGGGGAGAAACATCATAAGATCCAACTACAATAGCAAAGCTCGGGATACATCAAGATCGTGCCATAGATGGAACACGAGAGAGAACACGAGAGAGAGAGAGAGAGAGATCAAACACATAGCTACTGGTACATACCCTCAGCCCCAAGGGTGAACTACTCCCTTCTCGTCATGGATAGCGCCGGGATGATGAAGATGGCCTCCGGTGATGGGATCCCCTCCGTGAGGTGCGGAACAGGACCCGATTGGTTTTGGTGGCTCTGAGAGGCTTGCGGCGGCAGAACTCCCGATCTAGGTTCTGTTTTTGGAAGTTTTACGATACGTAGGTATATATGGGTACAAGGAGAATGTCGGTGGAGCTTCGGGGGCCCCACGAGGCAGGGGGGCGCGCCCAGGGGCGGTGGGCGCGCCCCCAGCCTCTTGGCCAGCTCCCGTATCTTCTGACGTGGGGTCCAAGTCCATCAGGTGGGTTTCCTTCCAAAAATAACTTCTCCAGTTGATTTTGTTCCATTTTGACTCCCGTCTGATATTCCTTTTCCTCGAAACACTGAAATAGGCATAAAACAGCAAATCAGGGCTGGGCCTCCGGTTAATAGGTTAGTCCCAAAAATAATATAAAAGTGGATCATAAAGCCCAATATTGCCTAAAATAGTAGATAAAGTAGCATGGAGCAATCAAAAATTATAGATACGTTGGAGACGTATCACGGCTGCTTCTTCGAGCTCCTCTCTTAGGCAGGTGATGTCTACTACACAACCTTCGTCTTGTAGACGTTGTTGGGCCTGCAAGTGCACAGGTTTGTAGGACAGTAGCAAATTTCCCTCAAGTGGATGACCTAAGGTTTATCAATCCGTAGGAGGCGTAGGATGAAGATGGTCTCTCTCAAGCAACCCTGCAACCAAATAACAAAGAGTGTCTTGTGTCCCCAACACACCCAATACAATGGTAAATTGTATAGGTGCACTAGTTCGGCGAAGAGATGGTGATACAAGTGCAATATGGACGGTAGATAAGAGTATTTGTAATCTGAAAATATAAAAACAGCAAGGTAGCAAGTGGTAAAAGTGAGCGTAAATGGTATTGCAATGATAGGAAACAAGGCCTCAGGTTCATAATTTCACTAGTGCAAGCTCTCTCAACAATAATAACATAGATAGATCATATAACAAGCCCTCAACATGCAACAAAGAGTCACTCCAAAGCCACTAATAGCGGAGAACAAACGTAGAGATTATGGTAGGGTACGAAACCACCTCAAAGTTATTCTTTCCAATCAATCCGTTGGGCTATTCCTATAAGTGTCACAAACAGCCCTAGAGTTCATACTAGAATAACACCTTGAGACACAAAGCAACCAAAACCCTAATGTCACCTAGATACTCCAATGTCACCTCAAGTATCCGTGGGTATGATTATACGATATGCATCACACAATCTCAGATTCATCTATTCAACCAACACATAGAACCTCAAAGAGTGCCCCAAAGTTTCCACCGGAGAATCACGACGAAAACGTGTGCCAACCCCTATCCATAGGTTCATGGGCGGAACCCGCAAGTTGATCACCAAAACATACATCTAGTGAATCATGTGATATCCCATTGTCACCACAGATACGCACGGCAAGACATACATCAAGTGTTCTCAAATCTTTAAACACTCAATCCTATAAGATTACTTCAAGGGGAAAACTCAATTCATTACAAGAGATTAGAGGGGGAGAAGAAACATAAGATCCAACTATAATAGCAAAGCTCGCGATACATCAAGATCGTGCCAAATCAAGAACACGAGAGAGAGAGATCAAACACATAGCTACTGGTACATACCCTCAGCCCCGAGGGTGAACTACTCCCTCCTCGTCATGGAGAGCGCCGGGATGATGAAGATGGCCACAGGTGAGGGTTCCCCCCTCCGGCAGGGTGCCGGAACAGGGTCCCGATTGGTTTTTGGTGGCTACAGAGGCTTGCGGCGGCGGAACTCCCGATCTATCTTCTGTTCTGGAAGTTTTACGATACGTAGGTATATATGGGTGCAAGGGGTACGTCGGTGGAACTTTTTCAATCTTCACGCAATACATGAGCGTGAGCCATGGATATAGCACTATATGTGGAATAGAATGGTGGTTGTGGACAAGACAAAAAGGGAGAAGATAGTCTCAAATCAACTAGGCGTATCAACGGGCTATGGAGATGCCCATCAATAGATATCAATGTGAGTGAGTAGGGATTGCCATGCAATGTATGCACTAGAGCTATAAGTATGTGAAAGCTCACAAAAGAAACTAAGTGGGTGTGCATCCAACTCGCTTGCTCACGAAGACCTAGGGCATTTGAGGAAGCCCATCATTGAAATATACAAGCCAAGTTCTATAATGAAAAACTCCCACTAGTATATGAAAGTGACAAAATGAGAGACTCTCTATCATGAAGATCTTGGTGCTACTTTGAAGCAGAAGTGTGGTAAAAGGATAGTAGCATTGTCCCTTCTCTATTTTTCTCTCTTTTTTTATGGCCTCTTTTTTTTCCTCTTTTTTTTTATTTTTCGTCCGGAGTCTCATCCCGACTTGTGGGGGAATCATAGTCTCCATCATCCTTTCCTCACTGGGACAATGCTCTAGTAATGATGATCATCACACTTTTATTTACTTACAACTCATGAATTACAACCCAATACTTAAAACAAAATATGACTCTATGTGTATGCCTCCGGCGGTGTACCGGGATGTGCAATGACTCATGCGTGACATGTATGAAAGAATCATGAACGGTGGCTTTGCCACAAATACTATGTCAACTACATGATCATGCTAGCAATATGACAATGATGAAGCGTGTCATAATAAACGGAACGGTGGAAAGTTGCATGGAAATATATCTCGGAATGGCTATGGAATGCCATGATAGGTAGGTATGATGGCTGTTTTGAGGAAGGTATATGGTGGGTATATGACACTGGCGAAAAGTGCGCGGTATTAGAGAGGCTAGCAATGGTGGAAGGAGGAGAAGTGCGTATAATCCATGGACTCGACATTAGTCATAAAGTACTCATATACTTATTGCAAAAATCTACAAGTTATCAAAGCAAAGTATTACGCGCATGCTCCTAGGGGGATAGATTGGTAGGAAAAGACCATCGCTCGTCCCCGACCGCCACTCATAAGGAAGACAATCAATAAATAAATCATGCTCCGACTTCATCACATAACGGTTCACCATACGTGCATGATACGGGAATCACAAACTTTAACACAAGTATATCTCAAATTCACAACTACTCAACTAGCATGACTCTAATATCACTACTTCCATATCACAAAACAATCATCAAGCATCAAACTTCTCTTAGTATTCAACACACTCATAAGAAAGTTTTTACTATTTTTGAATACCTAGCACATTAAGATTATTTAAGCAAATTACCATGCTATTTAAGACTCTAAAAATAATATAAGTGAAGCATGATAGTTCATCTATTTCTTCAAAATGAAACCACCACCGTGCTCTAAAAGATATAAGTGAAGTACTAGACCAAAAGACAAACTACTCCAAAAGATATGAGTGAAGATCAATAAGTAGTCGAATAATTATACAACTATGTGAAGACTCTCCCATTTAAGAATTTCAGATCTTGGTATTGTATTCAAACAGCAAGCAAAACAAAATAAAATGACATTGCAAGGATAGCACAACTCATGTGAAGAAACAAACACTTAGGCTCAACCGATACTAACCGATAGTTGTTGAAGAAGAAAGGTGGGATGCCTACCGGCGCATCCCCAAGCTTAGATGCTTGAGACTTCTTGAAATATTATCTTGGGGTGCCTTGGGCATCCCCATGCTTGAACTTTTGTGTCTCCTTAATTCCTCTCATATCATGGTTTCTCTTTTTATCAAAAGCTTCATTCACAACAAACTCAACAAGAACTCGTGAGATAGGTTAGTATAAACCAATGCAAAACCTTATCATTTTCTACTGTAAAAAATCACTAACATTATTATTAAACATTCCATACTAAATTCCTCTTCATATTTAATACTCCTATACTTAAATAGAATCAGTAAACCAGCAAACATATGCAAACAATGCAAACATAACAGCAATCTGCCAAAACAGTATAGTCTGCGAATAATGCAAGATTATCAATACTTCCCTAACACCAAAAATTATGAACTAAAATTCCCACTGTAATAAATTTATCAGAGCTCAATATGCAAAAAGATTCAACATTGTACCACTCTCTGACTTTTCTAGGGAATTTTTGCAACAGCGGTAAACTTTCTGTTTTCAAACAGCAACATGTATAATAGCAAAATAAGCATGGCAAAGGCTATCCTTGACATTTTTATTGGAACTAAAGATGCAAAACATTATTCTAAATAACAGAAAGCAAAAACTAACAAGAGAAAATGACGCTCCAAGCAAAACACATATCATGTGGTGAATAAAAATATAGCTCCAAGTAAAGTTACCGATGAACGAAGACGAAAGAGGGGATGCCTTCCGGGGCATCCCCAAGATTAGTTTCTTGGTTTTCCTTGAATATTAACTTGGGGTGCCTTGGGCATGCCCAAGCTTAGGCTCTTGCCAATCCTTATTCCATAGTCCATCAAATCTTTGCCCAAAACTTGAAAACTTCACAACACAAAACTTAACAGAAAACTTGTAAGCTCCGTTAGCGAAAGAAAACAAAACACCACTTCATGGTACTGTAATGAACTAAATATTTATTTATATTGGTGTTAAACCTACTGTATTCCAACTTATCTATGGTTTATAAACTATTTTACTAGCCATAGAGTCATCAAAATAAGCAAACAACACAATGAAAACAGAATCTGTCAAAAACAGAACAGTCTGTAGTAATCTGTAACTAACGCAAACTTCTGGAAGTCCAAAAATTCTAAAATAAATTGGTGGACCTGAGGCATTTGTCTAGTAATTATCTGCAAAAAGAATCAACTAAATAGCACTCTCCAGTAAAAAGTTGAAGCTAATTTCGTGAGCCCTAAAGTTTCTGTTTTTTACAGCATGATCATAAAGACTTCACCCAAGTCTTCCCAAAGGTTCTACTTGGCACAAACACTAATTAAAACATAAAACCACATATAAACAGAAGCTAGATGTATTACTTATTACTAAACAGAACCAAAAATCAAGAAACTAAAATAAAATTGGGTTACCTCCCAACAAGCGCTGTCGTTTAACGCCCCTAGCTAGGCATGATCATTTCAATGATGCTCACATAAAAGATAAGAATTGAAACATAAAGAGAGCGTCATGAAGAATATTACTAGCAACTTTAAGCCTAACCCACTTCCTATGCATAGGGATCTTGTGAGCAAACAACTTATGGGAACAATAATCAACTTGCATAGGAAGGTAAAACAAGCATAACTTCAAAACTTTAAGCACATAGAAAGGAAACTTGATATAATTGCAATTCTTACAAGCATATATTCCTCCCTCATAATAATTTTCAGTAGCATCATGAATGAATTCAACAATATAACCAGCACATAAAGCATTCTTTTCATGATCTACTTGCATAGAAATTTTACTACTCTCCACATAAGCAAATTTCTTCTCATGAATAATAGTGGAGCAAACTCAACAAAATGACTATCATGTGATTGAAAATTAAGATCAAGATGGCAAGTTTCATGGTTATTATTATTCTTTAAAGCATACATGTCATCACAATAATCATCATAGATAGGAAGCATGCTTTCATCATAGTAAATTTTCTCATCAAAGCTTTGGGGAAAAAAATATCATCTTCATCAAACATAGCTTCCCCAAGCTTGTGGCTTTGCATATCATTAGCATCATGTATATTCAAAGAATTCATACTAACAACATTGCAACCATGCTCATCATTCAAATATTTAGTGCCAAACATTCTAATGCATTCTTCTTCTAGTACTTGAGCACAATTTTCCTTTCCATCATTCTCAGGAAAGATATTAAAAAGACGAAGCGTATGAGACAAACTTAAGTCCATTTTTGGGTAGTTTTCTTTTATAAACTAAAGTAGTGATAAAATAAGAAACAAGAAGATTCGATTGCAAGATCTAAAGATATACCTTCAAGCACTAACCTCCCCGGCAACGGCGCCAGAAAAGAGCTTGATGTCTACTACACAACCTTCTTCTTGTAGACGTTGTTGGGCCTGCAAGTGCACATGTTTGTAGGACAGTAGCAAATTTCCCTCAAGTGGATGACCTAAGGTTTATCAATCCGTAGGAGGCGTAGGATGAAGATGGTCTCTCTCAAGCAACCCTGCAACCAAATAACAAAGAGTCTCTTGTGTCCCCCACACACCCAATACAATGGTAAATTGTATAGGTGCACTAGTTCGCCGAAGAGATGGTGATACAAGTGCAATATGGACAGTAGATAAGAGTATTTGTAATCTGAAAATATGAAAACAGCAAGGTAGCAAGTGGTAAAAGTGAGCGTAAACGGTATTGCAATGATAGGAAACAAGGCCTAGGGTTCATACTATCACTAGTGCAAGTTCTCTCAACAATAATAACATAGATAGATCATATAACAAGCCCTCAACATGCAACAAAGAGTCACTCCAAAGCCACTAATAGCGGAGAACAAACGTAGAGATTATGGTAGGGTACGAAACCACCTCAAAGTTATTCTTTCCAATCAATCCGTTGGGTTATTCCTATAAGTGTCACAAACAGCCCTAGAGTTCGTACTAGAATAACACCTTAAGACACAAATCAACCAAAACCCTAATGTCACCTAGATACTCCAATGTCACCTCAAGTATCCATGGGTATGATTATATGATATGCATCACACAATCTCAGATTCATCTATTCAACCAACACATAGAACTTCAAAGAGTGCCCCAAAGTTTCTACCGGAGAATCACGACGAAAACGCAGCCAACCCCTATGCATAGGTTCATGGGCGGAACCCGCAAGTTGATCACCAAAACATACATCAAGTGAATCACGTGATATCCTATTGTCACCACAGATACGCACGGTAAGACATACATCAAGTGTTCTCAAATCTTTAAAGACACAATACGATAAGATTACTTCAAGGGGAAAACTCAATTCATTACAAGAGAGTAGAGGGGGAGAAGAAACATAAGATCCAACTATAATAGCAAAGCTCGCGATACATCAAGATCGTGCCAAATCAAGAACACGAGAGAGAGAGATCAAACACATAGCTACTGGTACATACCCTCAGCCCCGAGGGTGAACTACTCCCTCCTCGTCATGGAGAGCGCCGGGATGATGAAGATGGCCACAGGTGAGGGTCCCCCCCTCCGGCAGGGTGCCGGAACAGGGTCCCGATTGGTTTTTGGTGGCTACAGAGGCTTGCGGTGGCGGAACTCCCGATCTATTTTTCTGTTCGGGAAGTTTTACGATACGAAGGTATATATGGGTGCAAGGGGTACGTCGGTGGAGCTTCGGGGGCCCCACGAGGCAGGGGGGCGCGCCTCCCACCCTCGTGGCCAGCGCCAGTATCTTCTTACGTAGAGTCCAAGTCTATTCGGTGGCTTTCCTTCCAAAAATAACTTCTCCAGTTGATTTCGTTCCGTTTCGACTCCGTCTGATATTCCTTTTCTTCGAAACACTGAAATAGGCATAAAACAACAAATGTCTGCTGGGCCTCCGGTTAATAGGTTAGTCCCAAAAATAATATAAAAGTGGATAATAAAGCCCAATATTGCCCAAAACAGTAGATAATATAGCATGGAGCAATCAAAAATTATAGATACGTTGGAGACGTATCAGAAGGCCTCTGGGCCTAACTTTGTCGCGCTGCCCTGTGAGCCTGCTGGGCCTTATGGGCCTGTATAAGCACGCCCCAAGCCGAGCAGGCCCACTGGACAGCGCGGAAATAATCTTTTTATATATTTTTTCTTTTTTCTTTTATATATTTATTTCTGAGTAGTTGTTTGCTGTATTTAAATTTGAATAATTTGAATTGTGTAGCTGAACGCAAAAAAAGTCTGGAGTTGTAATAGTTATTAAAATATTGAATAGCCGGTGTAACAGATGAGTTTTCATCCGAAACCCTGTTACTTCGAAAGAGATTGTCCAGTTTGTACACGAAGTGCATCCAGTTTTTGCCGTAACCCTCTCTACTTTTTTGCACATCCTATGCGGGTGAAATGATGATACCTTGCCAAGTTTCAAACTTTTCAGAGTTCATTTTGTAGTGCTTTTCAATTTCACAGTCATAGTTATTAAAATATTGAATAGCCGGTGTAACAGATGAGTTTTCGTCCAAAACCCTGATACTTCAAAAGAGATTGTACAGTTTGTACACGAAGTGCATCCAGGTTTTGCCAAAACACTCTCTACTTTTTGGCACATGCTATGCGGATGAAATGATGATACCTTGCTAAGTTTCAACCTTTTCAGAGTTCATTTTGTAGTGCTTTTCAATTTGACGGTCATAGTTATTAAAATATTGAATAGCCGGTGTAATAGATGAGTTTTCGTCCGAAACCCTGGTACTTCGAAAGAGATTGTCCAGTTTGTACACGAAGTGCATCCAGTTTTTGCCGTAACCCTCTGTACTTTTTTGCACATGCTATGCGGGTGAAATGATGATACCTTGCCAAGTTTCAACCTTTTCAGAGTTCATTTTGTAGTGCTTTTCAATTTCACGGTCATTTAGCTCTCAAAACAAATCAGTAATTGCATCGAAAATAGTAAATTATGTCAGAAAGGGTTGAAAGTTGATGAAGTGGATTTGAATTATGCATCTGAACGCATAAAAAGTCCGGAGTTGTAATAAGTTATTAAAATATTGAATACCCGGTGTAACAAATGAGTTTTCGTCTGAAACCCTGATACTTTGAAAGAGATTGTCCAGTCTGTACACTAAGTGCATCCAGTTTTTCTGTAACCCTCTCTACATTTTTGCACATGCTATGAGGGTGAAATGATGATACCTTGCCAAGTTTCAACCTTTTCAGAGTTCATTTTGTAGTGCTTTTCAATTTCATGGTCATTTAGCTCTCAAAATAAATCAGTAAATGCATCGAAAATAGCAAGTTATGTCAGAAAGGGTTGAAAGTTGATGACGTGGATTTGAATTGTGCATCTGAATGCAGAAAAAGTCCGGAGTGGTAATAAGTTATTAAAATATTGAATAGCCGGTGTAACAGATGAGTTTTCGTCCGAAACCCTGATACTTCCTAAGAGATTGTCTAGTTTGTACACGAAGTGCATCCAGTTTTTGCCGTAACCCTCTCTACTTTTTTGCACATGCTATGCGGGTGAAATGATGATACCTTGCCAAGTTTCAACCTTTTCAGAGTTCATTTTGTAGTGCTTTTCAATTTCACGGTCATTTAGCTCTCAAAGCAAATCAGCAAATGCATGGAAAATAGCAAATTACGTCAGAAAGGTTTGAAAGTTGCTGACGTGGATTTGAATTGTGCATCTGAACGCAGAAAAAGTGCGGATTCCTAATAAATTATTAAAATATTGAATAGCCAGTGCAACAAATGAGTTTTCGTCCGAAACCCTGATACTTCTTAAGAGATTGTCCAGTTTGTACACGAAGTGCCTCCAGTTTTTGCCGTAACCCTCTCTACTTTTTTGCACATGCTTGCGGGTGAAATGATGATACCTTGCCAAGTTTCAACCTTTTCAGAGTTTATTTTGTAGTGCTTTCCAATTTCACGGTCATTTAGCTCTCAAAATAAATCAGTAAATGCATCAAAAATAGCAAATTATGTCAGAAAGGGTTGAAAGTTGATGATTGATTTGAATTGTGCATCTGAATGCAGAAAAAGTCCGGAGGTGTAATAAGTTATTAAAATTGTGTAAACATGTAAAAATATACATAAAAATACATTGATCAGTACCGCCTTTCAGCCAAAACACGCTACTGCTACAGAGAAATACATCAAAAATACACTGATTTCCCCTTTGAGTACAATCTGAGTTGACAATATGAGTCCTCACCGGTTTAGAAACCGGAGAAGACTCATATTGTGGCCACAAATTCTACACATGGAGTACAATGAAGACCAAGTGGTTGTGATAGTTTGAGACGTAACATCTTTAAGGTGGTAAAAACTCTGTTAGTGGAGCGAGGCGGGACTAAAAAATCGCTGCAGAATGAATCAACTAAAAACCTCTAGTACCGGTTTGTGGCACGAACCGGTACTAAAGGTGCTGGTGGGGCCCCAGCCTGACCACAGCCTGCAACAGCCTCTTTAGTACCGGTTCATGGCACGAACCGGTACTAAAGGTTCGCCACGAACCGGTACTAATGATCTCCGCCCCCTAGCCCTTGGGACCGACACTAATGATCACATTAGTGCCGGTTTTGTTACAAATCGGGACTAATGTGCTTCACATTAGGCCCTTTTTCTACTGGTGCACGGTTTTCACCGGCAGCCTCGTCTCCCCACTCGATGTCGGGACTGGATACGAGAATCCACAACCATCTAGGCGACCACCTCCGGGGAAGAAGATGGCCACCAACTCCACGCCCAGGACGGTGCCCCCAACGTCCTCGTGTTGCGGACCTAGTCCAGAGGCTGCTTGCTGCGCCGGAACAAAGCGTGCACACGAAGGCTTGAGGAACCACCACCCAGATCCGAATGGAATCCAGATCGGGCACCCTAGCCGCCGACGTGATCTCTTCATTGTCGTCGCCAGCACGACAACCCCGGTCGCCGCCAGCCGGCGCCACCGCCCTTGATTCGATCAGAGTGGGTCGCCGCCACCCAGATCCGATCGCCAGCCGAGGAAGGTTGCCGCCGCCACCGCTGCGGCCCGTAGGCTTAGCCTGCAACGCCCTCGGCGGCGGCGGTGGGAGAGTCGTTCGCTGGGGGGGAGGGGAGGAAGGCCCGGCGGGTTGGCCCCAGTACAGCGCGGCGCCGCTGCACGGGGGTGGGAGGGGTTCAAGGGGGGAGTTGTTTTATATTGATTGAGTGGGGCTCTTTAGTTTCTGTTTCAGAAAACATAAAAATGATTGGCTAAATTTCTTTAGAAACCCTCCTGGCCCTGTTTCTACACGCGGGGTCCCTCTATTTGGATGTCTAGGGGTATCATTTGTATTATTAGACATTACGATTTGGAGGTTTCGAATGTCATTCTTGGTAAGTATATTCTAGTTGAATCTCCGGGATAATATGGAAAAAATAGGGTTAGCCCTCTTTGTGATCTATGGTGTCACTCATCTAGAGCACTAATCTCACTTTCCTTGAAAACATTGATCTTTCTATAATTGTATTGATATTCCTTATATTATGGTAGGTGATTTCTATGTGTTAAGACATTGCCACAAGAAAAAAAATCCTCCCCTCGAACATTCCTCTGAGGTGTTTAATTCTATTATTCGCTCATTGAGCTTAAGAGTGATTCATATGACTGGTGGGAGCTATACCTATTCCAATAAGCAGGACAATCCTACTTTGGAAATTTTAGACGGAATTCTCAAGTCTTCTTGTCAGGAAGAGTATTTTCCCCTAATTAATGGATACCAAATTTGTTTTATTAATAATTGGTTTTTAGAGACACACTTTGCAATTGTAACTTGTGAAGTGCACATAAATTTTGGTGGTCGATGAGTCGTACATTGAGAGCGTGTTGAGTATGAAAATAAAGTTGTAGAAACTCAAAGATGCTAGCAGAGGGTTTGCAATCCGTTGGTAGATATATGCTAGAAGATGGTAACTTTCTTAAGCACATTGGTAGATGCTCATACACTATTAGTAGCACTTCCTTTCTCGGTGCCTCTCCTGCCTAGTGGCTAGAAATGGTTCTCTGTTAAAAAGAAACAAGGGCTCATTCGTGAGGTCTTCAATCTCTTGATTCACACTCTTGTTCAGGCTACACTCCTCCAAGCGAAGCACCCCCATCGTGGGGAGCAGTATCTCAACTCCTGTTAGAAATAATCTTGAGGTAGTAAAGAGTCTGGTCACAAAAAGTAATGATAGTTCGTGTCCCAGTAGCACACGTAGGATACATGCATGTATTCGGTGTGTGTTGTGTTAGGTTACAAGGCGATCAACGTGGCCGTGTAATTAGACTAGAGAAATTATCAAGTTGAATCCGGCTAGGACTTGTGTCTGTTGGTAGGAGTTGTATTATGATTAGGAGTTGACGTCTAGTCGGTCCGTGTGAGACATAGTACGTTAGGTCGACAGCTTCGTGCTGTATAAGATTGTAACACCGTGGGAGGCAAGAAAAAACAGAAAATAAAAGAGGGAAAAAGAGAGGCATTTGGCAAAAGCTTTTGCGCGTGCGTGTTCATCGTGATTTGATGTGATCGATCCTGTGGGCGAAGTTCCAACAATTGGTATAAGAGCTAGGTCGATTTGAAGCCGTGCTTGCCACGGGGTCGCGACCCGACTAGCGCCTCGGGGCGGGCGATGAAGTTACTGGCTGGTGCAGCGACACGAAGGATCAAGTGACCGTCGTTCTGTGGAGCGACAAGGAGGGAGGCGGCAGGCTGTCGTCAGCAAGGTGGCCGAAGGAGGTCGTTGATGGGAGAGGTGGTGCCGAGGTGCGGTGCTGGGGCTCATCAAGATCGTCGTTCGGGGGAGTCGGATGAACAAGGAGGCATGCGAGTTTGCACGTTCAGTTGTCGTTGCGTCCGTGAGTCGTCATCGTGTCCAAGTGCTCGTCTCTGTGTGGAGTCGTTGCAAGTGGAAGCGGTGTTCACGGTGTTCCGTGAGTCATGTCCATGTCCTCGTGGAGCGTCCTGGTTGCGGTCAGTGTGGGTTCGGTGTGATGCCAAAGGCGGACGGTGGTAGGCGAAACCATCGTAAAGCGAGGAGGTGTGCGAGCAGTGGAGAGTGGATCTATTGCAAGCAAGTACAAGGAGTATGGTGCGGACCGAGTGCAAGGCAGCGGCCAAGCAATGGCGGTGGCACAACATGACAGGGCAAGTAGGTGCGCTGCATGTTTCCAGACGGGTCATACTTAGTGTACGAATATGACAGTTGAAGATCAACCTCGATGTGTAGTAGGACAGTGATCAGTTAAGTTGAACGACGTAAAGACTGATGATGCGTCCAGTCTTGTACGTTGCACGCGTCGATGCGACCGTGTGGCTGGTAGTTCGGATCGTACGTCGAAGTTTGCATCATCAAGTCGTGGATCTTCAGCAAGTCAAGATGAGAAGGAGCACGGGGAAGATGACAAGTCAAGATTAAGGAGAGAATGTTAGAAATAATCTTGAGGTAGTAAAGAGTCTGGTCACAAAAAGTAATGATAGTTCGTGTCCCAGTAGCACACGTAGGATACATGCATGTATTCGGTGTGTGTTGTGTTAGGTTACAAGGCGATCAACGTGGCCGTGTAATTAGACTAGAGAAATTATCAAGTTGAGTCCGGCTAGGACTTGTGTCTGTTGGTAGGAGTTGTATTATGATTAGGAGTTGACGTCTAGTCGGTCCGTGTGAGACATAGTACGTTAGGTCGACAGCTTCGTGCTGTATAAGATTGTAACATCGTGGGAGGCAAGAAAAAACAGAAAATAAAAGAGGGAAAAAGAGAGGCACAACACGTGCCTTTGGCAAAAGCTTTTGCGCGTGCGTGTTCATCGTGATTTGATGTGATCGATCCTGTGGGCGAAGTTTCAACAACTCCATGGCCATGGTTTTCTCCCTCTCCGCTAGCTATTTCCTTTCTCCATTCCCACTTATATCAAAATGAAAGAGGATAGTAAGAGCTAAGTGGAGGACAACTCGGGAGATGTGTATGAAGGTGAGTGTGGAAAAATTATTGTAAAGGATCTACGTATATAATGTCGGAAACTGTATCAATCTCAACTACGACTAGTAAGCAATGCAGCTGGCAGAAGAAAGAAGTAGAACAAGGCAAGGCAGAATTTAATGCTTGGGAAGGTGGGAAGGATATCCGCTAGGTAGGATAAGGAAATCATGAGGAATTGATGGAGTTGAACACTGAAACAATTGATTTCACATTCATATGGATTTATGTCATTTTTCCCTCTCCCGCCTAACACCCGCAAGTGACCTGGGGAGGGGCAGCAAACCATACCGCAGTCGGCCGCCAGCCCCCTTCCACATCAGCCCCCCTCGCCGCCGCCAAGGTCTGCCACCGTGCAAAGTCCAGCCGGCGTGGGTGGCGGTGGGGTCTCCTCTTCACCAGCTTGGTGTCTTCAGGCGCAGGTTCACACTGGCGTAGGGCGCGGCGGCGGGTTGACGGTCGTGGGGTGCGGGGTCACGCAATGATACAGGTGTGGAGGCTTCGCAGGTTGGCGTTCTTGGCGGCGGTCCATTTTCAGCCGTATCCGGGCGTTGGTGGAGATGGGTGGCTGGGTGCTGCCTGTGGGGCTCTCTCGGCACTTCTCGAAGGTCGGCCTCCTCGTGCATGGATGAGCCATTATGAAATCTACTTGATGGGCCATCACTAGTGTAGCAATTCATGGAGAAGCTAGTGATGACGCGCCGAACAAGTGGCGGTTGCATCCAGCAGGTTTGATTAAGTTTGGCTCGTTATGACTTGTGGGGCCTAGTTGGACGGAGCAGTACTAGGTGCATGTGTAAGAAAGGATCATATATGAATGCCTATGTGGCATGCATTGCTTCAACACTTGATTTTTCTAACACCTTTCTAAGTGGGATCTCTTCAAAGTTATGCATTTTAGGAAGCTAGCCTCCACCTCCGTCTTGCAAATATCGCCAGTTGAGAAGCGTGAAAAAAAGGGATGGTGGCATGAAAGCAGTCGTTCTGACGTGATACCCACTAGCTTTTCAAGTCAAGATCATGGCCGGTGTTCTCTTTTTTCTTTCAACAAGAGAGATCAATCTGGTGAGCCTCTAGGTATGGGTAAAAGAACATCCACAGCCTTCTGCAGAACCTGTAGTGCATCGAGTGGGTTTTGATAGTTGCTAGCTGCCATGTATAAAAATACATCTATACCTATATAATCTACCACTATGTGAGGGAGAAATAAAACAAAGAAAACTGAAGCACGTTATGTGCTTTTGGCAATCCATCTAGCTTTGTGTGCCTTGCGTTTGTACCTAGAACAGATCGGTTAGGTCCTGTACGTAGCTAGCTTTCATTCAGAGTTCAACAATAAAATGAGGTGGCGATACAGCATAATTGGGAAGAGCAGATGATACAAGAAAGAGGAGATGAGGAACAAAGCAGTAAGGTGAAATGCGGAGTTCAAGGTCATTTTCGTTTCCTTTGATGTCCCATCGTGAAGCTTAGGCCTCTCTCTTACCGCGCGCGTCCATTCCGGGCCAGTGTACTGCTTGGACGGTGCATGATGCCACTTGGCTCTCCTTGGCTGGACGACATCCTGATTTATGCCAAACTCGGTTCAGGGTGTCGAACCTATGCATCTTTTCTCTTCAAAGGAAGACTAAATCCCTATCCTCTGCATCCTGTGACACGCACAATGATAACTATTCATAAAAGTATGAGTAACAACATTCAGTACAGTCAAAATACAATAAGAACAGAAAGATGCCACAACCAGCGTATAATAGGAGTACACATTGCTACTCATATAGCTTGTCGTAGGACTCGGGCCGCCATCCAATTTGATTGAACAAGTCTTGTGGACTGTCTATCATCGGTTGCATCCAAAAGCCATATACCTCAGGGCTTCTACACAAAGTCCACTTAGAGATCCATTTTGTAGCCGTGAAAGTTAGATTCAAAAAAACTTGGCATATTGGTTCTGTTGAAAACATATTCATTCCGGCTCTACCATGGTGCCTAAAGAAACTGCAATCTTCCACACAAAAGGGTGTGTGTGTGTTTGTGTGTGCATGTAGTAGCCAGGAGTGTGCGTGTGTGTGTGTGCATCCAGCCGGCGTGCGTAGGATTAGGTCAGGTGGTTGTTGGATCGCGAAGTGGGCGTGATCGCTGCGGGCTCGCCGCCAGCCGTGCGCGTGGTGGCCGCGAGCGGAGCGGGCCGATCGATACGCCGGCTGGGAAGGCAGCACGTGGGTCGTGCCCAGCGTAGGACCAGCTATATAGTGCCTCGAGCCGGTCGTTGTACCCTGGCCTGTGGAGACGTGTTCGAGCTCGGGAAGAAATGATCGCCGTTGTTGCGGCAGGGGCTCATGGCTCAAGGTTCCTGCTAGTGGTGGACCAACAATTGTTAACTGTTTTTGTTTAAGCGACAAACATCTCATGTATGGTTAAGTATTTTCTTTTCAAAATGGCATTACGATTTCTTAAGTGGCGCCATTCCCTTGTTCCAATATATTTTAATGAGCCCTCTTTTAGGGGTTCTAAAAAGCTAATCTAAATAATTTATCATATATCTAGCTTCATTCGACAATTAGAACAAATTACAAGATGATTGACCAAACATGAACAGAAGTAATGTAGCATCAGCAGCGTAGCTATGGATGGAGTGTTAATGGTGGCATCTAATGTAAGGGATTAGGAAAGGAGCGGCAATAGGTGGGACCATCCTCGAGATGGAGATGTACCACCTACCACGCACATGTGCCAGGGCCGGCTCTATGTTTCAGAAGGCCCTAGCGAACTCGACGACATGGCCCCTATGTCCTAAGATCATACTTATATATGTATGTCTGTGCATGATACATAAACATCTTTAGTCTGAGATTTGATGACTATAATAATTATTGGATAGCCATATTATGACAAAAATACTAAAAATATACTAAAATGAAACTAACATGACATGATAATCTCAAAGAAGGACCAAATTCGAAGAACCCTTCAGTGTTCGAATTTTCGGATCACTTTCTTTCTTTTTTTCTCCTATTTTCAATAACCGACAAATGCTTTTTTAGGCAACATGGCATGGTAATGTCAGAAATTTATAAATCGGATGATTGAAACTCTAGACAAGCATGCAGAATGAAAAAAAGGCGCCGAGCGACAGGCCGACGATCGAGAAGAGGACGAACAAGAAGACGAATCGTCGAGCAACGAAGGCACGAGCTAATTAGCGAAACTACGACTCGATAAGATCTTTTCTGATTTGTTTCACACAAGCGAAAGGAGCGGCTGTGGCGCCGTCCCTTCGTCTCGCGTAATGACTGACGCTTTGCTAATCGCTACTAGCTCTATCTGATGGGCCTTATTTTTCCTTATCTACTTCATCATGGGCCCCCCTCCGGCTTGGGCCCTGGGCCGTCGCCCCCCGGCCATACCCCCAGGGCCGGCCCTGACATGTGCCATAGCTGAGAAAATATGACTGCATATGTGAAATCCATTGCTGCAGCACTCGAGTCCAACCACTCCACATGATCCCTCATTATGACTAGTAGATTTTCCTCGCACCTTCCTAAGCTCTTGAGTCCACTAATGTTTCTACTTATTTCTTCTTCTAGTTGAATCTCATGTTAGTTTCAATTGACATTTCCTCTTGTGTTATATACCTTGCTCCTTTCCTAGTTAATTTATCTCTGGTGACCATATCAATCTCCTACCTAGCAGCTGCTTCGTTAAACTAATCCTCTTTTCCAGCATGATATAAGAGGAGGCGAGAAAGAAAACAAGCAGAGTAGGGTGAGGAAGCATGGTCATGGAGTTTTCCATAGGTATTTGGTACCCTCCACCCTGAGCATGTGGGGTGCTCTTGGAGAGTTGCATACCACCTTTGGTTTGTAGGAATTTTATAGGAATTCTATAGGATAGGATTTGCAAAGGAAAAATTCCTTTGAAGCCCTTTGGTTTGTAGGAATGGATTCCTATTCCTATGTAGGATAGGAATCAATCCTTCACATTTTGGAGGAAAAAAAAACATTAGCCTAGACTCAATGAAAAAACTCCTATCCTATGCACCAAATGACATCTCTTCCTTTATAGGAATTGGGATGCATGTCATCTCATTTCTATGATTTTTCTATTCCTATAAAATTCCTATCCTATGAACCAAAGAAGGCCTGAAACCGAGGCCCTTCGGGTTGAGCTCTCTTTGTTTTGCAAGGAGTGTCCTTTCGATTCACATGGCATGGGAGGCACCATGAAAGGAATAGTCGCTGCATGAAAGGGTTGTTCTACAAATTGGGCCACATGCCATATACTAATGAGCTCATAAGTGCATTGAAGCAGTCGAAGAAGTAACAAAGTCAAATTTGGTTCAATGCCTATCGATGGTGGATATCTGTTAGCTTAACCATTGTCCATTATGTCCTCACAATCACATGGATCGATGAAACAATATAACCATGATGCCCATAGACAGCCAACATTTTGTATGAACCACTAATTAGTGGTGTTCCCTAGTGCTTTCTAGCAGCTTCCAGACCACGTGCTGCTATTACGGCGCCACTGGTAAGTTCATACTAGAAGCGCGCCTGTCGAACCTGCTAGTCTATGCGCACTAGCAGCACGTCCCGCGGATGCTGCTAGTTTATACCATCCTAGCAGCGTGCTGATATGACAAACGTGGATGGTGCCGCAGCGACCTGCACTTCTTTCTACGGGCTGCTAATCTAACATTCTTAAGAAGTTGCTCCCCACTTCTACCTATTCTTTTAGCATGCACATTGTCCACATCATCACTTTGCCACATAAGCTTTTACCGTAGTGGAATTCTCCATCCATCAATGCCTCCTGCATGCAATAGATAATTAGCAAAAAAATGTCTATCGCTAGACTGCTGCATGCAAACGTCCACCATCGCTGGGGTGCCCAATAAACGTCAATTTATATGTGCATGTAGTGGTAGCCATCAATATAGGATCGAACATATTATCATCTGTACAAGGAAACTACTTTGATTATGATGGAAATTAATACTCCACAGATTCTTCTCATCTCCCTGAAGGAAACTGCTTTTATTACGATGGAGTACACGGGTGACTATGGTCCTTCATCTCCCTGAAGGAATAAATCTCTCCACCGATCCTCTAACAAAATCCCCACCGATTCTTCTTATCTTCCTCTCTCTCTCTCTCTCTCTCCGCATTGCGCCGCCGCCAGCCAAGACTTCACGGGTCTTTGCCATCGGATGGGAGACCCACGAACTGCTGCCATATACCTGATTGTTTGTGCAGGTGATTAGTCGAACGCCACGGTGAGCAGCGTCGCCACCTCCAATGCAATGAGCCGTGCGCTTCAGGCTGGTCAGATACAAACGAGCACAACTCCCTCGACAGTTCGCTGACACCGGTTGAGATCGTGCAGTCCGCAGCGGGCCTGCTCCCTAGGAAAGGCGCCCTCGTGGTGGTGCTCGCGGACAGGGCATAGTCGTCGACGGCTTCTGCAGCTCGTGCTGCGGCATCCATGGTGCGGACGTCTGAGCCAGGTACACTTAAGCGTGGGTGGGTGACGTCGAGCACGAGTGCACCGCCGACTTATGATCCCAAGTCCTCCACCTCCTTCCCTTTCCTATATAGTATGGAGTTCTCAGGACCAGCTACAACATCGTCGTCGACATCCTCTATAGGACATGGGCTGTAAATCACAAGAGTTCATGGCTTTTATCTCCTTCGTGAATCCCATCTGTAAGTTTTCCCCATATTGTTTTGAATTAGCGTACATATCATTTGTAATGTGAAATATTTTTAGAACTGTATAAGTTTTTCATTGTCTTCATACCATCATCTGTGCTTACTTTTCATCTTTGTTATTATTCTTTTCTTAATGTAGTTTGAGCCTGAATGCTATATATTGTGACTGACGGCCCATATCCTAATTCAATAACCCGATCCTGGCAGCGATTTAATTCCCTTTTCTTTACAAAGGTGACCACTAGCAAATCTCCTGGCAAATCTTCTCACCACGCGGCTCAACTAGCATACCATATCTCCCTTTACCTTACAAAAAGGTGAGCACTAGCATATCAACAACTCGATCTAGGTGTGTGTTACTTAATTAGGATACCTTAGTAATTATTTTGTGGTTTAGTGGTTTTCCTGGTTTGATTTTTCAGCAATTATTTTTAGTTCAGTCTTCTACTGTTACTTGTGCTTATCTTGCAGGTGATGACCGAGCTTGGAGGGAAGCACTGAAAGGATTAATATTGTGTGTGAAAGTTTGATTGTGTTGTTCAAAGACACACTTTTATTTGCAGCTAGGGTGACAAATTGTGCATGCTTTGGGCTGTTGCGAACCATCTGCCGCTTTTAGATTCTATTTCGAGCAGTTATTCTCTCGAAGTGCTGGCCACATGTGTTGTATATTTAAATTTTTACTATGGCCTTTATACCATTAGTGCTATATTTCATATACCGTTATTTTATAAAGCATTCAGTTTTTACTTTGTGTGATTTAGATTGCTCTTTTCATTATCTAGACTGTTCTTTTTTTACGAATCCACTATAATGCCTTCTGGATTTGTAACTCATTCGTTAGGTGAGAGTTTGGTCTAGGGTAATTGTCGATTAGTTTTCAATCATAATCCTCAGTTAAATATTCTGACGCCCCCTTCCTTATTCTCTTATTTAAGCCATAAACGAATATTCTTCAAACCCTCTAAATGACATATAGTTGTCCAATGCAATTTCTGTAGTTTGGTGAGTTTTGTACTGAGAAGACAGATCAATCTAATAACTATCGCATTACCAATTTCCAATTATTTTCATATCTCTCTAAATTGTTGTAGAATTTCCCGCCGCAACGTGTGGGGCATCCTCTAGTTTGACAAAATGTAGCAGCGTTTAATACTGCTCGAACGCTGCTGACACAAATGCTGATGATAGAAATTTCCTAGAAAAAAATATAAAAACCATTTATTATTGTTTCCAGCAAATTTCCTGGATAAAAAGATAAAAAACATTTACAAAAATATTAAATGGTTTTTATTTTTATATTCGGGAAATTTCTATCTGCAGCATTTGAGTTAGCAGCGTTTGAGCAGTATTAAACACTGCTACTTTGTTTTTCAAATCATTTCGTAGCCCAAGATGGTGCAGTTAGTAGCACTTCATACCCTACGACATATATATAGTGTGACATGTACACCATAGTTAACTACCACATATTACCTACACACTGGGCGGATTTTTCCACCTAATTTGGTGGCATGGTATCATTTTAAGCCAAGATGGTGCCATCAGAGCTTTTTTCAGACAAAAAGGCTCATTATGCTGCAATGACATCTTTTTCAGGCTACCAAAATCCAATGTAACATTGACTAGCATATTGTCATGTTGAACACACTTAGCTAGCATGCATAGTACTTAGCTATGTCCTTGACACTCAACTCTCCAAACATAGTCGTCACCCGAATCGACTGGTGGTGGGGGCATTGTCCTTGTCCTAGAGGCAATAATAAAGTTATTATTTATTTCCTTATTTCATGATAAATGTTTATTATTCATGCTAGAATTGTATTAACTGGAAACATAATACATGTATGAATACATAGACAAACATAGTGTCGGTAGTATGCCTCTACTTGACTAGCTCGTTGAATCAAAGATGGTTAAGTTTTCTAGCCATAGACATGAGTTGTCATTTGATTAACGGGATCACATCATTAGGAGAATGATGTGATTGACTTGACCCATTCCGTTAATTTAGCGCTTGATCGTTTAGTATGTTGCTATTGCTTTCTTCATGACTTATACATGTTCCTGTGACTATGAGATTATGCAACTCCCGTTTACCGAAGGAACACTTTGTGTGCTACCAAACGTCACAATGTAACTGGGTGATTATAAAGGAGCTCTACAGGTGTCTCCGAAGGTACATGTTGAGTTGGCGTATTTCAAGATTAGGATTTGTCACTCCGATTGTCGGAGAGGTATCTTTGGGCCCTCTCGGTAATGCACATCACTATAAGCCTTGCAAGCAATGTAGCTAATGAGTTAGTTGCGGAATGATGCATTACATAACGAGTAAAGAGACTTGCCGGTAACGAGATTGAACTAGGTATTGAGATACCGATGGTCGAATCTCGGGCAAGTAACATACCGATGACAAAGGGAACAACGTATGTTGATATGCGGTTCGACCGATAAAGATCTTCGTAGACTATGTAGGGGCCAATATGGGCATCCAGGTTCCGCTATTGGTTATTGACCAGAGAGGTGTCTCGGTCATGTCTACATCGTTCTCGAACCCGTAGGGTCCGCACACTTAACGTTCGTTGACGATATAGTATTATATGAGCTATGTATGTTGGTGACCGAATGTTGTTCGGAGTCCCGAATATGATCACGGATATGACGAGGAACTCCGGAATGGTCCGGAGATAAAGATTGATATATGGGATAATAGTGTTTGGTCTCCGGAAGTGTTCCAGAATTCACCGGAAGAGGTTCCGGATGTTTCCCGAAACGTATGGGCACGAGAACATTTTATTTGGGCCAAAGGGGAAAGCCCACAAGGTTTTTGGAAAGCGCAAAAGAAAGTTTTGCGGAGTCCAGGGGCAAGACGCCAGGGTCGCTGGCGTCAGGTCCGTGACGGGAACCCTGGCGTCTGCCCTGGAGTCCGAGAAGGACTCTTGCCTTTCGGGTGAAACCAACTTTGTGGAGGCTTTTACTCCAAGTTTCGACCCCAAGGCTCAACATATAAATAGAGGGGCAGGGCTAGCACCAAAGACACGTCAAGAAACACCAAGCCGTGTGCCGGCAACCCTGTCCCCTCTAGTTTATCCTCCGTCATAGTTTCCGTTCTGCTTAGGCGAAGCCCTGCGGAGATTGTTCTTCACCAACACCGTCACCACGCCGTCGTGCTGCCGGAACTCATCTACTACTTCGCCCGTCTTGCTGGATCAAGAAGGCGAGGACGTCATCGAGCTGAACGTGTGCAGAACTCGGAGGTGCCGTGCGTTTGGTACTTGGATCGGTCGGATCGTGAAGACATACGACTACATCAACCACGTTGATAAACGCTTCCGCTTAGCGATCTTCAAGGGTATGGAGATAGACTCTCCCTCTCATTGCTATGCATTACCATGATCTTGCGTATGCGTAGAAATTTTTTGAAATTAATACGTTCCCCAATAGTGGGAGCATTCTAAGCGGCATTAGCCCCAACATAGATCCCAGGCTCTATGAACCTGATTCGGAGATTTCATCTCCTATAGCGCCCATTTCAGGACCAATTCCGGTCTGCTCCGAGTCGGCGTCCAAGCATACTCTACATCGCTAGACTCCGAGATAACGACGTCTGTTGTATTCCTCAATTCACTCTTCATAATTTTTTGGAAAGTTGGAAGCCCTCCGAGGTCTAGGCTCTCACGTGCAAGAGTGTGCTTCCTTTTCAACTCCGTGCTTTCCCACCAGCTGAGCACACATCAGAAATCCTTGCTGTCCGCTCCACGACATATTTAGGAGGCCCCCACGGCCTCTCATGGTGGAGTGGAGGATAATGGTGTGGTATTGGTGGTGTTAAAACGACGAGGAGGCACGGAGTCTATGGTGGATGTTCCCAAATTCAGCAGAGGTCATTAAATTTAGTACTTCCATAACACAGTTTGATTAGTTATATTCTTACTATAATAGAACAGTACTAGACTGCATTACATAGAACAATCAAACCAACTTAATATAGATGAAACCATCTGTTAGAACAAAATTCGAGGCATACTGTTGATCATCCAAGGACCAAGCAATCACATGAGCACGACATTGGGATTTGTTAACGAGGTTCACCGATATGACTATACCGCCGGGACCTGACTATGGACGCTCCTCCTCGTGACACCGTCACAATACCGCACACCGACCACCCGGGCGCCGGCACACGCCGCCGGCTCCACCTTGCGCGCCTGTGCTATTATGTTGGCATAGGTTATATCGTGTGTCTACCCCCGCTATATATGAGATGCCTAGCATACAAGTGTCCTATTAGGTCACGACTCCATATCCTATGTAAACACAATACTACTCAGAGTCCAACTGTAAGCTACCGTGTACACAATATTGGACACAACGCTAACAAACTGCACCTTGACGAATATTCTTCACTACCATGGATTCGTCCTTGCGTCAAACTTCCATGTACACTGGAGTTGAGCTAGTACCACTGCTACTTCAAAGACTCCATATGACTCCACCTTCAACTTGCAGTCCCTTCTTTTCTTGACCATAATCAACACTCGAGCAAAATTAAGTTCCACATTACTCTAGTTTGTGCTCCCAACTTCCAGAGTATCTGTTCAATGCCATCACACACACCAATCACAGACCTGCGTGAAAGTGAACAGCTCACCTATTGGGTGTCACACATAAGAGTTACCTAAACTCAACATCACCGCTCCTCCTTGACCGCCTGTCTGAAACTGGAAGGAATTTCACCATTCCTTGTAGTCATCCCGAGTCAAATTCACAGTTGTCTCAACACATGTATGACCACCAGAGCCGAGGCCCGTCTCCATGTCCCGTGTGTTCCGCACGCGTCGCCGCTATTACCGCGTCGAACCTCTGTTGTCCCCGTTAAGCCTCAAGGGTCGCGAACCCACACCACTCAACCTCCACTGCAAAGTACCACCGATGATCACCGACCGATGACGAGTTTCACGTTTCCATCAGACCACTGAGCTCCAGTCTGAATTACGTGTTCCCTCGCTTTTTCCCGCTGAATAGGCTTCGATTCTCTGGATCCTTACACCGTAGCCCCTCAATCCAGCTCCACCTTCAACATGACTCCATGGTGGATGATCAGTCCACCCCGCGCCCCGTCGACTTCAAGCTCTAATGTGCACCGTCTTGGATGAACCCCGCGCCATAGTCTTGTCGAAGCCACACAAGCACTCAGGCCTACACTACGTGTTTCCATGCCGTAGAAGTCGGTCGCGATCAACATCACGCTTGTCGAGGATATACCCCCGGTGTAACCCGGCCGGATGTATAACCCACCCGATCTTGGCGACTCATTAATAACCCAACGGGCGGGTTAGACAGACAACAAGGCCCAAGGCCCAGAAGGCCGGCTCATGTTATGGTAGGCCGGCTTAAGAGAAAGTATAAGGAATATTCCCTTACAAAGAAAGCAAGACTAGGACTCCACTTGTAAAAGTGTAATCCTAATCCTACTAGGACTAGTCATGTAACCCGCCCCTCCAACTTATATAAGGAGGCACGACACCCCAAGAGGGAGAGGTTGAATAATCTTAAGGCTAGACATAACTAGGAGAGCCGGAGATACGACGAATCCCTCATCAGCATAATGAGACTTAGCCACAAACATCATGTAGGGCTATTACCGGATGATGTTTCCTAGGGCCCGAAGCTGTCTAAACTCTTCTCTTGTGTTGCGTCTCTTGATTCCGATCAACCCCTCTCAAGATACCACATAGATGCATTGGCCCCACGACTAAGTCCTCACACTAGGACATCTGCCGTGACAAATCCACGACAAAGCTCCTATGTCGTCGTCGCCGATCCCATCACCGTCTTCTGTACCAACCAACTTATGTCGATCCGTCAGACTGTCCAGGCCAACTGCCCTATGTGTCCGACCCGAGCCGACTGTTCTGACTGCAACCATCTGCAACTCCTCAGAGTCCTCATCGTCCGTCTGGCTTGACATCCCGCAACACCTTCAAGCACCCCTGTACCCCACAACCGAGGCGTGCGGTAAGCACGGGACATAGCGACAGGCGAAGGCACTGGTGGTCAGACATGTGGTCACACAAATTGTGCAGGGGTGCTGAAGTAGTATTGACGAGTACCGGATTCAAGTTGGTGACTCGGTCTATCGGTGCCGGAAGATGGACAGGAGTTGACCATGGAGAATATGAGAAAGTGACGAAAAGTCTAAAATTGTGAAAAGGTGAGAGAGTACATGACCGTATATTCTGTGGTGTTCAGTGCGCATGGGAAAGTGCGGATGACAAGTACAAAAGCAGGTGGAGTGCTATAGCTGTGGGGCATGTAAGAGACTATCCGGAAAAAGGACGAGACAACAGTGAATTTGACTCAGGGTGACTCAAGGCGATGGTGAAATTCCTTCAAGTTTCCGACAGACGGTAAAAAAAAAAGAACGGTGATGTTGAGTACATGTAACTCTTATATGTAGCTTTCAATATGTGAGTTGTTCACTTTCACTGAGACAGTGGTCGGTGTGTGATGGCATTGAGCGGATACTCTGGGAGTTGGGAGCACAAAGTAGAATAACGAGGAACTTAATTTTGCTCGAGTGTTGACTGTGAAGAGGATGAGAAGGGACTACAATTGCAAGTGGAGTCACATGGAGTATGGGAGTAGTAGCGGTGCTCATGGCGTATCTCAAGTCCAATGTACATGGAGGTTCGACGCATGGATGAATCCAAGGTGGTAAAAAATATTCGCCAAGGCGGAGTTTGTTAGAGTTGTGTCAAATATTATTGTACAAGGTAGGTTATAGTTGGAATTATAGTTGTATTGTGTTTAGATAAGATATGGAGTCGTGTCCAAGTAGGACACTCGTATCCTAGGCCTCTCATATATAGTGGGGCAGACACACGATGTAACCTATGCCAACATAATAGCACAGGCACGCGGGAGAGCCGGCGCGTGTGCCGGCGCCCGGGCGGCTATGGTGCGGTATTGTAGTTGTGTCATGGGGAGGAGCGCCCGTAGTCAGGCCCCGGAGATGTAGCCATGATGGTGAACCTCGTTAACAAATCTCGGTGTCGTGCTTGTGTGATTGCTATGTCCTCGGTATATAGACGGAGCGTCTCGAATTTATTCGAACAAGTGGTATCATGAGCTATGGTTGTGAAGAGGCTACTTGATTGATCTAGAGGAGAGCGATGACGGACGTCTGATAACTCGGCCGTGGTGGTCGTAATTGCTACGCAATTTCGGGTCCGCTATCACCAGCGTTTCCCACCCACATGCGTCAATCAGGCCCAACCGGAGAGCAACACCGACTTATGAGAGGCCTTGGGCCCTATCGCCCCCCCCCCCCCCCCCCAAAGACTAGCTTGTTAGGAGGGGACACCCCACCCTTATAAATCTTCTTATGTCTCCTCCCACAACCGATGTGGGACTAAACCCACCAATCTCCCTCTCACACATCGGTCAACAATGGGCCTGCTAACACCAGCATTTCCAGCCCACCAACCATGACCGACCAACCGTGAGTCCATCGAGATTTATTTCGGGCACTGGGCTCTGATACCAATAGTTACGTAATCCCGGGTCCGCTATCACCAGCGTTTCGGCCCCGCATGTGTCAACCATGCCCAACCGGAGAACAACACCGACTTATGAGACGCCTTGGGCCCTCTCCCACAAGAGACTAGCCTGTTAGGAGGGGACACCCCTGCCCTTATAAATCGTGTTATGTCTCCTCCCACAACCAATGTGAGACTAAACCCAACAAAAATAAACACGGTAAAATTGTACTGTTAAAAATCCTAGTTAAGGCTTCCATCCACGTCACGATCCACTACTAGGGAAAAGCCTATACACAGGATATAACCAGCAGCGCGTTTTAAAATAAGGCGCTGCTGCAATATAGCAGTAGCGCGCTCAAGAAGAACACGCTGCTGAAATAAAAGTACCAGCAGCGCGCCTCCACTAAGCCGCACTACTGCTATAATTCCCACGACCCCGCCACGAAGCTAGTTACAGCAGCAGCGTGTTAAATCGAAGTGCGCTACTACTAGGTAGCTTAGCAGCAGCGCCTTCACCTATAGCGCGCTACTGCTAAAACTAGCTATCCCCCACCACCCACGCCCTCCTCTATCCGATCCACACTCACACTCACACTCACTCCATCTCCCCCTCACCCCCCCCCCGCGCCGGTCCTCCCCCGCTAGCCACCGTCGCCTACCCCTCTTCCCTCTGCACCGCCGTCACCTCCTCCTCCTTGCCGGACTCGGTACCCCCCTCCTCCTCCGTCCTCCCTCGACTCGCCACCAGCCGGCCCCTCCTCACTCCGCCCTTCCTCCCCCGCCCTACTCTCTCCTCCCTCCTCCAGTCGTACCTCCTTCTCCCTCCTCCCTCCTCCATCCATAACCCCTCCTCCCTGCTACATTTTGATTTAGTAGGCTAGTTCATATGCAACATTTTGATTTAGTTGATTTAGTAGGCTAGTTGATTTAGTTGATTTAGAACATTTTGATTTAGTTGATTTAGTAGGCAAGTTGATTTAGTAGGCTAGTTGATTTAATTGACTTATAGAACATTTTGATTTAGTTGATTTAGTAGGCAAGTTGATTTAATAGGCTAATTGATTTAGTTTATTTATAGAACATTTTGATTTAGTTGATTTAGCGGGCAAGTTGATTTAATAGGCTAGTTGATTTAGTTGATTTATAGAACATTTTGATTTAACAACTATTTTTCTTTCATGTGAAGTGGATCGTTAATCCTTTGCTCATATTGCTTTAGGAAAATGGCGCCACCACCACCACCACCATGTCGATGTGCAAGTCAAGGTGCGCCAGCAGTCTTGCAACTGGCAACTTCCAGCCGAGTTTTCATCATGCGGCGGTAAGAAATTATACGAAATGTAACAAATATTTTATTTTTAGTGTTGGCATTACTACATTGTGTCATTTTTCTTTTTTTACACAGATCGTCCCACAATGTGAGGTTGAAATTCAATAAGCTGACAGGAGACACTGTGACATTTGAGGCTCCTGGGGGCCGTACACTATGGAGGTCGAGAAAGGATGCAATATGTCGCAGATTGGAGGAGATGGATGGGCATGTTTCCTCGCCCGCATGCGTCTTACCGGTGGTGAGTTGATCAGCTTCTCCTTCAAAGCAGAAAGACCTAAGCTAGTTGTCATTTATATCAACCTGGTGGAAGATGATGAAGATGACGAAGATGATGAAGATGATGAGGACCCACTCGATGAAGATGATGAGGACCCACTCGATGAAGATGATGAGGACCCACTCGATGAAGATGATGAGGACCCACTCGATGAAGATGATGAGGACCCACTTCATGAAGCCATCGTAGCTCAAAGAATGAGACTGAGCGAGGAGGATGTGTGCAACCTATGGGACATAATTCTGCCACGTGCTGACTTTGTCGGGGTGCCATTCGTGACCCACCTGAGAAGTATCATGGTCGATCAACATGATATGGTATGTTATACTTACAAATGCAAATTATCCGATGATATGCTTAGTGTAGAGTCCAATGATATGTTGTGTGGAATCTAGTCGATGACATGCTTTAGTATAGAGTTTGATCACATGCTTATTAGTGTAGAATCTAAGGAACTATTAATAGTGTAGATAATCCATATGTACCTATTTGCACGAGTATGTGCGAGGCTATTTATTAATTGATATGTTTTTCTTGTCCAGAAATTGGAAAAGAGCCTATCTGTGAGTTATGGTATCGAGCCTGATGAAGAAGGCTCAGCTGGACTACAACTTACCGCAAGGGGCTCTGTCACAACCTGTACTTACCGCGTGGACACGGACGGTCGCACACACTTAAACTCGGTTGGGTGGAAGATATTCCTCGATGGCAAGAATCTTCGTGTTGGACATGCCATCCTAATTACTATCAGGAACACCCACCGCCCAGGCTTGAGGATGATGATCGTCTTCGATATCATCTAGAACTACATATGATGATCGTCGTCGATATCATCTAGAACTACATATGATGATCGTCGTCGATATCATCTAGAACTACATATGATGATCGTTGTCGATATGACCTTGTACTGCTTGAGGATGCATGTTGACTATACATGAAATTGTTATCTAGTACTCCCTTCGTTCCAAATTACTCGTCGTGGTTTGAATTAAAACCACGACGAGTAATTTGGAATGGAGGGAGTACTACCTAGTACCTATAATGCTTTATGAATTTGATATCTAGTAGTACCTAGTATCTGGAAATTACATTTTATTGAAATCGAAACGCGGGTAGGAAGCTGGGGAAAATGATGAAAGATATAGCAGTAGCGAGGGGCTAGGAAATCGCTACAGCTAACTAATAGTAGCACATTCCAGAAAAGCGCTGCTGATATCGTCAACAGTAGTAGCACGGGTGCGGACCGCGCTACTACTAACAGTTAGCTGTAGTGCCGTATTAGTAGCGCGGCTGCCTGCGCTGCTGCTAGCCTCAAAACACGCGCTACTACTAGGGTTGTCCCTAGTAGTGATCGCCTCCCTTGCCTCCCCTCCCACTATGCTCCCAGCGCCTCGGGGCAGGGAGGGGGTGTCCCTAGCGCCGCAGGATGTGGCCCCTTGATGACCCACAAGTGTAGGGGATCGCAGCAGCTTTCGATGGTAAAGTATTCAACCCAAATTTATTGATTCGACACAAGGGGAGCCAAAGAATATTCTTGAGTATTAGCAGTTGAGTTGTCAATTCAACCACACCTGGATAACTTAGTATCTGCAGCAAAGTATTTAGTAGCAAAGTAATATGATAATAAAGGTAACAGTGGCAAAAGTAATGTTTTTGGGTTTTGTAGTGATTGTAACAAGAGCAACGGGAAAGTAAATAAGCGAAACACAAGATGTGAAAAGCTCGTAGGCAATGGATGAGTGATGGATAATTATGTCGGATGCGATTCCTCATGTAATGACTATAACATAGGGTGACACAGAACTAGCTCCAATTCATCAATGTAATGTAGGCATGTATTCCGTAAATAGCCATACGTGCTTATGGAAAAGCTCTTGCATGACATCTTTTGTCCTACCCTCCCGTGGCAGTGGGGTCCTAGTGGAAACCAAGGGATATTAAGGCCTCCTTTTAATAGAGAACCAGACCAAAGCATTAACACATAGTGAATGCATGAACTCCTCAAAGTACGGTCCTCACCGAGAAGTATCCCGATTATTGTCACTTCGGGGTTGTCGGATCATAACACATAATAGGTGACTATAGACTTGCAAGATAACATAATAGGTTCAGATCTGAAATCATGGCACTCGGGCCCTAGTGACAAGCATTAAGCATAGCAAAGACATAGCAACATCAATCTCAGAACATAGTGGATACTAGGGATCAAACCCTAACAAAACTAACTTGATTACATGGTAAATCTCATCCAACCCATCACCGTCCAGCAAGCCTACGATGGAATTACTCACACACGGCGGTGAGCATCATGAAATTGGTGATGGAGGATGGTTGATGATGACGACGGCGACGAATCCCCCTCTCCGGAGCCCCGAACGGACTCCAGATCAGCCCTCCCGAGAGAGATTAGGGCTTGGCGGCGGCTCCGTGTCGTAAAACGCGATGAAACTTTCTCTCTGATTTTTTTCTCTGCGAGACGAAATAAATAGTGTTGGAGTTGAGGTCGGCGGAGCCTCAGGGGGCCCACGAGACAGGGGGCACGCCCAGGGGGGAGGGCGCGCCTCCCACCCTCGTGGACAGGGTGTGGGCCCCCTGGTCTTGATTCTTTCTCCAGTATTTTTTATATTTTCCAAAAAGTGCCTCCGAGGATTTTCAGGACATTCCGAGAACTTGAAAATATGGCAATTTCTGCTGAAAATAGCGTCAGTCCGGGTTAGTTTTCATTCAAATCATGCAAGTTAGAGTGCAAAACAAGGGCAAAAGTGTTTGGAAAAGTAGATACGTTGGAGACGTATCAACTCCCCCAAGCTTAAACCTTTGCCTGTCCTCAAGCAATTCAGTTGATAAACTGAAAGTGATAAAGAAAAACTTTTACAAACTCTGTTTGCTCTTGTTGTTGTAAACATGCAAAGCCATCATTCAGGTTTCAGCAATATTATGAACTAACCATACTCACAATAACACGTAGGTCTCACAACTACTCATATCAATGGCATAATCAGCTAGCGAGCGATAATAATAAAACTCGGATGACAACACTTTCTCAAAACAATCATAACATGATATAACAAAATCGTATCTCGCTATCCCTTTCTGAGACCGCAAAACATAAATGCAGAGCACCTTTAGAGATCAAGGACTGACTAAACATTGTAATTCATGGTAAAAGAGATCCAGTCAAGTCATACCCAATATAAACCAATAATAATGAATGCAAATGACAGTGTGCTCTCCAGCGGGTGCTTTTTAATAAGAAGGTGATGACTCAACATAAAAGTAAATAGATAGGCCCTTCGCAGAGGGAAGCAAGGATTTGTAGAGGTGCCAGAGCTCAATTTTAAAATAGAGATTGAATAACATTTTGAGCGGCATACTTTCGCTGCCAACAAAACAACTATGAGATGGCTGTATCTTCCATACTACATGCATTATAGGCAGTTACCAAACAGAATGGTAATGGTTTATACTCCCCCAACCACCAACAAGCATCAATCCATGGCTTGCTCGAAACAACGAGTGTCTCCAACTAACAACAGCCCTGGGGGAGTTTTTGTTTAATAATTTTGATTTGCTTTTGATCTTTTTGGATCATGGGACTGGGGATCCCGGTTACCGGCACTTTCTCGTGAATGAGGAACAGAGTCCACTCCTCTTGAGAATAACCCACCTAGCATGGAAGATATAGGCAGCCCTAGTTGTAACATGAGCTGCTCGAGCATACAAAACAGAATTTCATTTGAAGGTTTGGAGTTTGGCACGTACAAACTTACTTGGAACGGCAGGTAGATACCGCATATAGGAAGGTATGGTGGACTCATATAGAATAACTTTGGGGTTTAAGGAGTTTGGATGCACAAGTAGTATTCCCGCTTAGTACAGGTGAAGGCTAGCAAAAGACTGGGAAGCGACCAAGTGAGAGAGCGACAACAGTCATAAACATGCATTAAAATTAATTCACACCGAATACAAGCATGAGTAGGATATAATCCACCATGAACATAAATATCATGAAGGCTATCTTGATTTGTTTCAACTACATGCATGAACATGTGCCAAGTCGAGTCACTCAATTCATTCAAAGGAGGATACCATCCCATCATACCACATCATAATCATTCTAATAGCATGTCGGCACGCATGGTAAACCATTATAACTTATAGCTAATCAAGCATGGCACAAGCAACTACAATCTCTAAATGTCATTGCAAATATGTTTACTTCATAATAAGCTGAATCAGGAACGATGAACTCATCATATTTACAAAAACAAGAGTGGTCGAGTTCATACCAGCTTTTCTCATTTCAATAAGTCCATCATAAATCGTCATTATTGCCTTTCACTTGCACGACCGAACGATGTGTATAATAATAATAGTGCACGTGCATTGGACTAAGCTGGAATCTGCAAGCATTCAACTCAAGAGAGAAGACAAGGTAATATGGGCTCTAAGTTAAATAAACAATCATGCATATGAGAGCCAGTAAGCATTTTCAATATGGTCTTCTCGACCCCCAAAGAAAAGAAAAGAAAATAAAAATATTTACACGGGAAAGCTCCCAACAAGTAAGAAGAAGAACGAGAAATCTTTTTAGGTTTTTTAATTTTAATTACTAGTACAAACACGGAAATTAAACTAACTAATTTTTTGGTTTTTCTTAAGGTTTAGCTAACACACAAGAAGGAAAAGGAAATTTAAACTAGCATGGATAATAACAATGAAAGAGTATGAGCATCGATGAATAGTGTGTGAACATGAATGTAAAGTCGGTGAGAAATACGCACTCCCCCAAGCTTATGCTTTTGGCCTAAGTTGGTCTAATACCAAGGACCGCTGCTACTCTCCCCGGTGTACTGGGAAGTGTAATCAGGATACCACTGGCTGGCCATCTCCGGATCCCCACTACTAGAAAAACCACTACTAATGGCGCACCTAATTTGGCCATTAATGGCGCATCACTGGTGCGCCATTAATATCACGCCATTAGTAATATTTACTAATATTTACTAATGGAGGGGGATCGAGATCGAGTGTCCATGAAATTTAAAAATATTCATGATAGTTCAAAAAGTACCCATGAAATACAATCGAGAAATGAAGGCTACTATTTAAATACAATCGATCTTAGCTAGCTATCTGTTCACAATCTTCTTGCCCTTCTTTTTCGCAAATGGAGTTCTTCTGTGGAACGGACGTCCTTTTGGTAGGGTGGTCCTGCTTCTTCTTGTGGTGTATGCTGCTACTTCATCATCGTCGTCATGTTCGATCCTCGGTCGCCGTGCTTGTCGAAGTCTTGCTCATTGGCTACTCCATCCATTCCGATGATCTTCCTTTTGCCTCTCCTCACGACAACACGACTGGGCTTTGGCGGGTCGGTAATGAAGAAGCATTGGTCCACTTGGGAAGCCAGTACCCATGGCTCATTTTTCACGGTGACGTTTGCGCCCACGGATTGCAACTGGAAGTATCTGCGTCATCAGCACGTGACAGTCGTGAGACTTCATCCCACTGAACTTCTGCTTCGCTGGGTCTAGGTATCTGCTTATCTTCCCCGCGTAACCGTAAGGAAGTTTTACTCCTAGGAGGCAGGTGAAAAACTGCTCGATCTCCTCCTGACTTAGAGTGAAGCACGCGGGAGGGTAGTCATTTCCGGTCTTCTTGGCCTTTTTGCCTTTGGCGACTTTACGTGTCCTGCTTCGCCTCATCATCATCATCATCATCATCATCATCATCATATATAGCGTGAAGCTCCTGCACGATGCCCATTGATTTCAAGTCTGCCCTTGCTTTCGCCCATCTTTGGTCCTCTCGGCATGTTGAGCAGGGTACCAAGCAGACTCCCGCACGTTCTTCGTGATATGCATGACATCAAGGCTGTGAGGCACACGGTGGATCTTCGATGCGGCAAGTCCCGGAAAATAGACCTCGTTTTCCATACCTTCAGCAGCGGCTCGGCGCTTTTAAGCTTCTTTCCGGCTCTGGCGCCTTTTGCTTCTTTCCGGCAGTGGGCAGTCTTTCCAATTTTTCAACAGCTTGTCTATTTCCTCGCCGCTCCTCGTACACGCAGGCGTTTTCGGGTTCGGTTTCACCATCGAACAGATCCTTGCGTTTCCTCCACGGGTCATCGTCACGAAGCCACCTTCGATGTCCCATGAACACGGTTTTCGAAGACCCGGGATCTCTATCTAGCTGGCGATACGTTGTGTCATCCATGCACCTTACGCATCCAGAAAATCCGTGGACTACCTGCCCCGCGAGATATCCGTAACCGAGATAGTCGTGCACCATCGTGAGCAGTGCGGCTCTCATAGGGAAATATTCTTTCTCTGCGGCGTCCCACGTATTGGCTGGCGTTTTCCACAGCGTGTCAAGCTCCTCTTTCAGCAGCCCCAGATACAGATTGATGTCGTTCCCTGGTTGTTTCGGCCCTTCAATTAGCATACTCATGTGAATGTACTTCCTCTTCATGCACAACCAGTGGGGAAAGTTGTACATCCACACAAACACAGGCCAGGTGCTATGTGTGCTTCTTTGGCTGCCAAACGGATTGACTCCATCGGTGCTCGCGCCCAGCACGATGTTCCTTGGATCGTTCCCAAATTCTGAGTCTTCGAAGTTCAACGCTTGCCACTGGCTCGCATCCTAATGGTGACTCAGCATCTTGTCTTTTATCTTTCTCCGGATCATTTGCGTCATCTTCCGCTTCTTCTCCGCCCTCTCCGCGCGCCAACGCAGGAGCGTTGCTACCTACGGGCCCGCGAAATAGCGCTGCAGCCGAGGAGTGATCGGAAAGTGCCACACCACCTTTCGAGGAGCTTTCTTCCTCTACTTGTATCGAGTGACGCCGCACACCGGACATATGGTAGACTCCGCGTGCTCGTCCCGATAAATGATGCAATTGTTCATGCACACATGGTATTTCACGTCCGGTAAATCGAGAGGACACACGATTTTCTTCGCCTCCTCCAAACTGGTCGGGCACTTGTTCCCCTTGGGAAGACGTTCGTGCGAATGACATGTTCTCGCCGAAGCATGCGTCGGTCATTTTGTGTTTTACCTTCATCTCCGAGCCATGAGCGTTACTTTCAGCGGGTATCCTCGGGCCTGCATCCTTCATACAATGGAGTAACCGCGTCTAACTCAAGTTGATCCATCTTGGCTTTCTCTCGGGCGGCATCTTTTGCGTTATCCGTCTGCTTGAGACGCCGCTCTTGAATCTGAGGGTCCTGCACCCACCCCATCGATGGTCCAGCGTAAATGCTCTCGCCCGGCATCATCATCTTCATGATCATGCCCGTCGCCTGCTCGGCATCTTCCTCATCATCATGTCCTGCATCTTCTACATGATGATCAGACAGCATCACGATCGTGATCATCTCCCAGGGATTCTTCGTCTTCTCGCCCGCCCGAGCCGCGGTGGTTGTCTTGTTGCCCTTCCTCATTTCTTGCCGGCCCGCATGGACGACTTCGTAGTCATCTTCATCACCTTGCCACCGATAGCCATCCATGAAACCACGCAACAGCAGGTGGTCCCGCACCTGCCGGAATCCGGGTCCGCAATAAGGCTCTTCAGCTTGCATCTTCGACCACGGACATCTTATCTCCGTCTCGTTCTTTTGAAGCATCTTGGCCTTCGCGGCCCTCAAAAACCTATTCACGATGCCTTCGGTCATCGTGCGGACCATGGTCGCCTGCGGGGTAGAGCAAAACGATATTTTATAACCAAACAAAAATTAGGCATGACTTTCACTAAAAATAGTACCAAAAGAATGCTTAATGCCAAAATTCTCGCCCGAAACGGAAATGAATCAACATTCCGGCAAAATATTGGCAACTATCGCATTTCAAATACCGGTACACCTCCAAACACAAACACATATGCAACACCACAAACATTTGCAACACCACGAACATACATAGATCTAGCTAGGCCGTAAAAAGTGCATGTGCACATTGATGTAGGGAGAACAACCTAAATATAGCTTCCCCCCTTACTTACCTATTAAAACAAGGTAATTTTACCTCTGAATTTGAATGAATCTATGGTGGAAATGAGGTGAAAAGATGAGGCACCCGAGACAAGGAGGAGGTGGAGAGAATGAAGTGGGGAGAAAGTGAGTGTGTGGGTAGGAGAGGCTGTCCCAAATATCTTGTTGCTGCCCACTTACTAATGGCGCACCTCTTGCATGGTGCGCCATTAGTAGTTACAACTAATAATGGCGCACTTAAGCAGGATGCGCCATTAGTATGTTTGGATAGGCGCACTAGTTCAAAAAAAATTCTATACTAATGGCGCACCCACTGCCTGGTGCGCCATTAGTAGTTACAACTACTAATGGCGCACTCGGGCAGGATGCGCCCTTAGGATGTTTGGATAGGCGCACTAGTTCAAAAAAAATTTCTATACTAATGGCGCACCCACTACCTGGTGCGCCATTAGTAGTTACAACTACTAATGGCGCACTTGGGCAGGATGCGCCATTAGTATGTTTGGACAGGCGCACTAGTTAAAAAAAAATTGATACTAATGGCGCACCCGTTGCAAGATGCGCCATTAGTAGTTTAAACTCTAATGGCGCATCAGATGGTGGTGCGCTATTAGTATATACTAATGGCGCACCATCTTTCTGGTGCGCCATTAGTGTCAATCCCATCTATAGCCCTTTTTCTAGTAGTGCCCACTGGAAAGATGATGCACGATAAGGGTCCAGTGCAGGTTCCGGCTCAGGTTCAGGTTCTGGAGTGGATGCTTGGCCTCGATGAGCGTACATCGCCTCCGGTGTAACAAGAAAATTATCTGCAATCAAATCAAACAACAGAGGCGCAGGCAAAATAATAGTCTCATTGTGTTTCTTATTGAATGTAAGGTTATATAAGAGCATCTTCTCTTTGTTGTCAACAATAAAAGCGTGTGCTACCATGCTCTTGTAATCTAAAATGTAAGGAGGCAATTTTGTCTCCTCTTTCTCATGGTGCCTAATAGCTATCTCAAAATGTCTAGCAAGACGTGAAGCGTAGATACCTCCAAATATGGGGCCTTTTGTACGATTCAGGCTTAGCCGTTTAGCAATGACGACACCCATACTAAAGCTATTGTCTCCAAACAAGGCATGCTGAAGAATGATAATATCAGGAACATTAAAGTTTCCACTATTTCCACGACCAATCAAGCATCTACTAGCAAATATGGCAAAGTAGCGTAAAACCTAAAAGTGTATGCTAGAGATTTTTGCCTCGGAACCCTTCTTTGGCTCCTCTATAGCTATAGTGTTAACAAAGCCATCCACATCTTTACGATGCGGTTCCTCTAACTCTCCCTCAAAGGGTATCCTACATAACGCGCAAAAATCACGTAAAGACATTTCTCTGAATTTATCATATAAATGAAATGATACTGAAGGCGGTGACTTCTTAGGATAATAATAAAATTTTTTATCGAAAGTATTGGTAAGTAAGAGATACTGATCTATCTGGTCGTGGAGGAAATCAGTGAGGTCCACATTCTCGATCAAAGAATAAAAATCTTCATGAATTCCAGCTTCTTTCAACAAAATATCACATGGCTATTCACACGGCCGTACTTCCGCTAGGCGAGGAAGATTATACTTGGCTTTTTCCTTCTCTTTAGCTTGTTTTTCCTGGGAGCTTTGGCTAGAAGAGCCCCTCAAAAGTCTCCTTCACATTTTTTGAATATTTCTGAAATTTTAGTAACATCAAAATAAAAGTGAATGAAACTTAACATGAATGGTAGCAACTACTCCTACAAGTGCCTAGAGCCTATATCATGCATTAGAATTACTTGGGACCTCATAAATTTAACATGCAAGCTCAAGAACATGGTCACCTATGCAGCAAAAATTTGCAATGAATAAAGCACTAGAACAAAAACTAATTGGACCAATGGAGGAGTCACATACCAAGCAACAATCCCCCAAAGCAGTTTTGTGAATGGAGCTTTGAGCAAGGAGATCGAAAAGCGCAGGAAAATTAGCTAGAACTCTTGCTTGAGCTAGATGGGGATTTTTTTTGGGAAGAACACGGAGTGTGTGGGTGCTGGCATAAGTGGAGGGGTCCACCAGGGGCCCACGAGACAGGGGGCCCGCCCAGGGGGGTGGACGCACCCTCCACTCTCGTGGCCTGGTGCTTGCCCCTCCTGTAGTGATTTCAGTGCCTAAAATCCTCAAATATTCCATAAAAAATCTTACTAAATTTGTAGGGCATTTGGAGCACTTTTTTTGGGGATATTTTTTATTTCGTGGATAATTCAGAAAACAGACGGATAATACTATTTTTTCTTTATTTATTCTAAATAACAGAAAGTAAAAAGAGGGTACAGAAGGTTGTGCCTTCTAGTTTCATCCATCTCATGATCATCAAAATGAATCCACTAACAAGGTTGATCAAGTCTTGTTAACAAACTCATTCCGAATCACACGGAACCGGAGAAATTTCAAATAACACTAAGTTACCTCAACGAGAATATGAAAATCCCCAACAATAAGAATATCATACTTTTTCTTGACAGTAGGGAGAGGAAATTCAAAACCTCCAATAATAATAGTTGGAACTTTTCCAATAGAATTGATACTATGAACTTGAGATTGTTTCCTCGGAAAGTGTACCGTATGCTCATTACCATTAACATGAAAAGTGACATTGCCTTTGTTGCAATCAATAACAGACCCTGCAATGTTCAAAAAAGGTCTACCAAGGATAATCGACATACTATCGTCCTCGGGAATATCAAGAATAACAAGCTCCATTAAGATAGTGACATTTGCAACTACAACAGGCACATCCTCACAAATACCGACATGTATGGCAGTTCATTTATCAGCCATTTGCAAAGATATTTCAGTAGGTGTCAACTTATTCAATCCAAGTCTACGATATAAATAGAGAGGCATAACACTAACACCGGCTCCAAGATCACATAAAGCAGTTCTAACATAATTTATTTTAATGGAGCATGGTATAGTTGGTACACCCGGATCTCCAAGTTTCTTTGGTATTCCACCCTTAAAAGTGTAATTAGCAAGCATAGTGGAAATTTCAGCTTCCAGTATCTTTCTTTTGTTTGTAATGATATCCTCCATATATTTAGCATAAGGGTTTACTTTAAGCATATCAGTTAAGCGCATACGTAAAACGATAGCTCTAATCATTTCAGCAAAGCGCTCGAAATCCTCATCATCCTTTGTCTTGGATGGTTTAGGAGGAAAGGGCATGGGTTTCTGAACCCATGGTTCTCTTTCTCTACCGTGCTTCCTAGCAACAAAATCTCTCTTATCATAACGGTGATTCTTTGATTTGGTTATCAAGATCAACAACAGGTTCAATCTCTACATCATTGTTTTTGCTAGGTTGAGCATCAACATGAACATTATCATTAACATTATCACTAGGTTCATGTTCATCACCTGATTGTGTTTCAGCATCAGAAATAGAAATATCATTGGGATTCTCAGGTGTGTCTACAGTAGGTTCACTAGAAGCATGCAAAGTCCTATCATTTTTCTTTTTCTTCTTTTTGGAAGAACTAGGTGCTTCTAAATTATTTCTCTGAGAATCTTGCTCGATTCTCTTAGGGTGGCCTTCAGGATACAAAGGTTCTTGAGTCATTCTACCAGTTCTAGTAGCCACTCTAACAGCAAAGTCCTTCTTATTATTTAATTCATCAAGCAAATCATTTTGAGCTTTAAGTACTTGCTCATCTTGAGTAGCAACCATAGACGCATATTTGCTAATGAGTTTAAGTTCACCTTTAACTCTAGCCATATTATCGCTCACGCCTCCTGTCTCGAAAGCATTGTTCTTTAACTCTCTACCAACATAAGCATTAAAACTTTCTTGTCTAGCCATAAAGTCATCAAATTCATCTAAGCATGGGCTATTAAATTTAGTAGAGGGGATTTCAACTTTATCATATCTATAGAGAGAATTTACCTTTACTACCTGTGTCGGGTTATTAAGACAATGTGGTTCTTCAACAGGCGGTACATTAAGACCATGTATTTCTTCAATAGGTGGTAAATTCTTAATATCTTCAGCTTTAATACCTTTTTTCTTTCATTGATTTCTTTGCCTCTTGCATATCTTCAGGACTGAGAAATAAAACACCTCTCTTCTTCGGAGTGGGTTTAGGAATAGGCTCAGGAGTTGGCTCAATTGGTTCAGGAATTGCCTCAGGAATTGGCTCAGGAAGAGTCCAATTATTTTCATTAGTCAACATATTATTCAATAGTAATGCAGCTTCGTCGAATGTTCTTTCCCTGAAAACACAACCGGCACAACTATCCAAGTAGTCCTTGGAAGCATCGGTTAGTCCATTATAAAAGATATCAAGTATTTCATTTTTCTTGAGAGGATGATCAGGCAAAGCATTTAGTAATCGAAGAAGCCTCCCCCAAGCTTGTGGGAGACTCTCATCTTTGATTTGCACAAAATTATATATTTCCCGCAAGGCAGCTTGTTTCTTATGGGCAGGGAAATATTTAGCAGAGAAGTAATAAATCATATCCTGGGGACTACGCACACAACCAGGAGCAAGAGATTTTACCAAGTCTTAGCATCACCTTTTAATGAGAACGGAAATATCTTAAGGATATAAAAATAGCGAGATTTCTCATCTTGAGTAAACAGGGTAGCTATATCATTCAACTTGGTAAGATGTGCCCCAATAGTTTCAGATTCAAGGCCATAAAAAGGATCAGATTCTACCAAAGTAATAATTTCAGGATCAACAGAAAATTCATAATCCTTATCAGTAACACAGATAGGTGAAGTAGCAAAAGCAGGGTCAGGTTTCATTCTAGCATTAAGAGACTGCCGCTTCCATTTAGCTAATAATTTCTTAAGACCATATCTATCATTGCAAGCAAAGATAGCTCTAGCAGCTTCTTCATTCATAACATAACCCTCAGGAACAATGGGCAATTCATAATCATTCGGAGAACCTTCATCATCACTATCATTAATAATAGCATCTTCAATAATTTCGTTCTCTCTAGCTCTAGCAAGTTGTTCATCAAGAAATTCACCTAATGGCAAGGTAATATCATGCACAAAAGTACTTTCATCATAAGTATCATGCAAAGCAGAAGTGGCATCATCAATAACATGCGACATATCAGAATTCATAGCAGTAGCAGGTTTAGGTGTCGCAAACTTACTCATAACAGAAGGAGAATCTAGTGCAGAGCTAGATGACAGTTCCTTACCTCCCCTCGTAGTTGAGGGATAGATCTTGGTTTTAGCGTCTTTCAAGTTCTTCACAGTAATCAACAAATATAAATCCCAAGTGACTCAGAGAATAGAGCTATGCTCCCCGGCAACGGCGCCAGAAATTAGTCTTGATGACCCACAAGTGTAGGGGATCGCAACAGCTTTCGAGGGTAAAGTATTCAACCCAAATTTATTGATTCGACACAAGGGGAGCGAAAGAATATTCTTGAGTATTAGCAGTTGAGTTGTCAATTCAACCACACCTGGATAACTTAGTATCTGCAGGAAAGTATTTAGTAGCAAAGTAATATGATAATAAAGGTAACAGTGGAAAAAGTAATGTTTTTGGGTTTTGTAGTGATTGTAACAAGAGCAACGGGAAAGTAAATAAGCGAAACACAAGATGTGAAAAGCTCGTAGGCAATGGATGAGTGATGGATAATTATGTCGGATGCGATTCCTCATGTAACGACTATAACATAGGGTGACACAGAACTAGCTCCAATTCATTAATGTAATGTAGGCATGTATTCCGTAAATAGCCATACGTGCTTATGGAAAAGCTCTTGCATGACATCTTTTGTCCTACCCTCCCGTGGCAGCGGGGTCCTAGGGAAAACTAAGGGATATTAAGGCCTCCTTTTAATAGAGAACCGGACCAAAGCATTAACACATAGTGAATACATGAACTCCTCAAACTATGGTCATCACCGAGAAGTATCCCGATTATTGTCACTTCGGGGTTGTCGGATCATAGCACATAATAGGTGACTATAGACTTGCAAGATAGGATCAAGAACACACATATATTCATGAAAACATAATAGGTTCAGATCTGAAATCATGGCACTCGGGCCCTAGTGACAAGCATTAAGCATAGCAAAGTCATAGCAACATCAATCTCAAAACATAGTGGATACTAGGGATCAAACCCTAACAAAACTAACTTGATTACATGGTAAATCTCATCCAACCAATCACCGTCCAGCAAGCCTATGATGGAATTACTCGCGCATGGCGGTGAGCATCATGAAATTGGTGATGGAGGATGGTTGATGATGACGACGGCGACGAATCCCCCTCTCCGGAGCCTCGAACGGACTCCAGATCAGCCCTCCTGAGAGAGATTAGGGCTTGGCGGCGGCTCCGTATCGTAAAATGCGATGCAACTTTCTCTCTGGTTTTTTTTCTCCGCGAGACGGAATAAATAGAGTTGGAGTTGAGGTCGGCGGAGCCTCAGGGGGCCCACGAGACAGGGAGGCGCGCCCAGGGGGGAGGGCGCGCTCCCCACCCTCGTGGACAGGGTGTGGCCCCCTGGTCTTGATTCTTTCTCCAGTATTTTTTATATTTTTCAAAAAGTGCCTCCGAGGATTTTCAGGACATTTCGAGAACTTTTGTTTTCTACACATGAAACAACATCATGGCAATTCTGCTGAAAACAGCATCAGTCCGAGTTAGTTTCATTCAAATATTGCAAGTTAGAGTCGAAAACAAGGGCAAAAGTGTTTGGAAAAGTTGATACGTTGGAGACGTATCACCCCTCCTCCTCGTGCCACCCTCCCTCGCTGCTATCACGACATACTGGTGGGCAAATCCGACCTATGCTGGCGGGGGGGGGGGGGGGTGCACTCCTTCCCCCGCTAGGTCTCGTGGGTATGGGCCTCCGGGTCGAGTGGTGGCGCGGTGTTTGCTGAGGGCGCATTGGCGCAGCAGTAGAAGCTGGAGACGGACTCGCGAGTTATGGGCGGTGTCGTGGAGGGACTGCAGCAGCGGTGGTGCGTGGTAGGCTCCAGTGGCTATGGACAACTAGATCTAGGCCCGGGCAGCATAGGCAAACAGCGGTGCGCGTTGCGGGCGTCCGCCCTTGCCGTGGCCGCGACTGGTGGTGGTGGAGGCACAGCGGCGGTGGCAGGAGGGTGTGCTCGTCGGGCTCCAACTGTTAGTATTCCTGGTGGTAGGTGGCGCTCCTTGGGAGTTCTCCTTGCCGGTGTCCGGGTCTACATCGGTTGCATTGCTCGGTTCTGCGTGGTGGGCCACTGAGGTTGGGCAGCGTATGGGTGTGTCTGATGGGGAGGTTGGCTAGATGGATGGGCGGCGCAGACGTTCTCGGGCCACCTGTCACACGCATAGATAGTGCCGGTACGGATGCGTCCGCTCCCCCACCTTCCCCTTTCCCCAGCCGCATGCAGGCTGTTGCAGCTCTGGCTATGTTCAAGGTGGGACGTATGTTGTGGTCCGTCGGTCAGGGACGTACATGTGGTACAAATTAAGCTAGTTTCTTTGGATGGTCTTGGGGGTGTTTGGATGCCATGGCTTCGCGGGAGGCATCGCAACAGGCGATGCATAGAGCAGGGGTGTGTCAGACGGGTGTGATCGTTGGGGTACATAACCATGCCCTGTTCTTTTACTAGCCATCGGCGGGGGCATCCGTGGACGTCGCATTCTTCTTGAAGGCTCCGTCGCGGTGCTCCTACTCCTTGCATGTGGGCACGGGTGAAAACTTGATCTGCGGATGAGACAGTGGCGGCTATCCATGGTCGTACCCTTCTGGGAGGCACCGTACTAGAGTACTTGCTTCGTTATTGTCCGTCTCACCCTACCTCGGTGGTGGAGGTCGTGGTGGAGGTCTCTGTCGCCTCCCAGTTGTCCTTCTTAGCTCATCTTTAGTTTGCTTGGTTGTCGTCGGTGTGGTGTGACGGTACCGGGCACCTTTGTAACTTGCCTTGCATGTGTGTTGTGTGTGCTGTGGTGTCGTGTGTCTATATCGGTTCACTTGGATGTTTGTGGTGATGGTTGCGTTATATATAAAGCGGGGGAAACCCTTTTTGTGTAAGGAAAGGCTAGTTAATAATGTGCATTCATGGTCCTGGTTAGTACTGCCCCTGCAACTGCATCAGTACCCCAACATTGGTTGGATTAGCTTACCAATTTCTTCCTTCTTCCAAATCTCTCTTCTGCTCTCTACAACTTAAAGCATCATCCTGGGCAACAGCGAGGGAGCAAATTTTTGTTCACCTGCAAGAACCTGTCAGTTGCCGAGGCTTTTCATGAGCATCGATGGATGGCCGGTCTGCACCAGATTACCCACGTCTTGCAGTTACGTCAGGTCACCCAACTTTGGCTGCGCCTGCAACATGTTGTGCTTCAGCCTGCCACGGAGGACACCATCCGTTGCATTTGGACGGAGTCCGGTTGCTACTCTGCTGCAACTGCCGATCGCTTGCAATTTCTTGGCTCTGTCTCGGACTCCAACTTCAACAAGGTTTGGCATGCTGCAGTAGAGTACAACCCAAGTGTAGTTTCTTCATGTGGTTGTGGATTCACGGACAGATTCTCACAAGTGTCAACCTTGCTATCCGTGGCATTCCTCACGAGGACCTCTGCACTCTTTGTGATCAGTGTGATGGAACACCGTATCACTTAATTCTTCAGTGCCATTTCTTGCGAATGGTTTGGCTGTTGGTGGCAGAATGGCTGGATATGCCTATGCTCGCCTCTAATGCTCCGGCAGCCATCTCCTGCAAGCAATGGTGGAACGACTTGACTTGCACCTACAATAATAAGCTGGTTTCGGCAGCCATCTACACAGCGTGGAATCTTTGGAAGGAAAGAAATCGTAGCGTTTTCCCACGTGTAAGTTTGAATGAACTCAGCCTACTGTTCGTTAAGCAAGACATTTTGCAGCATGCACTATTTCGTCATTGGCTCTCTGATGGTGAAAATTAGCCTGATCCGGAGCCAGACTAGCTCTTTTCCTGTAAAACGGTGTGGGACATCGATACCAACCCAGCTCTGTAGCAGTACACTTTGTATTTGTTTTCTCCTTTTTAATATATAGGCAACACATCTGCAATTCCTCAAAAAAAGATGGAACCGGGCTATTTTGCATCTCTACACTGAATTAAGAAACAGCAGTAAGCCAGTAACATTGCGAAATATTGCCCAACTAATCACATATAGAGAAGGTACATTGTTCAAGGGTTCATCATTGTACACGAATGGAAAACAATGAATCGAGGACTTTCACTTGGTTAATCAGAGGCGGAGCGAGAGACATTGCTCATTGTAATTAATTTCCATCAAGGAGTAGACAAACTGGCCTAAAATACAAGTTTTTTCTTTGTTTCTCGGGTAAAATAGAGCAGCACAACACTAACAAAAAATTCCAGAGTGGTGAACAAGATGAACGGTTTGACAACTACGAAAATTAACAAGCACAACAAGTATTGGAACCACAAGACTGCAAAAAGCTCCAGTTATATAGCATCATAACTAATCCACTACTAGTTAGAACTACTACTCAGGGAATGCAGCTATCTGCTCATCCTCGATGGTGCCCTTGTCGCTGACCATCCAAGAGCTTCCTGATATCCCCCTTCACATGACATTCCTGGGACATGAATTAACAGAGGAAGGGTCAGGAGAAAATAGAGGTCAGTTGGCATACGAATATTTATTATCACTTGTCAACCAGTTGTTATCTGCACCCACAAATCAGAATCAACTTGGTCTAGCAGCATAGATTTTTAAATCAAAAGTACAACCAGTACAACTTAAAAGCTCCCACAACTTTCCATTTTGTAGTTTGTATTTTCGTAAAAAAAATCTGATCATATGGCGGGACTAGCCACTTGTCACAGATAATGAAAATTGCCGTGTGTTCAAGAAAAGAAACAACCCACTAAGCAACATTTGAAAATGAAACAAGTATTAAGATCTTGTGCATGAGTTTCAGAAAAACAATCTCATTCATAAGTTGAAATTTATAGTTCAGAGCATGATTTAAGAAATTGGAAGCTAAAATTCTGAAGTAGATCACAATGGTTTGTGATGATATTTCAGGACAAGAAAGTACAGTGGTAAATATGATAACTAGACTAGGCACATTCAACTCTTATACATGACGTCTATTGGTCGCACACACCGTGTGTATCCGCAGAACACACACCAATTTATGACATCTTTTAAAATGGTGTACACTGCAAAAATTATGAAACTTCAACAAGAGCAATGTGCAGATCATCTAAAGACCAAAAGGCAAACCTTGAAAGGCCATCCTTGAGTCTTGGGAATATGGCCGGCCAAATCATCATCAAAGGATAGATATTTTCACAGTACCATTGATCATTTATTGTTATCCCATCCATTTTATGCAATGTTTGTCTAGTGACGTCCAGATAGATAGCGTGTCCAGGCATTGTCTTGAAGAACACGAACTCGGCATTATCACCCACATGGCTTAAACAAGGGAAACCAATAGCCTCGTCCTCAAGTGTGTGATCTATCATCCTCAAATTATCCCACATTTCAATCAAAGAAATGGTACTGGCCAACAACTAGTCGTCTCCCTTGTGGAGCCACATGCGAAGTTGGCGCTCCTTGACACAAACATGGATGAGACACACACCGGAAGTATCACTGGACTGGGAAAAGATGGTGTCAAAAGAGTTATACTTCACCCCTTGTGGGAGTTCAATTCTTGAAACACTTGCTGCCATCAATTCCAAGACAATAATGTTGTCAATGTTAGAGGCTGCAATATAGATTTTATTGTTGACGAGCACAACTTTTGGTTCTACTAGCTTATGACGGAGTTGGTCTGTAGCCAATGCATGTATGCACCAGACATGGACCTTGAATGTTTGTGTCTGCATGGTCCACTCGGCCAAGGCATACAAGTAAGACAAGTCACCACCTTCTTTTGAGAGGATTGCATCAAAAATTCGTTGAAAGGGGTCTGGGGCATTTGGAAGTGGTGGAAGGACTTTCGTGCCTCTCTCACGGCACAGCGGGTGGTGCATTACATGTTTTACTGATACGCCATTGTAGCATACAGTGAAGACGCTGCCGTTCTGGCACTCCAAGATTTGTAGGTTGTTATTGTAGGCATTGAAGCTATGGCTCTCCACGCGGCGGACGATAGCGGCAAGCTCCGGAGGCTGGGGTAGGAATGGGACGAAGCGTGGAATGCCACAAAATCCCGACAAAAATCCTCCATTGATGTAGAAGCCAAGGAGGCGAGGCGGATGGAGCTTACGGAAACAAGTGAGGAACTCGCGGTCAGAGGCATGGTGGTACCAGCGCTTGCAGACGAGTGCGGCGCATACGAGGGTCGTAGGGAAGCGGACACGAACAATGATCTCCATGAGGAGGTTGTCGTCATCCAACACCTTGGATACTGCAGCCGCCATCGATGTCGGAGGGTGTTGTTGTGAGTCGCCATTCCCGGGATTCAGGGTGGACACGGTCCGGGCCGGTCCGGTCCCGGTCCGAGCCGGCGTTTGGACCGGCCGCCCGCGGTCCGGTCCGGACCGGACCGAGCAACGTCGCGGTCCTGTTTTCAGGGACCGGACCGGCAATGGCGAGCTCGGGCGGACCGAGAGGACCGTGAAGACCGGCCAGGACATGGGCAGAGCGCGCACTGGAGCTCCGGCGACGGCTCATCGGAGAGATATGTTGCTAGAGGAAGCGCAGCTCATCGAAAAGATGTCTGGGAGCTTGAGAAGCATCACAAGAAGCTATGTGACCAAGAAGAACACCGGAGGGAGCTCATCGGCGGCATTTAATCTGACACGACGGCGGTGGACAGAGATGAAAGGAACGATGGCTGATGCGGCTACGTAGGACCTCCCTCGTCGATTTTTTTGACGGAGATGATAGATCTCACGACGGAGGAACTCCTAGACATGATGGTTCGTCGCCGGAAGGCTGGTGGGCATGGTGTTATGCGGTGGTGCTCTGCTTGTGCGTTGGACGACGGCGGCAGCGGCACAGGTGCGTGGCCCTGTCACGCCTTGGCCGCCACGCACTTTCGCCAAGCCCTGCCAAGCCCCGCCATGCCCCGGCAAGCCCCACCATGCCCCGGCAAGCCCCAGCCACGCCCGCCCTGCTCTGGCCATGGCCCGCCATGCCGCCCGGCTGCTTCTTCGGTCCGCTCGGTCGGCCCGAGCTTTAACGGACCGGACCGGCCGATTTTCGGTCTTGTATTGAGGGACCGGACCGGCCGATTTTTTTGTCGGGCCAGGACCGAGCCAGCCCGGACCGAGCGGGCCACGAGCCGGTCCAAAAGACCGCTCATGCCGTCCACCCTGACCCGGGATGGACCCTGGAAAAATCAAATAATTAGCGACAAACAAAGGCTAAACCGCATCAATCGAAGAGACTAATTCTGTCAACCAATGCCGCCTAGAGCAGTAGACAATACAAACAAACTGCCCGTACTGAGATGTGGGAGATATTGGATGGTTCTGCATGTGGAGAATCTCCTTAGCAGCAGAATACGTCATCTATCTTCCTTCCCTTCCCTTCCCCCCTCCCTCAGCTGAGCTCCCGTTGAACAAGTAGATGTAGGGAGTTAGGGTTTAATCCTTCGACAAGAGAAAGAGAAAGATAAGGAATTGGGAGAGAAGAATCAATCAAATCGGGAGAAGGGGAAGAGCTCACATGGACCAAATCGGTGGAGGTAGCGGTCCGGGCGCAGGTCGGCGGCGCTTCTCTTTCCTGCAGAGCTGCGATGCGGTGCGGGCAAGTTTTGCTCAGCCGAGGTTTTTTTGGCAATCTTCAGCAGCAGAACTCCATCAAGTTCACGCGTGCGTGCAGGCTGCCCAGCCCATCAGGCCATCACCATTGGGCTTACAGTTTGGACCGTAACAAAGTACCCATGTTAGTAATTAATTAGTACTCCCTCCGTAAATTAATATAAAAATGTTTAGATTACTATTTTAATGATCTAAATGCTCTTATATTAGTTTACAGAGGGAGTACCACATTGCAGATATAATTTTTTAAGGGATAGTCATGCAGATAAAAATGAGTCTATATTGGGAACTGAGTGTAGGTCAGATGGTTCTTTGTGGTGGAACCATCTCTTGAGGGTTCAAGTCTAAGACTTATCACCGGTGCTAGCATTTACAGCATTTATTTTAGCCTTTTCAGCGATATTCGTTGAGTGGGAGGTGTTCCCCTCGACTATAAGGATGCTTGTAGTGACTATGACAATCTCAAGATATTATGCCGGCTCATTACTTCATAGATTTTCGAACTATATGGGTCGATATTACAGGCTCTCATAATGGGCCTTAATATTTACATGAATTTAAAATATGTTTGTGAATTCAGAAATGCTTACATGATTTTAAAATATGTTTGTGAATTCAAAGCAGCGGTTTGTCTCTACTTGGTACCCTGTAGTTTATCTCTATTTGGTACCCTACAGTGTGCAAGATACAGAAACAATTAAGAGAAAACTTAGTGTCAAAGATTCAGAGAGGAAGCACACGGAGCACACCAGCTACTGCACGGGAGCTCTTGATAGCAGCTGCCGCCAACTTGTCAGCACGCACACAAAACACACTCTTAGAGATAGAGAAGGCTGCAATTGACCCAGTCTTGGACCTTTGTTATCAATCTATATAGGAAAAAAGGTGAAGCGAACTGTCCAAATATGCATTCATCATTACTATCTATATAGGAACAAGGGGGTTAACTGATTGACTAAAGCGAGGGGCACCAAAGATCTAACATTGCTAGTGAAATAGGTACTATATAGTATACAGCGATTGGAACAAAACTCATCAATAAGATTTTAACTTGCGCACTTGCATTCAGACATCACCACCAACGTGGCATTCTGAAACAAAATTTCGCTAGTGCAGCTGTTGTTCCAATTTAGGTGTGCCCTACAGTCTTATAGAAGACAAACAAAATAATAAGGTTTCAGCAGAAAGTAGTTGCACAACTACATCACTCACTGTCTTCCTCCCTCAGATACATCAGCGATTGAAAAGAAAGTTCATCAATCGGACGAGTCGGCAACACACACTGAACCCTAAGACAACATATGGAGTAGTGGGTGAATAAAGCTCAACCATAAATTAAACTATTGTCCACATAGAGAGAATGAATTCATTTACCTACAACTGCTAAGATTTATCCTGAACTTACTACTCATCGACAAGCTGCTCCTTGATTGCCAAGTACTCATAATCGATTCATGAACTATTGGGCCCTACCACGCACGCACGAGGGGATCAGACCGAATCACGAGAGGGGGGCATCAGGGATGAGGCTAGTGTGATCTGGGTCAGGCGAGGGGCTAACCTTGGTGGAGAAGGTCTCGCCAACAGCAGCCCAGTAGTTGGTTGCCCGCCGCTGGACGTTGGACAGCCACAGCACCGCGGGGCACCGTGTGGACGGGGAGGAGCTGTCTTAGAAGCGTTGTGTGGGCAGAGAGGAGCCGTCGAAGATGCACAACGCTGGTCATGATGCCGCAGCCGAAACCGTAACCATGGCTAGGGGTCGCGGGCGAGCACTGGAGACCAAGAGCGGCAGATCCAACCGGACTAGAGGATGAAGGGGTCGAAGATGTGTTGCGAGAAGGATGGATGGGTAGGGGATGCGGTGGGTTTTGTTGTTGCCGGAGCTGTGAGGTGAGGGGAAGGGAGGGGCAGGGCCGGCAAGGTGTGGGAAGGAGGCGAGGAGGTGGTGGCTGGCAGCGTGTTGTTGCCACAGTTCATATATTACTTGTCGGAATTTTTCATTATAAAACTTGGCTTGTATATTCTAATGATGGGCTTCCTCAAATGCCAGAGGTCTTCATGAGAAAGCAAATTGGGCACACCCACTTAGTTTTCCTTTTGAGCTTTCATGCACTTATAGCTCTAGTGCATCCGTTGCATGGCAATCACTACTCACTCACATTGATATCAATTGATGGGCATCTCCATAGACCATTAATTTGCCTAGTTGATTTGAGAAATTTCCCCTTCTTTTTTGTCTACTACCACCTTCTATTCCATCTAAAGTGTTATGTCTATGACTCACGCTCATGTATTACATGATAGTTGAATAAGCAGAAGGTGTTAAAAATTATGAACCAATTACTTGGCTTGTCATTGGGGTTATGCATGATAAATACTCTTTAGCCGTGATGGAATATAACAAGACTATATGATTTTGTAAGCATAACTCTCTTTAGCCATGATATTTTGAAATGACATGATTGCTTTTTAGTGTGCTTCAAGTATTAATGCTTTTATGTCAATATAAAACTTTTGTTTCGAATCTAATGGATCTGATTATTCATGCCACATAAAGACAAGTTACATGATAAACATGTTAGGTAGCATTCCACACCAAAAAATATGTTTTTATCATTTACCTACTCGACGACGACGAGCAGGAATTAAGCTTGGGGATGCTTGATACGAAATAACAGCCGGCGAATCCGAGCCGAACCCAGCCCCCCGGGGGGCGCCTGGGTGCGCCGGCCGAAGCGAAAATGCGCATCGGCCCGCTCTGTCGGTGACAGACAGGCCTTTTGCCGCCTTTCCGCCCCCCTCCCTCCATTTCCTCATTACTTCCCCCTTCTGCCCCGCCGCTCCCGTCATTCTCCTCCCGCTCCCTGCCATCCGTCCGCCATGCCGTCGAAGAAGTATTCGGCCCCTCATCCCGCTTCCGCTGACAATTCCACCCAGCTGAAGCGGAGGAAGTCCAAGGCGCCGATGGCAAAACCACCGGGCGTGTCCAACGCCGAGTGGAGGGCGGAGGTTCAATGCCGGGAGGCTTTCACCACTGACCCGCGGAACAGGCTCAACGCCAAGAAGGCCAGAGACGCAGTAGCGGTGGCGGCGGAGCAGGCAGAGGCATCTCACGCGGGGATGATGAATCCCGCTGGCCACTGCCCGCAAGCTACATGGGGAAGCCAACAGAGCGTGGCATCGCCGGTAAACTTCTCGCCGCCGCCCTGGGGGTACGAACCCTCGCCTGGCTACTCTGACGACGACGCACATGGTGGTTTCAACACCAACACAACCTTCCCGCATGGCGTGCCGCCACGTGCCTCCCCCTCCGGCCTGAACCCCGCCCAGCGCACTCCCTCCCCAGTGTTCGCCGGACTCCACACCCAGTACAGCTACTCGCCGCCGGTGTATACAGCCTCATCGACGCCGCCTCTATGCCGGGGCACCCTATCCTTCAACATGCTTCGTCGCCACATTTCGGCAACCCCGACGCGACCGACGTCGACATGGACGAGATCATCACGAGCGGTTCTATCGCAGCGGCCTCCAACCCCAGGTTCCACGTGCAAGACAAAACAATGGACACCGCCATCGACATGGACGATGAGCTCGACGAGGCCTACGGGGAGGAGGAAGAGGAGGAGGAGATGAAGCCGGCGCCGACGAGGAAAGGGAGAAAGAAGAAGCGGGCGAGAAATGCTAGGCCGGGCGAGCCACGCGTCATGTGGACGTCCAAGGAAGATGAGTGCCTCGCCGAAGCATGGAAGACCGTCAGCATCGACCCGATCACCGGCTCGAATCAGAACGCCGACACGTACTTGAGACGGATCAAGTCAGCGTTCGATGAGCGCAAGCTGGTCGACCCTACTTCGCCACCATCCACATGGAGCGCGGCGACAAGGCCATGTCGTACCATTTGGCGGTCATCCAGGCGGCCTGCAACAAATATCATGGGATTGTCGAGGAGATCACGGCTTGCCCGGAAAGTGGCGCCAACGTCGAGGGTCAGGTATGTCCAGCCACAGGCTCACTTCTTTCGCCGTGTACGTCGACGGTTCACTTCTTTCGACGCAGATGGTTCGAATGTTCAACATGTATCGCCAGGATAGCAGCGACCAAGAGTTCAAGTTCCTTCACGTGTTCTCCTAGGAAGTGTCGTTTGAGAAGTGGAGGGAGGTCTGGCTCACCCTCGCCAAGGCCAAGGAGGCGTACAAGCTGGACGCACCCGCCCCAGGGGCGGTGGATGGGCGCCCTAATGGCAACAAAAGAACCAAGAAGGCTAGGGACGCGGCACCGGCTACCGAGCAGCTGCAAACATCGATCGAGCAGTGCATCGCCGACGCCAAGAACAACGCTGCAATGAGGGAGGAGAAACCGACACGTGGTGGTTGGCGTTGATGACGAAGGAGGATGTGAAGCTCGACCTTCCAAGGACCAATGTCACGGCGAAGAAGAGGAACACCGACCTGGCGTTCTTGACGGGGGCGGACATGTTGACGATGGACGAGCAGGTCAAGGCATGGTACCTGGCGGAGCATGGCCTCATCTTGAATCAGATGCCCACGTCGACCACCGCCCCAACGGCCACGTCGACAACAACGCCGATGCCCAGCCCGAGCGATGAAGCGGTGCCGACGCCGATGATGTCTACTACATAACCTTCTTCGTGTAGCCGTTGTTGGGCCTTAAAGTGCACAGGTTTGTAGGATAATAGCAAATTTTCCTCAATGAATGACCTAAGGTTTATCAATCCGTCTAATCATTGACGCCCATCTCTTGGTCGCTGGCTAATGTACTTCATGCAAAGATCCACGCCACGTCAGATGGGAGCATGTCGTCTCCATGTGAAATGTTCTGAGATGTTTAAGCAGATCTCGGTTGCATAGTTAATTCAAGTAGGGTGCATCAGATTACCAAGATTTAAAGGCTATGATTTGTTAACTGGGAGAAGGTCTAATCATTGATGATATGTGTCAAGTTTTTGTGAGATTTTCTAGTTTATTTCTCCTTTTCTAGTTAACGCGTCGTTTACTCCTAATATACACTCCCTGCGTTCCATAATATAAGATGTTTTTGCAATCTATGTTAGCTTGTAAAAACGTCTTATATTATGGGATGGAGTGAATAATAGATATGTATATCAGTACATTCATGTAGAAATTCCATCGAAAATGGTGACTTTTCCATTCCCCATGCTCCCTATGCCTGGATTCTAATTGGTTCCCTATCAAGAAAGACAAGAGCTCGCTCCTAAGGCTAGCCATAGTGGGGGTAACTTAGGTAGTAACTTAACACATCCCAAGACAATTTTGCTTACGTGACATGTATTTAATGAGGAAAAAGGTATTTGTGGTAACATAATATGTTACTGTAACATAGCATTTCCCGAGGAAAAATGAGTCTATAAGCTAATAAATGAAGTCATCTATGACACTACTGCTATGTTACTTTGCACTATGAAGATAGTAATTTAGACTAGTATCATATGCATGATACTAATATAAGTTACTCCCCACTCACTGGTGGAAAAAAGGCCTTTGGTCGCGGTTCGCAACTGCCATTAGTCGCGGTTGGGCAACCGCGACCAAATAAGCGCGACTAATGCCCCCCACCTTTAGTCGCGGCTGCTTAAGAACCGCGACTAACGGCCCGTCCACGTGGGCGCCAGGCGGCCGTCAGCGGAGGACCTTTAGTCGCGGTTCTTCGCCAACCGCGACTAAAGGCCGCCACAGGTTTAGGGTTTTAGCCCCCCCCCTAAACCTGTTTTCTGTTTAATTTGTATTGTTTTATTTCTTTTGTGCCTCCACCGCCGGGCACGCGCCGCCGCTTGCCGCCGGCGTGCACGCTGGAGAAGCCAAGGAAGGGGTGATGCGTCGCGGCGGGCGTCCGCGCCGCGTGAGCCCAAGAATGGGTCGAGGCGTTGGAGAGCGCGGCAGACAGGAAGTAGCCGGAGGTGGCCTTGGCGGATGCACTACCAGGTTGCGTCGAGGGCGGGCGAAGCGAGGCGGTCTTGCTGTGATGGCGAGGAGGCCGGTCGGCGGCGTTGAGGGCGGGCGAGCGAGGCGGCAGTGCGAGGCCGGGCCGGCGCCTTGTAGGCGAGGGCGACGGCGGGCGGCGTCGAGGGCGAGGGCGACGTGGGCGGCGTCGAGGTCGAGGGCGACGGGCGGCGTCGAGGGCGCGGCAGAGACGAACAAAGTAGAATCGGAATCGGAGAAGGCGAGAATCGAGCCTTGTATTTATAGCCCCCTTTAGTCGCGGTTGGCGACGAGACCCATGACTAAAGGTACCCTTTAGTCATGGGTCGCCTGCCCAACCGCGACTAAAGGGTTTTTAAGGGTTTTTTATGCTCAGCGCCCCCACCTTTAGTCGCGGTTGGTTCGGCCAACCGCGACTAAAAGCTGCAGGTTTAGGGTTTTAGCCCCCCAAACCTGTTTTCTGTTTAATTTTTATTTTTTTCTTTTTTATTTGTATTGTTTTCTGTTTAATTTGTCTTGTTTTATTTCTTTTATGCTTTATTTTAATTTTGAAGGAGTTTCACATATTCTACGGTACTACATACATGCATATGAATGTACAATTTCAAACAAATTTGAAATTAGAACCAAAAAGAATTCAAGAGGAATATACAATATATATTCAATATCATCGGATGACCATATACAATTTTGAATAAGTTTCCATACATAATTTAATGCAGATAAAGTTCTACGTCCTTTGTATCTACAAACCGTCTCCAAATGGCTAAGTGTTGGCTGCTGGATGGGTATATATAGGGGAGGGGCTTTAGTTGCGGTTGGCCTGGCACACCGTGACTAAAAAGGTGCTTGAAGGCCTTTAATCGCGGTTGTCACGGCAAACCGCGACTAAAGACCTCACGTCTTGCTGGCCACGGCGCCACAGGCCCAGGCCTTTGGTCGCGGTTCACCTCCAGAACCGCGACTAAAGGTCCCATTAGTCGCGGTTCCTACAGCTTCGCGACTTATGGGGCTGGACGGAAGCCTGTTTTTCCACCAGTGCACTATGACCAGCCTAAGAACCCAAATCCCCTGATTCACACAATTAGTAAAGTTGTTGGGCCGTCTACTGTCAGAGAAGCTACTCAAGATTGTGGACATGGGTGCTGGGCACGTCCTGGACAAGTTTGTGTCGAAATGCTCTCACTTCCCATTTTCATTTTCTGGTTTCCCTCACCTAGGTATATAACCATGGAAGAGTAAGAAGAGTAGTCAAGTAAGAAGTGGCCAAGAAGGACATCAATACGTAGGTAGATGAAGGATGTTGGCGCCACCTCTCAACGGCGCCGCTCCTCTTCTACCCGTTTCTCTTATGGTTGCTCTCAAGAACACCCTAGACCTGGACACACACCTACGCACCCATATACCAATGAAGAAGAACATAGGACCTTTGCCTAGAGCACTCTTGGTGACCACCGTGGCTACATTGTGCTTTTGGCCTCTCAACCATTTTTCCATTCACTCAAAGGAAACCATTTATACAGGGACTCGACACTCCATGGTACATGCGGCCACAACCACGATGCACCACTCACGCCACTAACTACTCCTATTCTCATGCTCACGTCCAGCTTCACCACAACGCCCAAACAACCCGGCCATCCATCTAGCTAGCTAACCAAGGACCTGCATGCATCCATACCAGAGTGCGTGCTAGCTTTCCTGAACGGCCAGCCACTAAGCAGCTAACTACATGATTGCAACTTACTAATCAAGATTACTACTAACATTTTCCCCTTTAATCTTGACTTGTGGTCGCCGGAGTTGCTGCCGGGGAACGTCCCTTCTTCGTCTCCGGGGCCGCCGCACGCTCGCCCGCTGGAGTTGACGTTGCTGCTCCCTTCGCCGTCGTCATTGCCATGGCCGCCGCTGCGGCCTCCACACTCGACGCGAACCACACAGCATGCATCATCTACGCACGAACGCTGCAGCCTCTCCTTCTTCCTCGGCGACACACGCCGAGCTCCTTGTCCACCCACATCAGTTACAACGCACACGGGAGGTTTTATACCATGGACACGCCCAGGGCACGAACCCACGTCCCCATCCACGCGGAGCACTCGGTCCAGCCTGCTTAGTCAGCGGCCCCGACGGCCGACGTGCACGCACACGTGCCTGTCGAGTGAAGCCCGCAAGAAACCCACTCACGCACGCCCACGTTCGCCAACAGACTGGCTACACACAGACACACACAAGTAGAGACCAAGCCTGGACATAAGTCGGACAGTGCCCATACACTAGTCAGAACATGCCCAGACTATGGCCAGACACGCACGCCACGACCACGACGCGGCTCGAACAACACCAGCTGACATGCCCCCTGCGCGCACGCACACGCGCCCGACGTGTCTCGCCGTGGCTTATTGCTCATCATTCACCCCCTAAGCCATGGCCTAGAGGAGCGCCAGCCCGATATCGACGTCACCATGGTTGCTGCCGCCCGATGCCCTGGTGTGCCTCTAGCACGAGCCGCCGCAGACGCCATGCAACGCGGTAACCTCGCCGGCCACTGTCTTGCCCGCCGCCGATGCGGCTACCGCCACACTCCATCGTGGACCTCATGTCCACCTGCAACGGACAGGTCAGAGACTCCTTCGACGATGAATAAGGCATGGGAGGCAGCAAGGCATTATTTCTCATGTAGGGCTGGTCCGTCTCCCATCTTCTACTCTTACTCGTCGGCGATGGCATCTTCACTTCACGGGTCTTATCGCCAGCGCTCGTGGAGACGTTGGATAAAGGATGCGGTCGCAGGAAGGGAACAACAAGGACTTGGACGACGGACGCTGCCAATGTCTAGGTTTAGGTCCGGCACCGCTTTTTTTTTAAAATTGTTCGAAATGTAATTAATGTTCTCCGGTTTGTATAAATATCATCCGGATTGCATAAATTTCGTCGGGTTAGTTCAAATGTGTTTTGAAATATATGCGGGTAGCGTTGATGGCCATCTCTCACACCTGCGTTCATAAACTGATCTCTCTGTTCATGGATGAATGCGGGAGCAAATTTGCGGGTCAGCGTTAGAGATTTCCTAAATCCCTTAGTTCCATTTCTGTTGTTTATTAATCATTTTGTGTTTTTGATATCTTTTGCCATCATGGCCCGTTAAAGTAACAACTAGATATGGTACATATAACTTGGCCAGTGCCCGTGCGTTGCTAATGTTAGAAGGAAGAGATGGATTTGGTGAAATCGTTTGTTGTATTGATTGAGGCTCATGGACATATATATAGAAGTACACGGTCATCTTAGAGTATAAGGCAATGTAGAATAATATCCTATGCTATTCTAGCTTTTTTAAATTGTGAAAATAATTAATAAAGTGGCAGTATGCATCGCCCAGATGCAGAGGCCAGGGGTCATCCATCTTTTTAAAAAAAAATTCTAGCTTTCCTAATAATCACGATACTCAACAGCTAGGAGACCACAAATACGCTGAGGAGTTACTAGTCAGCATGGAACATACCAGTATGAGAGGGGGCGTTTAAGAAGTACAGACCACAAGAGTGGCGTTGAGGGTAGCGAAGGCGAGGACGTAGGCCCGAAAAAATGGGAGATCGTCATAGGAGTGTTGGTCCTATGTCCAGTGCACAGTTCACGCAGAGAGAGGGAAAGGAAAAAAGGGCTGGGATAAGTACGTTGATACACTACTAAAAAAAGGGCTATAGATGGGATTGACATTAATGGCGCACCAGGAAGTTGGTGCGTGCCATTAGAGTTGAAACTACTAATGGCGCACCAGGAAAAAGGTGCGCCATTAGTATGAATTTTTTTTAACTAGGTTGCCTGTCCAAACATACTAATGGCGCATCCGGATTGAGTGCGCCATTAGTACTTGTAACTACTAATGGCGCACCAGGCAAAGGGTGCGCCATTAGTATCAAATTTTTTTTCCAACTAGTGCGCCTGTCCAAACATACTAATGGCGCATCTGGACGGAGTGCGCCATTAGTAGTTATAACTACTAATGGCGCACTGTGCAAAGGGTGCGCCATTAGTATCAAAAAAAATGTTTTAACTACTAATGGCGCACCGCCAGTAAGTGCGCCATTAGTTACCTGGATTACTAATGGCGCATTATTGCTGGTGCGCCATTAGTAATTGGGCAGCAACAAGATATTTTGGACAGCCTCTCCTAGCCACACTCACTTTCTCCCCACTTCATTCTCTCCACCTCCTCCTTGTCTCGGGTGCCTCCTCTTTTTCACCTCATTTCCACCATAGATTCATTCAAATTAAGTGGTTAAATTACCTTGTTTTAATAGGTAAGTAAGGGGGGAGCTACATTTATGTTGTTCTCCCAACAACAATGTGCACATGCACTTTTTACGGCCTAGCTAGATCTATGTATGTTCGTGGTGTTGCATATGTTTGTGGTGTTGCATATGTGTTTGTGTTTGGAGGTGTACCGGTATTTGAAATGCGATAGTTGCCAATATTTTGCCAGAATGTTGATTCATTTCCGTTTGCGAGAATTTTGGCATTAAGCATTCTTTTGGTCCTATTTTTAGGGAAAGTCATGCCAAATTTTTGTTTGGTTCTAAAATATCGTTTTGCTCTACCCATGACGACCATGGTCCTATACGATGACGAAGGCATCGTGAATAGGTTTTTGAGGTCCGCGAAGGCCGAGATGCTTCAGAACGAGACGAAGATAAGATGTCCGTGTCGAAGATGCAAGCTGAAGAGCCTTATTGCGGACCCGGATTCGAACAGGTGCGGGACCACCTGCTCTTCGTGGTTTCATGGATGGCTATCGGTGGCAAGGTGATGAAGATGACTACGAAGTCGTCCATGGGGGCGGGCAAGAAATGAGGAAGGGCAGCAAGACAACCACCGCGGCTCGGTAGGCGAGAAGAAGACGAAGAATCCCCAGGAGATGATCACGACGGTGATGCTGTACACAGTCATCATGTAGAAGCAGGACATGATGATGAGGAAGATGCCGGAGCAGGCGACGGGCATGATCATGAAGATGATGATGCCGGCAGAGCAGACGACGCTGGACCATCGATGGGCTGGGTGCAGGACCCTCATATTCAAGAGCTGCTTCTCAAGCAGACGGATAACGCCAGAGCTGCCACCCGAGAGAAAGCCAAGATGGATCAACTTGAGTTAGACGCGGTTACTCCATTGTATGAAGGATGGAGGCCGAGGATACCCGCTTTGAAAGTAACGCTCATGGCTCTGGAGATGAAGGTAAAACACAAAATGACCAACGCGTAGCTTCGGCGAGAATATGTCATTCGCACGAGCGTCTTCCCAAGGGAACAAGTGCCCGACCAGTTTGGAGGAGGCGAAGCAAATGGTGTGTCCTCTCGATTTACCGCCGCGTGAAATACCATGTGTGCATGAACAATTGCATCATTTATCGGGACGAGCACGCGGAGTCTACCATATGTCCGGTGTCTTGGCGTCACTCGATACAAGAAGAGGAAGAAAGCTCCTCGAAAAGTGGTGTGGTACTTTCCGATCACTCCTCGTCTGTGGCGCTATTTCGCGGACCCTAAGGTAGCAAAGCTCCTGCGTTAGCAGCGGATAGGGAGGAGAAGAAGCGAGAAGATGACACAAATGATCCGGAGATAGATAAAAAAGACAAGATGCTGAGTCACCCTAAGGATGCGAGCCAGTGGCAAGCGTTGAACTTCGAAGACTCGGAATTTGGGAACGGTCCAAGGAACATCGTGCTGGGCACCGATGGAGTCAATCCGTTTGGCAGCCAGAGAAGCACACATAGCACCTGGCCTATGTTTGTGTGGATGTACAACCTTCCCCCCTGGTTGTGCATGAAGAGGAAGTACATTCACATGAGTATGCTAATTGAAGGGCGAAACAACCAGGAATGACATCAATCTGTATCTGGGCTGCTGAAAAGGAGCTTGACACGCTGTGGAAAACGCCAGCCAATACGTGGGGCGCCACGGAGAAAGAATATTTCCCTATGAGAGCCGCCTTTGCTCACGGCGGTGCACGACTATCTCGGTTACGGATATCTCGCGGAGCAGGTAGTCCACGGATTTTCTGGATGAGTAAGGTGCAAGGATGACACAACGTATCGCCAGCTAGATATAGATCACTGGTCTTCGAAAACCGTGTTCATGGGACATAGAAGGTGGCTTCGCGACGATGACCCGTGGAGGAAACGCAAGGATCTGTTCGATGGTGAAACCGAACCCAAAACGCCCGATGTCACGAGGAACGGCGAGGAAATAGACAAGCTGTTGAAAAATTGGAAAGATTGCCCACTGCCGGAAAGAAGCCAAAGGCGCCAGAGCCGGAAAGAAGCGAAAGCGCCAGAGCCGCTGCTGAAGGTATGGAAAGCGAGGTCTGTTTTACGGAACTTGCCGTCTTGGAAGATCCACCGTGTGCCTCACAGCCTTGATGTCATGCATATCATGAAGAGCATTAATGCGAGAGTCTGCTTGGTACCCTGCTCAACATGCCGAGAGGACCAAAGATGGGCCGAAAGCAAGGGCAGACTTGAAATCAATGGGCATCGTGCAGGAGCTTCACGCTAATGATGATGATGATGATGATGATGATGATGATGATGAGGCGAAGCAGGACACGAAGAAGTCGTCATAAAGGCAAAAAGTCCAAGAAGACTGGAAATGACTACCCTCCGCGTGCTTCACTCTAAGTCGAGGAGGAGATCGAGCAGTTTTCACCTGCCTCCTAGGAGTAAAACTTCCTTCTGATTCTGTGGGAAGATAAGCAGATACCTAGACCCAATGAAGCGAAGTTCAGCGGGATGAAGTCTCCACGGTATCACGTCTTGATGACGCAGATACTTCCAGTTGCAATCCGTGGGATCATGGACACGCACGTCCGTGAAACGCTATTTGGCCTATGCAACTTCTTCGACGTCATCTCTCGGAAGTCGATTGGCGTGAGGCAACTCAGAAGGCTACAGGAAGAGATTGTGGTGATACTATGTGAGCTTGAGATGTACTTCCCGCCCGGATTCTTCGACGTTATGGTGCATCTGCTGGTCCATATAGTGGAGGATATCATCCAACTCGGGCCGACGTTCCTGCACAGCATGATGCCGTTCGAAAGGATGAATGGTGTCATCAAAGGATACGTTCGCAACATGTCACGTCCAGAAGGAAGCATAGCCAGGGGCTTTCTGACCGAAGAGTGCATCTCCTACTGCACGAATTATCTAGGCATCGAGGACCCTGTTGGTCTGCCCGTCAACAGGCACCTCGGCAGGCTCGCTGGATGGGGTTACCGTGAGGGTCGCCACGAAATGCATGTCGACTTCGAGGGTCGACTCGCCGACTTTGAAAGAGTAAACCTAGTCGCGCTACAACACATAGACGTGGTCGATCCTTGGGTGGTAGAGCACAAAACCTTTATTAAGAAGACGTACAATGACCGAGGCCAACAGAGGGCGGACGGAGATATACTCAAAGAGCACAACTCATGTTTCACGCGTTGGTTCAAGCAGAAGCTTCGCCGTACCCTTTACATGAGGATTCTTCCGGAAGAACAACTCATATTCGCCTTGTCACAGGCGCCGAGCACAACCTCGATGACCTATGAGGCGTCACGATATCAACGGCTACACATTCTGCACCGAGGCCAAGGACATGAAGAGCGATGGTTATCGAACTCCGGGTAACGATGGAATCCTACACCGTAATGACAAGGACAGATACTACGGAAGGATCGAGGAGATCTGGGAGCTGAGCTACGCTGGAGAGAAGGTCCCGATGTTCCGTGTCGAGATGGGCCAAGAACGACATAAAAGAAGACCGGTATTTCACGACCATGGTTATACGAAGCCAAATCCAAGACCCGGGCGCATAAACGTCACCGCGAAAAATGAGCCATGGGTACTGGCTTCCCAAGTGGACCAATGCTTCTTCATTACCGACCCGCCAAAGCCCGGTCGTGTTGTCGTGAGGAGAGGCAAAAGGAAGATCATCGGAATGGATGGAGTAGCCAATGAGCAAGACATCGACAAGTCTGGCGACCGAGGATCGAACATGACGGCGATGATGAAGTAGCAGCATACACCACAAGAAGAAGCAGGACCACCCTACCTAAAGGACGTCCGTTCCACGGAAGAACTCCATTTGCGAAAAAGAAGGGTAAGAAGATTGTGAACAGATAGCTAGCTAAGATCGATTGTATTTAAATCGTAGCCTTCATTTCTCGATTGTATTTCATGGGCACTTTTGAACTATCATGAATATTTTTAAATTTCATGGACACTCGATCTCGATCCCCTCCATCTCGATCGCTATCCCACCTCGCCAGATCCGGCCCCCTCGCCCGAGCACCCCCAGTCCACCGGCCGCCGCCAAACCCCCGCACCCTCGATTCCCCTACTCAATCGCCCGCCGCTGACCCCCGCACCCTCCCTACTCAACCGCCGCCGACCCCCGCACCCCGCGCACCCTCCCCCGCTCCACCGGCATTACTGTTTGATGATATTTTAAAAAAAATTATTACTGTCTTATAAAAAAAATATTACTGTTATGATTTAAACAAGTTTGAACATAAATAAGTATCAAACAACATTTTAAATGCATAAAAAAAATTGTGGAGCCTGGGAATCGAACCCAGGACCTCCTGGTGTGAGAACTGGCTGCTGACCAGTCGAGCTAGTAGAGGGGACTTGGTGTGGATCAGGTCAGGTGGGAGATAACCTGTTGGCTCGAGCAGAAATCAAAAAAAAATACTAATGGCGCACCAGGGTGAGGTGCGCCATTAGTGTGGATATACTTATGACGCCTTGCGGGGTGGTGCGCCATTAGTATTGTGCCCCCATCCATATTTTTCCTCCCCGGCCCTCGATCCCCTTCTCGCCCACGCCCTCGATCCCCTTCCCCTCTCCTCTCCTCTCCCGACGCCGCTGCCCCGCCACCTCGACGCCGCCCCGTCGTCCTCGTCTCCGCCCCGATGCACCGACGCCACGAGACGCCGCGACGCCGCCCTCTCCTCTCCCGACGCCGCTGCCCCGCCGCTTTCCCCGCGGAGAAGGAGGAGGAAGAGGGGGCGCTCGCCGTTGACCTCGCCCGGCCGACTCGCCATCGCCGCCCGCCCGCCCTCGTCGCCCGGTGGCCCGGACGCCGCCCGTCCACACCACCGTCGCGGAGCACCCACACCACCACCGGACCTCGTCACCCCACCTCGTCGCCCCGTGAGCTCCCCCTCCACCTCTCCCCCTCCCCCCCTCGCATCCCCCTTGATCACCATCTCTATTTCTTCTTGTCACCAGCACCACCACCACCAGCAGACCTGCATATCACGTGAGAACATTTTAGTCATTTATATACCAACTGTTACAGCAAAACAGAATTGCAACTATTTTTGCCTGAAAGTAGAAGACATGAACATGGTCAGAAAAAAGAAAAACCTAAAGAACACTTTGCATTTTGGATTCTGCATTAATTCTGTGTTTTCTGTATGCACTTCGATTGTTAACTTGACATACATTGCTAGCAAAGTACTATTTCAATTGAGCGTGCGACCAATGCCCTCGACTAGATGCATGTCAGGCGAGGGCCTCGATTTCTACTAATCCTTTTGACTGGCTTTAATTTTTTGGTCTTGATGGGCACTATTTTTCTGCACACAAGGGAGAGTTCCTTAGCTTAACCAATAAAGATAATGTGTGACATAAGCAAAAAATATGATACACAGTAGATATTTGGGGCTGGAATGAAGAGTCCACAATTCTTACAAATGATACAAGTCAAATTCAGTACTTGGAAGAAAAAGTTGTGAGATCAAATAGCAGAAGGCAACTTAACGTAGTATTCCCTCCGATCCAAAATAAGTATTGCAGTTTTGAACCGGGGTTAGTTCAAAACTGCGACACTTATTATAGATCGGAGGTAGTATTATTTAGTCAGCAAGCCAAGTTTAAGTTCTGCAGAAGTTGGCAACAGCTTAAATTAGTGCTGAAAGCGTGCTTTTAAATGTTCAAATTAGACTCATGTTATTACCCACGTGAGCCAAGACAATCATGTTTCTTCCTTCTTTATGTTTCTTTCTTCTTCATGTTTCTTTCTTGCTTATATATATGTCGCTATAGGACAAAGCTTTGTGCCTAATAGGCAGAAAAGGGAGTACGTATTTGGTGATGCATGTGGCCGGATAGCATAGTGGAGACAAGTTTTTTTTGTAAGGAAGCGTAGCTTCAAATCAACTGTTGTCTACTTGATTCTTGATTCTGGAGCAAAGATAAACCATGGTTTAACAGTGCTTAACATTGTTTTGCCTCAGAGCCAACTCAAAACTCTGATCAATTGAAATAGTACTTTGCTAGCAATGTATGCCAGTTGCCATTTTGGATTCTGCATCAATCATTTTATTCATATGATTCATTTGTATTAGGTTTTGGCAGATATTGTTAACTTGACTTGAGACCATCCCGCACACAGGTGTGACTCTTATAATCATACAACCATCTGTAATTCAATCAAGCAAAACCTAATGAACATGGTCAGAAAAATAATGTTCATAATATAAATGGTGAGTCGAGTGGTTACACACCTCATCTTCCTAAGGACACTTGACATCTCCTCTCTCTTCTTCTTTTCTCTCTTGTCAGTACCAAGCTTTCTCTTGGCGACCTTGAGTGCACGCTTGTCCTTTCCAACCTTAAGAAGCTCAGTGATACGTTTCTCATAGGGAGCGAATCCAGCAACCTCCCTAATCAAGTTCCTGACAAAATGCACCCTCTTGGTACCTTTCTGCAAAATATGCCAAGATAACATTGTAAGAATAACTGCAAACTAGATAGACATGTTATAATAATTCAACTGAGCATATAGGAGCATGTAAGTTAACTTTGTTTCAGCTTCACACAAGTTACAATTCACTAAAAAAAGCCAGCTAGAATAGCCAAATAACAATTTGGTCCCAAACACAGCAAGGTCCTATTTTACTTTCAACATGACCTGACAACATGACCTGACAATAGTTCAGTTTACAGCTGAGGACAAAGATTTTGTGCAGGACAAGGCTATTTGTTATCGATCAAATAAATGATTTAGAAACCATCAATAAGTAGGACTAGTGATTTATTATGAAGTTGCTTGGGTTTATTATGAAGTACTTTGATCATGTCTCTTTATTTGTACTGCTGCTAATATACTTTATATGATGATGAAGTGCTACTGAGTTGTGTGCAAATTTCGTTAAATCAGTGATGTGTATGTCTACTTGGAAAAGCAATGTGAAGAGAATGATCGAGAAAGGTGAGAGTTATGAGAAGATCAAGGAGAAAAATCCTTCGATCACCGAAGATGACTACAACGACTTCAAGATCAATTGCTCGAGCACCGCAAACTCCCAATCAAGTCGGTGGGGGAAAGAAATGCGGAGCAGAACTTAGGGAACACACTCGGTCCGGCGGTTACAAAGTGGCGGAGCCTATATGGGACAAGGAGGAGGCGGGCGTGCCGAGCAAGGCCTACCGCCCTCTTCGATAAATACGGTGACAAGCAGACCAGGAACTTTGTCAGGGCCGGTACAAGGACCCGAAAACAAAGGAGCTTACCACGGATCCGAAGACCAGGCGCTTGAGGTTGTTACGGTAAGGAATACCACCCACAGGGTAATTAGCTCCATATGGTTGCATTCTAATTAATGAAGCCAAATTTCTAAATGGTTCACATTCCTTCCGCAGCGATCGAAAGCAGTATGGCTGGGTCGACTAAGAGCAACCCTTGGGACACCACTCTAAATAGGGCGTTGAATGTAATGAAGAACAAGGATAAGCTCGATGGCCGGCGTCAGCTGGTCGTGTGGCCGGCAAAGGCTTGTCGACAAAATGGTCGTCATACTATAACAGTGGTGGGCGAAAGGAGAAAAAGACCAGCTCGGAAAGCCAGGCGCGCGAGGTTCAAGAACTCAAGGCACAGGTGGCGCGGATTCCGGAGATTGTTCAAGAGCAAGTGGAACAACGACTCGGAGCGACGATCACCGCCATTGTGCCTACCTTGATCGAGGGGTTGAGTGCGTGGATTGCGGGCGGCCAACAGGGGCCGCCCCCGATTCCTAGCTTCACGGCCAGCAACTCGCAGAATGCGATGGCGGGGCCATTGGTGTCTCCGGCGGAGGCGGCATTGGTGTCTCGGACGCCAGCACGGGAGCTTAATGCACCCAGGTGTACGTCGGCCGGCACCTCTACAGCAAGCGGCCCCTCCGTCAACTGCACGCGCGCCGTTGGCGGTGCCTCGACATTAGCCGAGCTCGACGCCATCATCACGGTAACTAATTAAGCCTCTCGCCGAGGACTTCATCTCCTTGCCTTTGATCGGGCATCCCTGACGCCCTACATGTTTTCGCAGGGCGCCGCCGACGTTCCGTGCACTCTCCTGCACTTCGTGAACAACGAGTTGGTCGATGTCTCCAAGGGCAAAATCGTTCAACCGGGCAACCCCTTGTTCCACGGTACCCAGATGCCACCCAACATGTTTAGGGTTGAACTGGTTCGGGTGCTGCCAGGCTGCGACGAGTTGTTACCTCCGAATCGACCCGTCGGGGCCGACGATGATGACGTGATGACCCTCAGCGCCTGCCTGAGCTGGCCCCTGCTTTGGCCGAAGAGCCAGATTCGTTTGGGGGCGGGGGAGACCACCCCAAAGACAACACCGCCAGTCGTGCCGGCGCCAAGTCGGCCCCATGGCAAGACCGCCGCAACGGTGCCGGACATCCCTATGCCACTGGATCCAAACATGCATACGGCACAGGATCAGAACGACGACGACGACGATACATTTGCCAACGTCGATCAGTACTTTGCCGATCATGGGTACGATGGCGACTTCATGGGGCCTCCTTCTCAAGAACCCAACCCAACAAAAGACGTGCGCGATCTAGCTGGTACCGCGGAGAAGCCAAGTTGCAACAGGCGTCGTCTGCCGTTCAGCTCTCAGGAGACGCCTCCAGCTGCCGACTTCACCGAGCCTCAGGTAGGCGTGGTGCGAAATATTATCAGCCCCAACACACTCAAGAAGGCGGTCTGTGAGCAGAACTCGGTCCCATTACAGGAGAAGAAGAAGGCACGCAAAAGAAAGACTAACAAGGGTGCGAGCCAGCCGGCACCGAGTACGATCCGTGCTCAGGACGGGCCACCTTCACCTAAGGATATCTCGAGGAGGGTGCATGTGGTGCAACCGGTGCTATGCGGAGTCTGCACGACAGTGTTCTTTCTTTGGAGAAGCGGCGTCTCAGAGAGAAGGATGTGGCATACCCGGTTTTCGTGGCCAAGGTGCCAGAGGGCAAGGGCTTTGTGGATGGCGCATCGAGGTAAGATCGTCCTGCGGTTTGATGACATCTTTGCTATGTTTAACCTTCATCCGCTGCACTACACCTTCGTTCGGCTATTTTCGCTGAGTATGGAGATGCGGATCATTCGCGACAAGACCCGGACATCGTGATAGTCGACCCTTCTACATGCGTGCCAAGATCTTGGGCAGCGCTGGGGACCGCAAGTCGCGAGTTCTTACCTCGAAGGCGTCATTCTCGCAAACCAAGATAAGGATAACTTCCTCGTGCCTTACTTTCCCGAGTAAGTCCTCCCCTCAACCGGCCTGTAACATATGAATTCTTAGATTTTGATCGTTCTTCTTTTAACATTCCGTGTTTTCTGCAGTGACACACATTGCACGCTCATCCTCCTAAGCCCCAAATATCCCATGGCCACGTATTTCGACCCGGACCGTCAGTCGAACGTAGACTACACAAATGTCAAGAAGGTTCTTGATGATGTTCTCCCGGCTCGCCAAATCTGGAGGCACCTTCACCAGGCCTATTCGTAAATACGGCAAGCACGTGTTCTCCCACAATCTGACGTTACGCTGCGTCAAGCAGCCGCTGGCAGTCGAAGGGTGCCTACTACGCCATCCATCACATGCGGGCGATCGTGCGGGACCATCATCAACTTCTGCTGCGAGTAAACTCAAAGATTGGGCCGCGGCGTGTCGGCAATCCAGGACGCGGACATCGGACAAGAATTCTTTCGCATCCAATCGGAGTTTGCGGAAATCATCCATCAAGATGTCGCCATTACCTCGGGGCAGTTCTACCTCGAAATCAACCATCCAACAGTGACATCGACACAATGCTACAAATGCAGGCTGACAACGCCCGTTATTTCATGACTCCCACGATAGACGGCGGCTTCATCCATGCTCCGGTCCCTTGAGTCGAGTCGAAAGCAGTGATGCTGTGTCTAGTTCTGAAACATCGATTGGCTCATGTTGTAATTAAACTTTAATGAACTTGTAGTATGTCTCTTTGGTTTGAGAGTCGTTCAACTTAGATGTAATCGATGCTATTAATGTCTTGCTTTTCTCTTCCGATCGTTCTGTTGCATACTTATATATTGCTTATGTATTGTCTGTGAATTGGTACTAACGTTTCGTTTGGCTAGTGCATAGCGATGCCGTCGTATGTCGTGTACAAGGGTAAGGTTCCCGGAGTCTATGACGACTGGGAGGAGTGTCGGAGACAGGTTCACCGATTCAGCGGTAACAGTTACAAAGGGTACACCACTAGGGCCGAGGCCGAATCTAGATACGCCCGCTATCTAGCGGGAGAGGGAGGAGCGTTGGAGGAACCGGATGAAGACGAGTTTCATCGTGATGATGCTCATCGTGTTGACCGCAGCTCTCTTCTATGTGATGGTAGTTTAGATGATCGATATCGACTTGTAATGTGAAGACAAACTCGCTACTCGCGGTCTCGAGACTTGTAATATAATGTTCTATCTTTGTTCTGTCTTTTCAATTCGGAGACTAATATGATGAATTTTATTCAGAGACTAATATGATGAATTGTATTCAGAGACTAATCTTCTATTGTATTCGATGAATCTGTTGTTGTTGTGTGCTGTCTATATTTTGTCCAATTATACATTTTGTAACCTGTGCAAAAAATAGAAAATAAAAAAAATAAAAAACCTAATATTCATACTAATGGCGCATCACATCACAGTGCGCCATTAGTATGCCAAAGGATACTAATGGCGCATCACTAAAAAGTGCGCCATTAGTATGCCGAAGTTACTAATGGCGCATCTAGCTGTAGTGCGCCATTAGTATGCCAAAGCACCTGGGCATACATGGCCCCCTGGGAGGCATACTAATGGCACACTTTTGGATATACTAATGGCGCACCTCTGGTGCGCCATTAGTATGCCAGATACTAATGGCGCACCAGTGGTGCGCCATTAGTAAGATATACTAATGACGTGGCACTAATGGCGCACCACTAATGCGCCTTTAATGGCCAAATTAGGTGCGCCATTAGTAGGATTTTTCCTAGTAGTGATAGGATAGCGCTAGATCAAGTGGCCTTGGGAGAGAGCACCGAAAGATAGTTCAAAAATTCGGAAGATCGAGATTGGAGAATGTTAGAATAAATTCGAGGTACGCAGTCGATCCAACGAGGAACAAGCAATCACAGACAATGACGACATCGAGATTTGTTAACGAGGTTCGGCGAACTCGCCTACTCCCCGGGGCAATGACTACGGGCGCTCCTCCCCGAGATACCACAACACCGGCCACCCGGGCGCCGGCACAAGCCGCCAGCACCCCCTTGCGAACTTGTCGCTATCTAGTCGTCATGGGTTACAACGTGGGGTGCCTCCTCGTATATAAGAGGCCAAGGGTACAACGTGTCCGACTCCGACACTACAAGTATCGTACCCACACTACAACACCAAGTCCAAGCGTAACCCAACTAGTACAAAATATTCGACACAAACACAACAAACTCCACCTTGACGAATATTCTCCACCACCTTGAATTTGTCCATGCGTCAAACTTCCATGTACTCTGGACTTGTGTTGTCTTCTTCGTAGCTTACTGAGAGCTACTCGACGAGTCTGCCCTAGACCCGCCGCCGCCGTGAGACCCCGCTGCTACTCCTGCAACTCCAGTCTCCGTGACTCCACCTGCAATAGTGCTCCCTTGCAACTTCTAAAGATGCGAAGCCGTCCTCTCTCCAATCATCACGGTCACCTTATCTTCTATGATTCTCATGGTCTTCTTAGCCCGATCACAACGGAATACCATACCATCATCATGAAGAACACCAAGCGAAATTAGATTTATCCTTAGCCCCGGCACATGCCTAACTCCCCGAAGCATCCGCTCAACTCCGTCAAACATCTTGATTTTGATGTCACCTACTCCAGCAACACGATAACCTGTGTCATCGCCCACATAGGCTAAACCAAACTCACCAGACTTGTACGAAGAGAACCACTCCCTGTTGGGTGTCGCATGAAAAGAGCAAGCTGAATCCAACATCCACTCATCACTTTTGGTTGACCGCCTGTCTGATACTATGAAAACATCACTACTGATGTCTGAGTCATCACCATGAGTTGCCTTATTAGCACTTGCCCCACCATTGAGTTCTGGACAGTCCTTTCTCATATGTCCCCACTGCTTACACTTGTGACACTGTATATTCTATTTCTTTTTCTTGTTCTTCCCAGCCTCATATCCCTTCCGCCACTGCTCACCCTTGACTAGCAAACCTTCACCATGAGACACTTTCACCGCGTTCTTCTTTCTCATATCATAAGATTGCAATGCCGCAGTAATATCCTCATTCTTGACGGTCTCCTTGCCGTGCGTCAAAGTGGTGATCAAATGGTCATAGGATGATGGCAATGAACAGAGAAGCAGAATTGCCCTATCCTCGTCGTCAACCATCGCACCCAAGCGTGCTAGATCCGTCACGACTTGATTAAAGGCGTTCATATACTCCACAAGATCCGACCCCTCCTGCATCCTCATCCCATATAACTTTTGCTTCAGATACACCTTGGCCGTCGCAGTCTTGGACATAAACTGACTTTCCAGCTTCTCCCAGATCTTCTTCGGCGAATTCTCATCCATCACATGATAAATAACCTGGTCCGACAGACACAACCGTATAGTCCCGGCTACTTTCAGCTGTAACTCCTCCCAGTCATCCGCCTCCATCTTAGCTGGCTTGGCTTCCTTCAACAACGCCTTCAAGCATCCTTGTTGTGTCAACAAATCTTTCACCCTTGTCTGCCATAACCCAAAACTTCCAGTTCCGTTGAACTTCTCCACCTCAAACCTAGTACCCGATGGCGCCATGGTCCTTTGTACGACTGACCCTGCAAAAAATTATCCGAGCTTTGCACGCGATGCCCCAAGTACACGAACAAGATCCGCGTACTAATAGCAAAACCAACCAAAAAATCCTTCCGCTCTTCACGTGTTCTGCTCCTTATCTTGGCTCAACTCTTGGATGCTAGCGATTGTTTCGCCTCTGCCCTTGCTTCCGATGGATGCGTATCTATCAATGGATTTACTTCTTGCCGATTCAATCTGTACCTTTTGCCTCGTCGTACGGTGCCCAGCCTGGGCTGCTATTTAATAGCGCCTCACAGGTCTCCGCCTCAAGGACGAGTTGCACCAGGACTCGGTCCTGTTTCTTTTTTTGTCCAAAACAAACTCGGTTCGCGCTGTACGTGTACCTCAGAGTTCAGCGCCTCCACGTACTCATACGTACGCCTGCTCGCCAGTTACGACCGGCGCTAGCCACGCTCCAAGCGCCTGCCACCTGCCGTGCATGCGCGCCCCTAACGGGCCACACGCGTTGCCTCATACAGCGCCTCGTGCCCACGCCGCCGCTGTTACGCGAGCCAGCCGGCGATTGCCTTCACTGCCGAGAAGATTCTGAGTTGTCGATCGATTTTCACGCCTCCCGTCAACACCGATCTCTTGTGAGCTTTGATGCTCGCGATCGCTCGAATGTAGCTTCAACCAAACCGATCTCTCTCCTCTCGGCTCTTCCTCCAGATCAACACGCAACGATCTCTTCCTAACCTTACTCATGATACCACTTGTTAGAATAAATCCGAGGTACGCAGTCGATCCAACGAGGAACAAGCAATCACAGACAATGACGAAATCGAGATTTGTTAACGAGGTTCGGCGAACTCGCCTACTCCCCGGGGCAATGACTACGGGCGCTCCTCCCCGAGATGCCACAACACCGGCCACCCGGGCGCCGGCACAAGCCGCCAGCACCCCCTTACGAACCTGTCGCTATCTAGTCGTCATGGGTTACAACGTGGGGTGCCTCCTCATATATAAGAGGCCAAAGGTACAACGTGTCCGACTCCGACACTAGAAATATCCTACCCACACTACAACACAAGTCCAAGCGTAACCCAACTAGTATAAAATATTCGACACAAACACAACAGAGAAGAGACTGCTTGAGATGGTTTCTGCGGTACAATTGAGGAAGAAGGGGGGTTGGAGAAAAATGGCGGCCAAGACTCTTTTTACAATAAGACAAATATCAGTTGCCTTTGTGTAGCCCTGTAAGCATATATTTTCTTGAGTTTGCGGAAATAACAAACATTCAAATGTCCCTTAGCCACAGTATTACTGCCTCCATCCGGAAATACTTGTCGGGGCAATGAATGTATCTAGATATATTTTAGTTCTAGATACATTCATTTTTATGCATTTCTACGACAAGTATTTTGGGACGGAAGGAGTATAATTTTTGTTTTCCCTATTTTTTTTTCCTTTCTTTGCTGACACCTGAAAATTTGATTGACAAAATTACCCCTGTGTCTAAGTCCTCGACATTGTTCCTGGATGGACAAGAGTAAGCCAATGAATCAATTTATATGGCAAAGTCTAGCTTGATTATTCAATTCGCATAGCTCCAGCTCCATCCATAGATCGATTTCTAATTTACAGCTACATGTAGGAGCTACAATAACAAGCTCTTCAAATGGAAGCAGCTTCAACAAGCTACACTCCCTTAACAATTAGCAGCATGGTACAACGAGTGGGTTCCGTTACCAGCCGTATATGGCAAACACGAGTCGGTGGCCAGGGAAGTCGTGAATAAAACAATGTGTCAGTGGCCAGAGACATTGATCTCTGCCGGATACATGGATTTGGATGCATCCGTTGATAGGGAGGCATCACAAGAGGGGGCTGAACGCGATGGTGAGCTTGTCAGAAGGGCAGTGGGAGTTGCAATGCGGCAGAAAGTTCAATGGGGAAAGGCTTCTTGTCACACAAAGGAAGGAGATTTCATCCCCCCTCCCCCATGAGTGCATTAGATTGATTTGGTTTGATCAACCTCATAGGGAAGGGGTGAGGAAGCAAGAAGACCTGATTCGGACTCCTTTTTTCTATTTCAGATGTACTTTGTGTAAAACTAGTTGGAAGCGTTGAACCCTTTGCTCGGGCCGCACTTGTATATATAGAAACAATGCCGTGGCTTACAAGGCGAGATCGAGAGAGATCGATAGTTACAGAGAACGATCGTTACAGGAGGATATGAGAGATAACATAAGAAGAGATAGAGAAGGGTACAAGGTTTAAACAGATATCTATCCCTATACAACTCTATCTCTAACCAACTATTCCAACACTCCACCTCAATCTGACCTTATGAAACTTTGCCAAGGTTGAGATTGTACTTGAACTCGTCCAACCTTCTCATGGTGAGAAGTTTTTTAAACCCATCAGCAAGTTGACCTCCAGTAGGTATAAACCGAATGTCCAGTAGCTTTCGAGCTACTCTTTCTCTAACAAAATGATAATCAACCTCAATGTGTTTTGTGCATGCATGAAAGACCGGATTGGCCGAGAGATAGGTTGCACCAATGTTGTCACACCATAACCTCGCAATCTGTGCTTGCAACTTCATCAATGAGGCTTTTGATCTTGCCAAGGTAGTCAGACATGGACATATTACCTTTCGTGAGGTTGGTGAGCTCGATGCGGGTGTTGATGGCTTGTACTCGGCTTTGGGCAGCAAACATGGCATGGATGGCATGCCACACTTTGGCCGGCGTCGGGAGCGTTGCGACCTATGCCAGGATCTCGCGGGATAGAGATCCCTTCAAGAATCCTTGGAGCTACTGCTGTTGGGCATACCAGAGGGATCGTGCGAAGTTGACTACCTGTTCTTCATTGCCGTCCTTGGTGATGGTGAGCGTGGACGGCGGTGCCGGGCTCTTCGCGTTGAGCTGGTGCTCCATCTGTGCGCCCTTGATCTGGGGCAGCACGATGGCCTTCCAGAGCAGGAAGTTGCCCCTCGTGAGCTTCTCTTGAGGTGGCGATCCGAGGACAAAGGTGTGGGTGGAGGTGGCGGAGGAGGCAAAGGCGGAGGATGAGGAGGTGGTTAGCGCACCCATGGTGCTGGCCGTCATGGCGGCGGAGGTGGTGGACATGTCGCTCGGTCGTGGAGGTTGCTAGATGCGATCTATTCCTTATCTATCGAGGAAGTGGCTCTGCTACCATGTAAAACTAGTTGGAAGAGTTGAACCCTTTGCTCGGGCCGCACTTGTATATATAGAAACAATGCCGTGGCTTACAAGGCGAGATCGAGAGAGATCGATCGTTACAGAGAACGATCGTTACAGGAGGATATGAGAGATAACAGAAGAAGAGATAGAGATGGGTACAAGGTTTAAAAAGATATCTATCCCTATACAACTCTATCTCTAACCAACTATTCCAACACTTTGCAGTATATAGGTCCCACATGTAAGATTGAAGCAGGGATAGTGAACTCATCACCAACTCAAACCCTTGTAAGATAGAAAACAGAATGCATTAGGAAGCAATCGCATCTTCCAACACAATATAAGAGAGCATAAGAGGTACTTGCATCCAATAAGTTTGATTGATATGTTGGGTGACAATGTACATGTGGGACCATGTTGAATGGAGCTCTACCATAAGTACATGTGCGAGAAACTAACCTGTCATGCATACCCATGTGACATTCATTTTTGGGTCACTTTCTACTGCTCATGATCCCTCTTCCCGCCATTATTGGGTCACTTTATACCCATATGTTGGTTGACGATGTACATGTAGTAAACACACTAGAGGGAATTGCGATGTACATGTGGTAGAAATATCCCTTACAGCTTACTATATATATGATATACATTTTACCTAGCCTTCTTCTTCTCTATTCTTCCAATCGCATTGTATGCTGTTTGAAGTCGAGACATCTTCCTGAGAAATATACCTTCAGAATTCCCTCTAGCGTGTTTACTACCTCCCTCTTAAAATTAGCTTCTTGTGTCATGGTATAAGTGGGAGGGGAGAAAAAAAAATGAGCAAGGGAGGGTGATGGAGCATGGAGACATTTAATTGGCCACGGGGCATTATACTTGTTCCTGGAGTATTGCAAGTAGAAGAATAGTGTAAATCAGGGAATAGAGCAAGGCTTTAAGGACAGGTTCTTTGTTTCTCTACAATGGAGGATCATTTAGACCAACTAGGCTTGCGAGGCAAAGGGAAATGCAGAGTCACAATGTCAAGTAGATCTTCTACATGGGACCTTGAGTCCTCTATGGACCGTGATGGATGAGGTCGATCCTGCAAAAGAAGCAGCAAGGTGACAGAAGGGTGCTGTGACGGCGAGTTGTCAGCGATACTACGATAGGGCCGACAGATACTGCCATGTGGAGGTGCTTGGCAATGCTGCGAGGAAGGCGGCAAGGTGCCAGTGATTTTACGATGGGCCGTGGCGGATGCTGTGACAGGAACATAGAGATGCTCGCCAATACTGCGATGGCGCGTCATGCTATGACGGCAAGGTGCTCACCGATACTATGCTAGGAGTTAGTGGATCTACAAGTTCATTGGTGTTGCTGCAAACTAGGTGTGTTGGAGCTCGGGATGATCCACCCGCGGCTTCAGTTAAACTACCTGCATTGACCACAGCTTGTGCAATGAGATAATAAAGTGATGGATTTGGCTTGCCCGCTCCCCTCCCATGCTCCCATCCTTACTCATGCCCCATTTAATTCCCATCAAGAGGCTGCTTCGTTTTCCCCGCCCCTGCCCGTTTTCTAACAAAAAGAATATAAACAAAACTTCGTATTTCCTTCTCCCTCTCCCATACATATTCTTCTCCTCCCCTTCCCCTTGACTTCAATGAAACATGGAACAACTACAAGTGAACCATCTGTCCATCTCGCCTCATCGTATCGATTTCCTCCCGCTATGGCCCAACTCTCCTTCACCCGACGAACGAAACTACCACACCCGTTGCCTTAATCTCCTCCTTGTCAATCATTGCACCCTCTATCCGGTGTTGGTCGTGTCGATCCTGCGGTGGCGCTACACCAGGTAACAAGCTGGAGTGACCACTATTACGAGCGTGAATAGCGCTTACCTATCATCACTGACGGACCATTGGACATCGGCTTGAGATCAGGTTCATCACAGATGAACTTCGAAAGTGGCGTTAGTTCCCAGACTCTAAGAGCTATCTTAGTAAGTTAACATTGACTGATCAATCTCTAAGGAAAGTGGTGTGAGTTAAAAAAGAAGAATGTTTTGAATGGTTTGTCAATTGCTATGTTAGCATGTCAATGTATTGTGATTTTTTAACAAGGAATTTTTCCATTAGTTTTTTATTACTATGTCATAGTGTCATTCTGGTGTGAGTGAAAAAGAATAATATTTCACTAGTTTGTCAGTTGCTATGTCATAATGTCACTTGATACTTTTGCATAGGCGAGACATTATTCACCTTGTTGCTATTGTGATTTTTATGCATACTATACACATTACTTTTCACACCAGTTATGTTTCTTGAGTTTGGCCGCACTGTACAAAAATATAAAGTCTTCACATCCAATAAATATCAAGCTATGAAATGTAGTATGCTTTAATTCCTTCAATAGCACTAGTAGAAAACATGGCTTTGCTCCAAGCTCGATCTACACATTAGTCCCGGTTACATTACGAACAGGGACTAATGTGAGCATTAGTCCCGGTGCGAGCGGCTAGGTCGCCGGGCAGGCATTAGTCCCGGTTCAAATGGGACCTTTAGTCCCAGTTGGAGACACTAACCGGGACTAAAGGGTGCGATGCCCTTTAGTCCCAGTTGGATGGAGCCACCAACCGGGACTAAAGGGGTTCTTAAATTTATTTTTTGTTTTTTCATTTGTTTTTTGTTTTTAGTTTCTGTTTTAAATTGCTTATACATTTTAGGATATGTCATATTTTTGAGTGATTCTTTTTGCATTAGATTCAAAATTTTGTCTACCTTCTGTTTGTGCCTTTAGTTTTCAAATTTGAATGATTGTGAATAATTTGAGTTTAAAAATAGTTTTTAATTTAATTCTTATTGCTCTTAGTCACATGTTAGATTGCTTTCATAGTAAGATTTATTTGGTTATTTTTAGAATAATTATAAATTAGGATTTAAATTAAAACAGTATTGTTTTGCTTATATCGTGGTTTTAGTCCTTTAATTGTTGTAGTATCTTTTTGTTATACAACAGTAGATAATTTTTTATAATTAATGAATATTAATTTTGCTACTGTTTTGCATTAACAGTTGATAGAATTTGTTTTCCTATATTAAAAAGTAATTCTTTTTGCCACTTTAATAGAACGTGAATCTGGCTTGGTTAACATTAGTTGTGACTCTGGCGGGGACGGTGCTAGCAGATGTAGTCGACGGTAGGATTGGATGGACACCATCCCAGACTAAAGGGGTTCTGTAATTTTCAAACTCTACCCCCCCCCCCCTCCCCCAATCGCTTTTTCAGTTTAAAAAAAAAGAAAATGTTGAAAACTTCAAAAATTAAAATCATTTGAGATGTAGTTATGTTACTACATTTGCTAGTTTGGAAAATTAAAAAACATAAATTTTGACATGTTTTACAAGAAAGTGTTACGAAAAAGTAAAATGGGTATAACTTTTGCATATGATGTAAAAAAAACGTATAACATATCAAAATGTTCAACATGAAATGCCGGTTCCGATTTTGATCGCCATAGGCCGTTTTGCAAATTTTTAGAATCCTCAAATTCTTAAAGGAAAAAAAAGTTATCCTCAAATTTAAGTTTTTTTTTTGATTTTTTGGTCAAACCATGGTCAAATTACTTATTCAAGAAATACTAGTTTTACTAAATAATAATTGTTTTTTAGAATAATAGTTTCAAACTCAAACTGTGACACGTGTGACTTCATGCTCAAGTTCAACTCCTAAGGGTTAATAGGATTGACAGCTTACTATTGTTAGGAAAACAACAAGTGCGAACTTGGAAACTAGGGGGAATAGAACTCGGAAGTTAAGCGTGGTTAGGCTAGAGTAGTGAGAGGATGGGTGACCGGCCGAGAAGTTAGACCAGTTGGAATGAGTGATCCACACTTGAGGGGTGATTGGAGATTAAATTGTCAAATAGTCCAGAAATTTAAAAATCGGGAACAAATTCAAAAAAATCATAAAAAAATCATTTTTTTTCAAAATAGTTCAAGGTGGAGATATCGTTTAGTTTAAATGGTTTCGGAAAGTCTGGAGTCCACTATTAAATTTCGGCATAGGTTTTTCAAAGCATCTAGCCCAGTCCTGTCCTCTCTTTCATTCTGGCATAAAACAAGTGAGATGTGGGAATTCTTTCCTTTCCTCAGGATGATGATAATTAAGTTCTTGTTCCACTACTTCTGAATGGTCTACCGAACTAATACTCCTAGTCATGCATTGCATGGCCCAACATATTGGGTAGTGCGCACAAAATGTTTGCCCTTGATAGATTGTTTGCACAAGCATTTCGCCTCCTTTTGGGTTTATAAGGCTCCTCATCGAAATTACGTATTTTGAGAAATACAAGGCCCTTTAATTAGTACCTCACAAATTAATCAGTACCAACCATATTAACCACTAGACCATTTTCCTTTGGTTGATGTGCACATAGGGGGAAAGTAGATCTTTGTCTACCTCTTCATCAGTGCCTTGCTCGGGTAATTAATCTCTTTTGCTTAATTATAGAAAGTCTTGATTAATTAATCTTACCTTATTTTTTTGCATAACTATAAATAACCAGCGCGGATCAGTATTAATTTTTCTCCAATTTCATATGCTAATTGATGCATGCATGCCCATGGCAGAGCCTAACTGATCCAGTGGCCCTTTTTCCTAGGTTTATCGTACACTACGGCGACGTTCACAAGCACCTTCAGCAACACAAGCCCCATGTTCACCTTTCTCCTTGCACTCGCCTTCAAGGTCGATAAACTCGACGTGGTCAGCCGCTCTGGCGCCGCCAAGCTCACCGGCACGGCCGTGGAGCAGGCCGGAGCGGTGCTGGAACTCTACCAAGGCCCGACCCTAATAAGGGTGTCGTCGGCCTACCACCTAGCCACTGCTGCCACCCACAGGGATGCACGAAGGTGGGCTCTGTGGTCGGTGGCGCTGCTAGGCATCTCGGCGAGCTGGTCGTTGCGGTTCATCCTGCAGCCCAAGATCGGGACGATGTACCCGGCACTCTACTCTTGCACGGCATGGATGTTCTTGCTCAGCTTCGTCCAGATACCCGTCATCGGGGCTGCCACTGAGAATATGACCTTGCAAGTCTGGGTCCCCTACACGGTGCATAAGGCCATTAATGTGCTCTTCGCGGGTATCGGTGTGTCCGGTTTGTGGTTCCTGTCGATGTCATAGTGCGTGTAGCGGCGAGGGCCCGTGTTCACCACTGCCTTCAGGCCAGTTCTTTTGGGCGGCTTAAAAAATATGTTGCCACTCCCTAGCTTAAAAAATAAGCCGCTCATAAAATTTGTTGAGACTTCCGAATTAGTTATTCCATAACTAGTTTAGAAGCCTCAATTAATAAGAAAGACGGCTTATGTGATAAGCTGGGGAGGAGGCGGCTTATTTTTTAATCTGCCAAAAGAACTGGCCCCATGCCGCTTATCCAAATTGTCACTGCCCGGATTGACATCTCCGTCCTCCACGAGCAGCTCCACCTAGGAAGTGTGGTGATCGTGGTCTTGGGGCTCTACTTCGTCATTTCCGGAAAGAGCAACGAAGCAAGGAACATTAATTGAAATCCGACGTCACATTCCAAGGTCGAATTGGATGTGGAAACAGAGTATCACAGTTCAGGAATTATTCGGAGAGTGTGATGACCAACTCGAGCAAGGAGCTTGGGTTAACGAGGTCGTCAGGTGCTCTAGCCCTAAAAGAAGAAAAAGGAGAAGATAGTGCACGATTTTCTTCTCATTTTTTCTTTATCTCACGAAAGTCAAGTGTATTTTATAGATAGCCCAATGGAAATAAATCACGTGGTACGCCCACCAACGGACCAAGAGGAGATTGAACTGCAAGCTTTGCTATTTTGACCGTGCTGCCGCATGCAAGGTTTTGATTTTCGGTTTGCGAAATTTTTCGCCCCAGGCCGATATGGCCGAACTTTGGCCATTTCAAAAATTTCGGTTGAAATTTGATCAAAATTTGTAAAAAGTTGTCTAAATTTGACCAAATTTTGACCAAAATCCAATTTTTTAATGGATGCTATTTTTCGCCCTAGGCCGAGATGGCCGAAATCCATTTTTCTCAGCCGAAATCCGTTTGACGTGCTCGTGGACATTGCCACTCGCACTGACCCGACCAGCCTCGTGCGTTGCGCCGTCAGCTGCATCGATATGCGCCGCCGCATCAAGGACGACCGCGGCCTCCATGGGCGCCTACGTCTCCGGCAGGGCAACCGTTTCGTGCTCCCCTTACTGGGCGTCACCTCATTGGCGAGTACATGTACGATGGCGGGGGCAGGCACAAGAAAAATGAGGAACTGTTCCTCGTGGACACCACATAGGCAGACGCCAGCAGGCTGCATAGAGTCACGGAAAAAACAGACGCCACCGAGCTTCACAGAGTGACCAGTGCCAGCAGCTTCCCACTCGCGTCACGTGATGACCTTATCGTCACCCGTGTAGACCAAGATATCCGTGTGTCCGACCCAGCCACCGGCAGCAGCCAGACCCTGCCATCATAACCACTATTCCCTGTGGTTGTGGGCCGTCCGACGACTAGGGAGATAAGTTATGTCTTGCTCGTCGGGGATAATAATGATAAGGGTGTGACCGTTGTTGGACGGCATTTCCAAGTGGTCATGGCGTACGTAGAGCTGTCACAACACCGCCGATTCCTACAGCTCCAGTCTTTCTCGTCGGAGCACGATGCGTGGGGCCCCTACACGGATATCGGGGCTCCTATCCTGCAAGGCAGTCACTTGCAAGAAGGCCTTGGCAGGGCCTTGGTCATAGAGAACACTGTGTATTGGTCATTCATGACCGACACCCGGGCCTATGTCGTCAAGCTCCACTTCAAAGCCAATGTGATGGTGATGATGCTCCTAGAGAGCTTCCCCGCATCATGTGGAACAACCAAATCCTAGCGACGTTATCGGCAGGTCGAAACCCGATCATTTTAGTCGCAGATGGCAACAAGGTGTTGGCATGGGCGCAGTCAAAGCTAACAGGGAAGTGGCAGCAGAGACCACATGTGGTGATTGCGATGGATGTAATAATCTCACGGTTTCTAGACAATATGGACGGTGAAAGCAGACCGCTTCCAAAGCCAAGCCAGCTCGATCTATTGTGGCCAAGCCAAGATGTGGCTTGGATGGTGAAACTACCCCGCACATCTTCCCGGACTGCCCGCTCGCGCAGCGAATATGGCAAAGGATTGGTTTCTTACCCCCCCCCCCCCCCCCCCCACTGCCTCCCCAAGGTCATGCAACGATCTGGCATTCAATACTTCTGATCATCCTATGGAAAATATGGTGCCCCAGAAAGGCAATGACCTTCCGACAGCAAAACCATAGCAGTGGTCTTCAACACCAAGCAAATCATTGAAGACCTCATGCTCTGGACTCACCGGATTAAGAAACCGGAGCAGAAACAGGCCGCCTCTTCTTGGCGTTCCTACCTCTCATCACATTTACACGTGCTTATTTAATTCCCGTCAAACGATGGATTGAAAAACAATATCAGGAAGTACTTGCATTACATCTATGTCAGCGATAAGTCCTACATCAAGGAAGAGCGGGACCATTGTGATCTATCCACAACCCCTTCCTAGTTGGTAGCAGAAAATATCCTAGAGAAACAAAGGGTGTGAAAATCAACATTCCATGTTCTCTCTTTTTCCAGTGGATAAAAAAATAGCAATATATATTGGATCGACTAGAGATACTATATGTAACTATAGATGGTTTTTGTTCCGCACACATTTAAGATATGACCTCTAATCTCCAACAAGTCAAGGCAAAAGTAAAGATCAAGGGAAGATTGTTAGATAATCTTGTCAAGTCCTACATGCATCATGCATTAGGTTAGTTCAGATACAAGTTTGGGTCCAAGCTAGCTGTGCACGTAAGGAGAATTAGTACTAGTTATAGTTAGATGATTCGGTGTCCTGTTGCAATACTAGTGAGGTACGTCAGCGTTACCTTTGTATGACTACGTTGTAGGATTTGGAATCCAGCTAGGAATTTGCTTGGTTGTCTAGGCGGGGGCTAGGATTTGTACTCTGAGTCGGTCATGTAGTCTGAGTTGGTTAGCTTTTGTCTAGGCCGTGCGTATATATACGCAGCTAGGGCAGTTTAGTTATGTATAAGGTTTTGGTTATCGGTCGAAATTTCAAGATTTCCCATGGTTACCGTGTATTTTCGTGCCCCTCGGTAAATTGCCATACAGAGCAAAAAATACCAGTTTTTTGAATTTTTTGAATTTAAACACTCGATTTATAGTAAAGTATGTAGGATCTAATTAATGCCATGAGAGTTGGTTCTGGCATGTTGGTAGCAACCTACTTCCTGTTTTGAGAGGTCTCTGGTTGAATATCCGTTCATTCACTTATTTGAATTCAAAATTCAACTATAAAATTCGCTCGAAATATTTTCGGTATTTCTCGGTAACCGTGGTAACCACATTTACCCGTCCCCCTCGGTAAAATTGCCTCATTCGGTAACCAAAACCTTGGTTATGTATCCATGGTGACCGCGTTGCCGCATGCGTCGTGGCCGCGTCAAGTCTGGTACCGTGGCTGTGGTTTGAGCTAAGAAGGGAAAGAGAAGACTATGGGAGTTTATTTGGGGACTCTTTCTATCTCTCCTCCTGTAAACGTAGTTTATTTAGTCAGTTCGGCTATATCTAAGCTAATTAGACAAAGACCTTGCACGTAAGGCCATTGGGACACGAATCCTGCCCCGCACAGAACTCGCCTTCTAGAGCCACCCATCAAACATGGCAATTGCCGGCAGCGCCATGTCTCGGACGCAAGCAAGAGGCCGGCGGCAAAAACACCAAATGCTACCGTTCGACGTGCTCGTGGACATTGCCACTCGCACTGACCCGGCCACCCTTGTGCGCTGCGCCGGCACCTGCATCGATATGCGCTGCCGCATCAAGGACGATCCCAGCCTCCATGGGCAACTCCGCCTTCGGCACGGCGACCGCTTTGTGCTCCCCTTACTGCGCGGCCACCTCATCCGCGGGTACCCATATGATGGTCGGGGCAGGCGCAAGAAAAAGGAGGAGCTATTCCTCATAGACACCTCAGAGGCAGACGCCACCAGGCTGCACAGAGTCACAGACACAACAGACGCCACCGAGCTTCACAGAGTCACCAGTGCCAGCAGCTTCCCCCTAGCGTCACGCGACGGCCTTATCCTCACCCGTGTAGACCAAGAGCTCCGTGTGTCCGACCCAGCCACCGGCAGCAGCCAAACCCTGCCATCACAACCAGTGTTCCCTGTGGTTGTGGGCCGTCTGGCGACAAGTGAGGTAGGTTATGCCTTGCTCGTCGGCCATAATGATGATGAGGGTGTGACTGCTGTTGGATGGCATTTCCAGGTGGTCATGGCGTACGTAGAGCTGTCACAACACCGCCGATTCCTACAGCTCCAGACTTTCTCGTCGGAGCACGACGCATGGGGCCCCTACACCGAGATCCGTGCTCCTATCCTCCATGGCAGTCACTTGCAAGAAGGCATTGGCAGGGCCTTGGTCATCGACAACACTGTGTATTGGTCGTTCATGACCGACACCCGGGCCTATGTCCTCAAGCTGCATGCCAAAGCCGAGACGATGGTGATGATGCTCCTAGAGAGCTTCCCCCGCAGCAGGTGGCACAACCAAATCCTGGCAACGTTATCGGCAGGTGGAAGCCTGATCATGTTAGTCGCGGATGGCAACAAGGTGTTGGCTTGGGCACAGTCAAAGCAAACAGGGAAGTGGCAGCAGAGACCACATGTGGTAATTGAGGCGGACGCAATCTCGCGGTTTCTAGACAATGTGGATGGAGAAAACAAACATCTACCAAGGCCAAGCCATCTCGATCTATTGTCATTCGCCGATAGGAGCGGCACCGTGCTCATCAAGTCATGCAACGGTTTGTTCTGGCTTGACCTACAATCCATGGATATCGTAAGGTGGTTCTCGGATGATGGTGGTCCGGATATGCTTGAGAATATCCCATATGAGATAAATTTGGCGGATTGGGTTCCAACATTCAATAGTAGCTTGTGATTCGTTTTAGTTTCCAGTTCGAGTCTGAACTACATGTATTTACATACCTCGATCGTTTAGCAACTCTGCAAGCAAGCATGTGTACCAGACTTCGTTGAGACAAATAATTTCATTTTACTAGTTTTATTTGCCTCGGGTTGTTGTGTCGGCGTAATTTAGCTCTATGGTTTTATCCTGCTAAAAACCTTCTACTCCCTCGTTCATCGACAATCTCTAATCAGAGTTTTTACCCTTAATTGCACCTTTTTTGGGGGTCCGGTTTCCCTTTTAAATTAGGTCAATTCTCCTTCAATAATATTAAAGGTGGCTATGGGTCGGTTGCGTGGTCTTTTTGTCGAGTGCCTTCTTCCCCAGTCATCGCTCCACCCCACCCCAATTATCATTGGCCGACACACCTTCGCCTGCCACCCAAAGGGGGGGGGGGGGGGGTAAGAGACGCTGCGCACCGCCGTGCTCGAGCTGCCGCTACAGCAACTGCCCGGACCATGCCTCTAAAATCCCTCACACTCTTCAAGCCGGTACCGCGACACACCAAACCTGTTTACTTTATTATCAACCAAAAAAGTGCACTTTCTGTGATTGTTGAGAAGAAGATGTTGAACCAGTTCTAGTGACATGTGCAATATCTAGGTAAGCAACCATAGGATGTAACAGTACCGCGTTAAGTTTTAGTCTTCTTATACAGTCAGCAAAAGTATTCTGACGCATATAGATTCAATTGAAGTCTACTTTCTCATCTTAGAGGTCTAATTATACACTCGAGTTTGGACATTGTGAAGTGTTGAGAATATTTACCGCAGCTAGCAACTTAAATAAAGGCGCTCCTTATCTGAACTTTTCAGAGCTGACCAAGTGAAGCAATCTAGAAAAACTACAGGTCCTCATTGTGCTCACCTTATCTGCCTCTGCCGTTTTCTTTCCACTTCAGCACCGACACCTGGAATTTCCACAAATACTGTACATCACTAGTAGAGCAAACACAACACTGCTACGCAAGCCGATCAGAAAATATCACCAATAATAAACATAAAAAAGGGGAGTCTTCTTCACGAAACACAGTTGTCATGACACATAGGATAGGGGTACATACTCCGGTTACATAGGGGTACACATAGGATTGGTATAATAAAGATAGTTACTAGAATTGCAAGCAAGTAAATGCAGCTCCCTTCTCTTCCTTGCCGGCGCCTTTGTCACTGACCATCAAAAAACTGCCAGAGTTCCTCGCATGGCAATCCTGGATAGCATCCTTTTGTTTTCTCGCCGTCAAGCATCAACATATCAGATGAACTAAAAAGAAAAGTGTCCAACAAAGTTTGTCAATATAATATATAATACCAAGAAATCTAAATAAAAATTTTGGCTCAGAACTATAGTTTTTTTTTCCAAAATAGCTACAATATTACAAATTAAATGCCTTCATATCCTAGACAGACGAAATCCAAATTTATATTTTGTTTTCAAGTAAAACAAATACTCATCCTAGAAGGAGAAATGCCACACAAACTCAAATTATTCATTGTTAGCTTGGACTAGCCGCTATTGTATAAAAAAATTACTCCCTCCATTTACTTATACAAGGTCATTATGGACAACTTTCAACTCCTATAAAGTGGGCAACATGATAACAAGACTAGGGGTATTTTTATAGGCACAATCTGTTGTTTGCACTAACACTTCAGAATACAGTGATACAACACAACTAGAGGTCCATGCTATAAACACTCAAAAATCAAAATAATCAACTTGGTCCAGAAACATATGTTCTTCTAGAAAGCTACAGTCAGTACAACTTCAACGCCCTCATATTGCAGATCCACTTGTTTCCATTTCATAGTTTGTATTTCACTAAAAGAAAACAACTGATACAAGGAGAAGTGCCTCATACACATGCAGAGTACCCACTGTTAGCTTGGACTAGCTACTAGTTGTTTAAAAGAAATTTTTCATGGTCTCAACAAGAGCAATATACAGATGATCTGAAGTCCAAAATGCAAACCTTGAAAGGTCGTTCTTGTGCACAGGGAATTTAGACGGCCAAATCATCAGAAAAGGCTTGACATCACTGAAATGTCGATCATTTTCTGTCTTCTCATGCAATTTACGCAGTGTCTTGCTCGTGACATCCAGATAGAATGTGCATCCACCCATCCTTAAGAAAATAAACTCAGCATTGTTTGCGACCTGGCTTATCTGGATATTTGCGTTATGCTCATCCTCAAGCGTGTGATCTAACATCCTTAAATAAATGGTATCAACTAGCAACCAGTTATCCCCCTTGGAGAGCCAGATGCAAAGTTCAAATCCGTTGACATGGCTGAGATAAACACCGGAAGTGTCATCGGCTAGTGACAACATGGTCCGAAAATAATTATAGCTTGCTCCTTATGGTAGTTGGATTGTGGAGAAACTTGAGGTCGTCAAATCCAAGACAAGAATGTTTTCACTGTTGATGGTCGGGATATAGATTTTCATGTCAACAAGCACAACTTTTGGTTCCCAATGGACAAGAGAGGGCTGGCACGTGGTCGAGGTATGCAGGCACCAAACACCATCTTGCAACACATACACACATAGGGCTGGACGGAACGAGCAGGCTTTTCAACCCGCTCGTGGCCCGTTAAGGAACGGACCGTACGGTCCAGGACCGGCAAAAAAACAGGCTGGTCCGGGCTGCCAATTTCGGCCCGAAAAATTCTCGATCCAGTCCGGTCTTTAACCGAGCCGCTTGGTCGGACCGAGAAGACACAGTCGCCGCCGGCACCGTTCCACGTCATCGCGGCCATCGGTAGCACCTGCGTGAAACACCGTGTCCCTGAGCTTCCTCTCTTCATCCTTTCTCTTCTCCCCGTGCGCCGTAGCCTCTTGCCGCCGCTCGCCATTGCTGTCGTGCGTGCACTGCCGCCGATCTGGAGTTCTCGAGTCTCGACCACGGCCTCTACTCAAAGGAACGAAAGAATAGGTAGGAACACTACTAGGAAAAGGGCTATAGATGGAAATGACACTAATGGCGCACCGGAAAGATGGTGCGCCATTAGTATATACTAATGGCGCACCACCATACGATGCGCCATTAGTGTCTAAACTACTAATGGCGCACCATGCCTTGGGTGCGCCATTAGTACCAAATTTTTTTTTTAACTAGTGCGCCTGTCCAAACATACTAATGGCGCATCCTGCCCGAGTGCGCCATTAGTAGTTGTAACTACTAATGGCGCACCAGTGTGCGGGTGCGCCATTAGTACCAATTTTTTTTAAACTAGTGCGCCTGTCCAAACATACTAATGGCGCACCCACACCCCGGTGCACCATTAGTAGTTGTAACTACTAATGGCGCACCAATGTGGGTGCGCCATTAGTATAGAAACTTTTTTTGAACTAGTGCGCCTGTCCAAACAAACTCTTGGCGCATCCTTCCAGCGTGCGCCAGTAGTAGTTGTAAATACTATTGTCGCACCAGTGTGTTGGTGCGCCATTAGTACCAATTATTTTTTAAACTAGTGCGCCTGTCCAAACATACTAATGGCGCGCCACACTCTGGTGCGCCATTAGTAGTTGTAACTACTAATGGCGCACCTGTGTGGGTGCGCCATTAGTATAGAAACTTTTTTTTAACTGTCCAAACATACTAATGGCGCATCCTGCTTAGGTGCGCCATTAGTAGTGGTAATAACTAATGGCGCACCATGCAAGAGGTGCGCCATTAGTAAGTGGGCAGCAACAAGATATTTGGGACAGCCTCTCCTACCCACACACTCACTTTCTCCCCACTTCATTCTCTCCACCTCCTCCTTGTCTCGGTGCCTCCTCTTTTTCACCTCATTTCCACCATAGATTCATTCAAATTAAGTGGTTAAATTACCTTGTTTTAATAGGTAAGTAAGGGGAAGCTATATTTAGGTTGTTCTCCTTACAACAATGTGCACATGCACTTTTTACGGCCTAGCTAGATCTATGTATGTTCGTGGTGTTGCATATGTTTGTGGTGTTTGCATATGTGTTTGTGTTTGGAGGTGTACCGGTATTTGAAATGCGATAGTTGCCAATATTTTGCGGAATGTTGATTCATTTCCGTTTGGCGAGAATTTTGGCATTAAGCATCTTTTTGGTCCTATTTTTAGGGAAAGTCATGCCAAATTTTTCTTGGTTCTAAAATATCGTTTTGCTCTACCCCGCAGGCGACCATGGTCCGCACGATGACCGAAGGCATCGTGAATAGGTTTTTGAGGTCCGCGAAGGCCGAGATGCTTCAAAAGAACGAGACGGAGATAAGATGTCCGTGTCGAAGATGCAAGCTGAAGAGCCTTATTGCGGACCCGGATTCCGGCAGGTGCGGGACCACCTGCTGTTGCGTGGTTTCATGGATGGCTATCGGTGGCAAGGTGATGAAGATGACTACGAAGTCGTCCATGCGGGCCGGGCAAGAAATGAGGAAGGGCAGCAAGACAACCACCGCGGCTCGGGCGGGCGAGAAGACGAAGAATCCCCAGGCGATGATCACGACAGTGATGCTGTACACAGTCATCATGTAGAATATGCAGGACATGATGATGAGGAAGATGCCGGAGCAGGCGACGGGCATGATCATGAAGATGATGATGCCGGAGCGCACGACGCTGGACCATCGATGGGCTGGGTGCAGGACCCTCATATTCAAGAGCTGCTTCTCAAGCACACGGATAACGCAAGAGCTGCCGCCCGAGAGAAAGCCAAGATGGATCAACTTGAGTTAGACGCGGTTACTCCATTGTATGAAGGATGCAGGCCCGAGGATACCCGCCTGAAAGTAACGCTCATGGCCCAGGAGATGAAGGTAAAACACAAAATGACCGACGATGCTTCGACGAGAACATGTCATTCGCACGAACGTCTTCCCAAGGGGAACAAGTGCCCGACCAGTTTGGAGGAGGCGAAGAAAATCGTGTGTCCTCTGGATTTACCGCACGTGAAATACCATGTGTGCATGAACAATTGCATCATTTATCGGGACGAGCACGCGGAGTCTACCATATGTCCGGTGTCTTGGCGTCACTCGATACAAGAAGAGGAAGAAAGCTCCTCGAAAAGTGGTGTGGTACTTTCCGATCACTCCTCGTCTGCAGCGCTATTTCGCGGACCCTAAGGTAGCAAAGCTCCTGCGTTGGCACGTGGATAGGGAGGAGAAGAAGCGGGAAGATGACGCAAATGATCCGGAGATAGATAAAAAAGACAAGATGCTGAGTCACCCTAAGGATGCGAGCCAGTGGCAAGCGTTGAACTTCGAAGACTCGGAATTTGGGAACGATCCAAGGAACATCGTGCTGGGCGTGAGCACCGATGGAGTCAATCCGTTTGGCAGCCAGAGAAGCACACATAGCACCTGGCCTGTGTTTGTGTGGATGTACAACCTTCCCCCCTGGTTGTGCATGAAGAGGAAGTACATTCACATGAGTATGCTAATTGAAGGGCTGAAACAACCAGGGAACGACATCAATCTGTATCTAGGGCTGCTGAAAGAGGAGCTAGACACGCTGTGGAAAACGCCAGCCAATATGTGGGACGCCGCAGAGGAATAATATTTCCCTATGAGAGCCGCACTGCTCACGACGGTGCACGACTATCTCGATTACGGATATGTCGCGGGCAGGTAGTCCACGGATTTTCTGGATGCGTAAGGTGCATGGATGACACAACGTATCGCCAGCTAGATAGAGATCCCGGTCTTCGAAAACCGTGTTCATGGGACATCGAAGGTGGCTTCGCGGCGATGACCCGTGGAGGAAACGCAAGGATCTGTTCGATGGTGAAACCGAACCCGAAAAACGCCTGCACGAGGAGCGGCGAGGAAATAGACAAGCTGTTGGAAAATTGGAAAGACTGCCCACCGCCGAAAGAAGCAAAAGGCGCCAGAGCCCGGAAAGAAGCGAAAGGCGCCAGAGCCGCTGCTGAAGGTATGGAAAACGAGGTCTTTTTTATGGGACTTGCCGTACTGGAAGATCCACCGTGTGCCTCACAGCCTTGATGTCATGCATATCACGAAGAACGCAGCGAGAGTCTGCTTGGTACCCTGCTCAACATGCCGAGAGGACCAAAGATGGGCCGAAAGCAAGGGCAGACTTGAAATCAATGGGCATCGTGCAGGAGCTTCACGCTATATATGATGATGATGATGATGATGATGATGATGATGATGATGATGAGGCGAAGCAGGACACGAAAAGTCGTCGCAAAGGCAAAAAGGCCAAGAAGACCGGAAATGACTACCCTCCCGCGTGCTTCACTCTAAGTCAGAAGGAGATCGAGCAGTTTTTCACCTGCCTCCTAGGAGTAAAACTTCCTTACGGTTACGCGGGGAAGATAAGCAGATACCTAGACCCAGCGAAGGAGAAGTTCAGCGGGATGAAGTCTCACGACTGTCACGTGCTGATGACGCAGATACTTCCAGTTGCAATCCGTGGGATCATGGACGCGCACGTCCGTGAAACGCTATTTGGCCTATGCAACTTCTTCGACGTCATCTCTCGGAAGTCGATTGGCGTGAGGCAACTCGAAGGCTACGAGGAAGAGATCGTGGTGATACTATGCGAGCTTGAGTGTACTTCCGCCCGCATTCTTCGACGTTATGGTGCATCTGCTGGTCCATATAGTGGAGGATATCATCCAACTCGGCCGACGTTCCTGCACAGCATGATGCCGCTCGAAAGGATGAATGGTGTCATCAAAGGATACGTTCGCAACATGTCACGTCCGTAAGGAAGCATAGCCAGGGCTTTCGACCGAAGAGTGCATCTCCCATCGCACGAATTATCTAGGCATCGAGAACCCCGTTGGTCTGCCCGTCAGCAGCACCTCGGCAGGCTCGCTGGATGGGGTCACCGTGAGGGTCGCCAAATGCATGTCGACTTCGAGGGTCGACTCGCCGACTTTGAAAGAGCAAACCTAGTCGGCGCTACAACACATAGACGTGGTCGATCCTTGGGTGGTAGAGCACAAAACCTTTATTAAAAAGACGACAATGACCGAGGCCAACAGAGGACGGACGGAGATACACTCAAAGAGCACAACTCATGTTTCACGCGTTGGTTCAAGCGAAGCTTCGTCTTACCCTTTACATGAGGATTCTTCCGCGGAAGAACAACTCATATTTGCCTTGTCACAGGGCGCCGAGCACAACCTGATGACCTATGAGGCGTACGATATCAATGGCTACACATTCTACACCGAGGCCAAGGACATGAAGAGCGATGGTTATCCGAACTCCGGGGTAACGATGGAATCCTACACCGGTAACGACAAGGACAGATACTACGGAAGGATCGAGGAGATCTGGGAGCTGAGCTACATGGAGAGAAGGTCCCGATGTTCCGTGTCGATGGGCCAAGAACGTCATAAAAGAAGACCGTATTTCACCACCATGGTTATACCCGAAGCCAAATCCAAGACCATGGCATAAGCGTCACCGCTAAAAATGAGCCATGGGTACCGGCTTCCCAAGTGGACCAATGCTTCTTCATTACCGACCCGCCAAAGCCCGGTCGTGTTGTCGTGAGGAGAGGCAAAAGGAAGATCATCGGAATGGATGGAGTAGCCAATGAGCAAGACTTCGACAAGCACGGCGACCGAGGATCGAACATGACGACGATGATGAAGTAGCAGCATACACCACAAGAAGAAGCAGGACCACCCTACCTAAAGGACGTCCGTTCCACGTAAGAACTCCATTTGCGAAAAAGAAGGGCAAGAAGATTGTGAACAGATAGCTAGCTAAGATCGATTGTATTTAAATCGTAGCCTTCATTTCTCGATTGTATTTTATGGGTACTTTTGAACTATCATGAATATTTTTAAATTTCATGGACACTCGATCTCGATCCTCCATCTCGATCGCTATCCCACCTCGCCAGATCCGGCCCCTCGCCGAAAGCACCCCCAGTCCACCGGCCGCCCGACCCCCGCACCCTCGATTCCCTCCATCTTTTAAAATGGCTTTTTAAATGCTACTGTCTTATAAAAAATGCTACTGTCTTATAAAAAAATGCTACTGTCTTATAAAAAATAAGTATCAAACAGCTTTTTAAATGCTACTGTCTTATAAAAAATATTACTGTTATTATTTAAACAAGTTTGAACATTTTTAAACACAAATAAGTATCAAACAGCTTTTTTAAATGCTAAAAAAATTTGTGGAGCCCACCTCGATCCCCTCCATCTCGATCGCTGTCCCACCTCGCCAGATCCGGTCCCTCGCCGAGCACCCCCAGTCCACTGCCGCCACACCCCGCACCTCGATTCCCCTACTCAACACCGCCCGCCGACCCCCCGCACCCAGCACCGTCTTATAAAAATAAGTATCAAACAGCTTTTTAAATGCTACTGTCTTATAAAAAAATATTACTGTTATTATTTAAACAAGTTTGAACATATTTAAACATAAATAAGTATCAAATAGCTTTTTAAATGCTAAAAAAATTTGTGGAGCACTGGAGTCGAACCCAGGACCTCCTGGTGTGAGAACTGGAGGCTGACCAGTCGAGCTAGTAGAGTGGGCTTGACATGGATAGGTTCTGGTAGTAGATAACCTTTTGGCTTTTGTGGAAATAAAAAAAATACTAATGGCGCACCACGGTGAGGTGCGCCATTAGTGTGTACATGCTAATGGCGCACCGCGTGAGGTGCGCCATTAGTATTGTGGCCCCCTTCGCCCGATCCCCTTCGCCTCGATCCTCGCCAGTTCTCTCCCTCTTAGTATTGTATATTCCTCTTGAATTCTTTTTTGTTCTAATTTCAAATTTGTTTGAAATTGTACATTCATATGCATGTATGTAGTACCGTAGAATATGTGAAACTCCTTCAAAATTAAAATAAAGCACAAAAGAAATTAAACAGAAAACAATACAAATTAAAAAGAAAACAATACAAATTAAACAGAAAACAGGTTTGGGGGGCTAAAACCCTAAACTCATGGCGGCCTTTAGTCATGGTTGGCCAGACCAACCGCGACTAAAGGTGAAAGCCAACGCATAAAAACCATTAAAACCCTTTAGTCGCGGTTGGGCAGGCGACCAGCGACTAAAATAGCAACAATAAGTATTTTGTTGTAAGTAGAAACAAAATAAAATAAATAAAGCAACAAAGAAAACAAAAAAGTGTTTTCAAATTTGAAAACTAATGGCACTAACAGAAAGTTTATAATTTTTCTAAAACTAAAAGCAAAAAGAATTAAAAAATAAAGCAAAAAACAACAAAAATAAATAATAATGCAGAAAACAAAACAAAAAACTGGAAAAAATAGTGCCGCCCTCTTTGGACCCCCCACGGCTGAATACGACTAGAAACCCTACATGGGCCAGGATTCAGGCCCGCAGGAGGCCAAGTAGGCCCACAGCACATAGCTAGTGACAGATTAGGCCGAAGCCTGCAGTTGAGAGGAGCTCGAGAGGGTGGCAGTAGCGCTTATAAACCACTCTCGAGCTCTCTCAACTAGCGAGGTGGGACTAATCTTTTTGGGCGTGAGGCAGCACAAGGCCTTTGGTGGCAAAAACCCTTTAGTCGCGGTTGGGCAGGCGACCCAGCGACTAAAGGTACCTTTAGTCGCGGGTCTCGCCAACCGCGACTAAAGGGGGCGCGGAACGCAAAACCCGCCAAAACCCTTTAGTCAGCGGTTGGGCAGGCGGCCATGACTAAAATAGCAACAATAAGTATTTTGTTGTAAGTAGAAATAAAATAAAATAAATAAAGCAACAAAGAAAACAAAAAGTGTTTTCAAATTTGAAAACTAATGGCACTAACAGAAAGTTTATAATTTTTCTAAAACTAAAAGCAAAAAAATTAAAAATAAAGCAAAAAACAACAAAAATAAATAATAATGCAGAAAACAAAACAAAAACTGGAAAAAATAGTGCCGCCTCTTTGGACCCCCACGGCCTGAATACGACTAGAAACCCTACATGGGCCAGGATTCAGGCCCGCAGGAGGCCAAGTAGGCCCACAGGCACATAGCTAGTGACAGATTAGGCCCGAAAGCCTGCAGTTGAGAGGAGCTCGAGAGGGTGGGTGCAGCAACGCTTATAAACCACTCTCGAGCTCTCTCAACTAGCGAGGTGGGACTAAACTTTTAGGCGTGAGGCAGCACAAGGCCTTTGGTCGCCAAAAACCCTTTAGTCGCGGTTGGGCGGGCGACCGCGACTCAAGGGTACCTTTAGTCATGGTCTCGTCGCCAACCGCGACTAAAGTGAAAGCGCTGAGCATAAAAAACCCGCCAAAACCCTTTAGTCGCGGTTGGGCAGGCGACCGATCCCCTCGCCCGATCCCCTCGCCAGTTCTCTCCCTCTCGCCCCCGCGCCGCCCGCGCCTCGCCCTCGCCTCGCCCTCTCCATCGCCTCCTCTCCCTCGCCGCCCGGGCCTTGCCGCCTTGTGCCACGCCCGCCTCGACCCCGCCCGACCCGCCGCCCAGGCCTTGCGCCCGGACGCCGCCCGACCCGCCGCCCGGGCCTTGCCCGACCCGCCGCCCGGACCCCGCCCCAACATATTCGGCTCAGTCTTCAGTGCGCACAAAATGTAGGCCCTTGATAGGTTGTTTGGACAAGCATTTCCCCTCCTTCAGTGTGTTTAGTGCACCTTCGATTTTGTTTATGTTCTTTTCTTGTACCCAAGAAGCTGCATCTGAATTATGTTTGATCAACATGATAGAGAGAATAATTGACACATGCAACAGATTGTTGAAACTAGTCATGCAATTGAGATCATAAGCAACAAACATCATATCCACGTCGATCACTACTAACAGTAAAACAAATACTAGCCCTAAGAGAGAGAATAAGTTATGAATAAATATTTTATTTTTATTATTGCAGCCAGCTACCACTATCTTTTTTCGTTCCTGATACATTGCAGCCAGCAGACTGTATATACTTGTACAATAACTCGTACAAGCTCACCTGTACAAGTCCCAGCATTTATTTTTCTGGACCTGGCAATAGACGTGGCTTCATTTACTATCCTTGCCACAAAAGCCAGTTTCCCATACTCTACATGATTACATTGTGGTTTGCACATATGCCTTCTTCGTTGACTCAACTTCTCTTTATTTTCATTTGGTTCTGTGCTTCTTTTGCTTCTAGTCAGGAGTTGGGTGGAAAGGAGTGGATCGAACTGCGATCACACAAGATCTGCTAACGTGCTATCTTGGTCGAAAAACTTAGGTAAATTTATCTTTTTGTACATCTTTTTTCTTGGTTACTCAGTTTACGGAAAGCTGCATTGTCTATTCATTTTTGACTTGTGAAGGACAGTAGGAGAGGCTCCTACAGTCTTGTATTAATAAAACAAAATTAAAGATACATGGTATGTATAAGGTATAGGGTCTTTGACCCTAACCAAAAGATAAGATACTAGTACAAGGTTTTTAGGTAATTTGTTGCACTAGGGAGCTTATGAAATCCTCAAGCTCAGACTTCCTCCCTATATCTCAACAATGGCAAAATCATGATTAAATCTAGAGAGCCAAACATTTTGTTTCGTTCTTTCCACAAGTACCAAACAGCTACAGTACACACCTACATGAACATGGGTCTGTCCCAGGCCTGTTTGGCAGCAGTTAACAATCCTCATATGAGATGAGAGGATTTTTTTTAATTGGCTTCTTGCAGTTTTGAAAATTCAGTTTATTCGGTTACTGAAAATTCAGTAAATTCAGTTAGGCACACAAATTTCAGAACTTTTGTGTGCCCTAGTACTTGGTGTTTGTAGAAAACCAGGAGTGTCAATGGGACTAGAATTCACTTGTTCTTATATGGGTGAAACTTCACTTGTTTTTAGGCTAGTGTAGGGTGTTGCTTTATTCTGTCATCATTTGTAACTATGTCACAAGTAAATTGTTCCTTCTTCTGTATTTGACAAGTAATGACTGTTGATAAGCTGAGGCATGGATTAAGCTGTTTCTTTGTTGTAACATACTGTATATAACTCCACAATGAAATACAATACATATTGATGTGCTTTTAAAACTTGTTCATGTACTGAACTACTAATGCCTTGTGATGCTCTGAATTACTTGTGATGCCTCTGAATTACTTGTGATCACATTGAGAAAGACTTGTAAAGATGATGATCATCTTTAACAGAAAACAATTTGTGATGATTTTGCTAGTTTGCTGGGTTTTGTCTCCGACCATCGTGTCGTGATGATATTGCAGGTACCCGAGAGGCCCTTGAGTTTGCCGGAATGTCGATTAACTTCCGTTCCGGCAAATTCGGGTACTCCATATGTCCTATTTTCAGCAAAGGTCATGCTGAAATTTTCCGTGAATTTTAGCATGACTTTGCTAAAAATAGGACATATGGGGTACTTGTGACTAATGCATGGGCGGAGGTATCTTAGTCGTTAATTAAGTAGGATCAAGTGCCCCGGCGTACTTGTGACTAATGCATGGCTTTTAGGGTGCCTCGGTGTCGATAAAACCGAAATGATGAAAAGTTAGGCTTTTAGGGTGCCTTGGCCGAAAAACCCTCAATGATAAAAGCTTAGATTTTAGGATGCCTCGGTGTCGACAAACCCTAAATGATGAGACCATGATCTTGTTCCTTGACAATAACCAACTTTTGACCAAACTTTGTTTCTATTTAGAGAGAAACATGGCCCACAACGATGAGGCCGGGGTTGAAGGCAAGGCATTCTGGGAGCTGTCCCAGAGATGGAGGAACAACCTCACTTGTATGAGGCCGCCGCCTTTCCCCACCGATCCTGAGACCACGGATGGTGCCGCCGAGGATGACCACACTGATGCCACCACTGATGGTGCCGCCGAGGATGCCACCACTGATGATGGCGGCGCACGCACAGATGGCAGCCAGCCGAAGAGGCAACGGAAGGACCGGCGCCCGATCGTGCTCCGCACCCTCAAGGAGGAAGTTACTGAAGTGGACTCCAACGGGAATCCAACGGCGCCCGAACGAATAGTCAAGGGGTACTCGCTTCAGCTCGGGTGCATTGTCCGGAGCACCGTCTCGATCAACACCGAGAACCTGAGGCATCCTGACCGAGGGAATTTGCGCAACCTCCTCTTCACGAAGCTGCACGAACGATACAAGTTCCCCGCTGAATTTGAAAACACAAGCCTCAAAGGGAATAAAGTGAACAATGCTTCCCTCACGAAGATGAGCAAGGCCTGTCTACTTGGAAAAGCAATGTGAAGAGAATGATCGAGAAAGGTGAGAGTTATGAGAAGATCAAGGAGAAAAATCCTTCGATCACCGAAGATGACTACAACGACTTCAAGATCAATTGCTCGAGCACCGCAAGCTCCCAATCAAGTGAGTGGGGGAAACAAATGCGGGAGCTGAACATAGGGGAACACACACTCGGTCCCGGCGGTTACAGAGTGGCGGAGCCTATATGGGACAAGGAGGAGGCGGACCGTGCCGAGCAAGGCCTACCGCCCCTCTTCGATACATACGGCGGTGACAAGCAGACCAGGAACTTTGTCAGGGCCGGTACAAGAAGGACCCGAAAACAAAGGAGCTTACCACGGATCCAAGACCAGGCAGCTTGAGCTTGTTCTGTAAGGAATACACCCCGCGTAATTAGCTCCATATGGTTGCATTCTAATTAATGAAGCCGAATTTCTAAATGGTTCACATTCCTTCCGCAGCGATCGAAAGCGATGGCGCTGGGTCGACTCAGAGCAACCCTTGGGACACCACTCTAAATAGAGGGTTGAATGTAATGAAGAACAAGGATAAGCTCAGTAAGCCGACGTCAGCTGGTCGTGTGGCGGCAAAGGCTTGTCGACAAAATGGGGGTCATACTATACCGCTGGTGTGCGGAAGGAGAAAAGACCAGCTCGGAAAGCCAGGCGCGAGAGGTTCAAGAACTCAAGGCACAGGTGGCGCGGATTCGGAGATTGTCCAAGAGCAAGTGGAACAACGACTGGAGCGGCGATCACCGCCCTTGTGCCTACCTTGATCTCGGGGTTGAGTGCGTGGATTGCGGGCGGCCAACAGGGGCCGCCCCCGATTCCTAGCTTCACGGCCAGCAACTCGCATAATGCGATGGCGGGGCCATTGGTGCCTCCAGCGGAGGCGGCATTGGTGTCTCCGACGCCGGCACGGGAGCTTAATGCACCCGGGTGTACGCCGGCCGGCACCTCTGCAGCAAGCGGCCCCTCCGCCCATCGTGCCGCTGCCGTTGGCGGTGCCTCTACATTAGCTGAGCTCGACGCCATCATCACGGTAACTACTTAAGCCTCTCTCGGCCGAGGACTTCATCTCCTTGCCTTTGACTGGGCATCCCTGACGCCCTACATGTTTTCGCAGGGCGCCGCCGACGTTCCGTGCACTCTCCTCCACTTCGTGAACAACGAGTTGGTCGATGTCGCCAAGGGCAAAAACGTTCAACCGGGCAACCCCTTGTTCCACGGTACCTAGATGCCACCCAACTTGTTTAGGGTTCAACTGGTTCGGGTGCTGCCAGGCTGCGACGACTTGTTACCTCCGAATCGACCCGTCGGGGCCGACGATGATGACGCGTGATGACCCTCGGCGCTGCCTGAGCTGGCCCCTGCTTTGGCCGAAGAGCGATTCGTTTGGGGCGGGGACACCACCCCAAAGACAACACCGCCCGGTCGTGCCGACGCCAAGTCGGCCCCATGGCAAGACCGCCGTAACGGTGCGGACATCTCTATGCCATCGATCCAAACATGCATATGGCACAGGATCGTAATGACGACGGCGACGACTATGATACATTTGGCAACGTCAATCAGTACTTTGCCGAGCATGGAGTGCGATGGAGACTTCATGGGGCCTCCTTCTCAAGAACCAAACCCAACAAAAGGCGTGTGCGATCTAGCTCGTGCAGCGGAGAAGCCAAGTTGCAACAGCGCCGTCTGGCGTTCAGCTCTCGAGAGACGCCTCCATTGCCGACTTCACCGAGCCTCGAGATAGGCGAGGTGCAAAATATTATCAGCCCCAACACACTCAAGAAGGCGGTCTGTGAGCAAAACTCGGTCCCATTACAGGAGAAGAAGAAGGCACGCAAAGAAAGACTAAGAAGGGTGCGAGCCAGCCGCACCGAGTACGATCCGTGCTCGGGACGGGCCACCTTCACCGCAGGATATCTCGAGGAGGGTGCATGTGGCGGGTAGGGCGATGCTACCGACAAATATGCTCAATGCTGCAACCGGTGCTATGCGGAGTCTGCATGACAGTGTTCTTTCTTTGGAGAAGCGGCGTCTCAGGGAGAAGGATGTGGCATACCCGGTTTTCGCGGCCAAGGTGCCAGAGGGCAAGGGCTTTGTGGATAACTCCATCGGGCGTACGATCGTCCTGCGTTTTGATGACATCCACGCAATGTTGAACCTTCATCCGCTGCACTACACCTTCGTTCGGCTATTTTCGCTGAGTATGGAGATGCGGATCATTCGCGACAAGACCCCAGACATCGTGATAGTCGACCCCTTCTACGTGCGTGCCAAGATCTTGGGCAGCGCCGGGACCGGCAAGTCGCGAGTTCTTACCTCGAAGGCGTCATTCTGGCAAACCAAGAAAAGGATAACTTCCTCGTGCCTTACTTTCCCGAGTAAGTCCTCCCCTCAACCGGCCCGTAACATATGAATTCTTACATGTCGATCGTTTTTCTTTTAACATTCCGTGTTTTCTGCAGTGACACACGTTGCACGCTCATCCTCCTAAGCCCTAAATATTCCATGGCCACGTATTTCGACCCAGACCGTCAGTCGAATGTAGACTACACAAATGTCAAGAAGGTTTTTGATGATGTTCTCCCCGGCTACGCCAAATCTGGAGGCACCTTCACCAGGCCTATTCGTAATGCACGGCAAGCACGTGTTCTCCCACAATACGACGTTACGCTGCGTCAAGCAGTCACCGGGCGGTCGAAGGGTGCCTACTCGCCATCCATCACATGCGGGCGATAAATGCGGGACCATCATCAACTTCTGCTACCGAGTAAACTCCAAGATTGGGCCGCATGCGTGTCGGCAATCCAGGACGCGGACCTCCGACAAGAATTCTTTCGCATCCAGTCGGAGTTTGCGGAAATCATCCATCAAGATGTCCTTCGTACCTCGGGGCAGTTCTACCTCATAAATCAACCGTCCAACAGTGACATCGACACAATGCTACAAATGCAGGATGACAACGCCCGTTCTTTCATGACTCCCACGATAGACGGCGGCTTCATCCACGCTCCGATCCCTTGAGTCGAGTTGTCTAGTTCTGAAACATCGATTGGGTCATGTTGTAATTAAACTTTAATGAACTTGTAGTATGTCTCTTTGGTTTCCTTAGATGTAATCGATGCTATTAATGTCTTGCTTTTCTCTTCCGATCGTTCTGTTGCATACTTATATATTGCTTATGTATTGTCTGTGAATTGGTACTAACGTTTCGTTTGGCTAGTGCATAGCGATGCCGACGTATGTCGTGTACAAGGGTAAGGTTCCCGGAGTCTCGATGATCGGGAGGACTGTCGGAGACAGGTTCACCGATTCAGCGGCAACAGTTACAAAGGGTACACCACTAGGGCCGAGGCCGAATCTAGATACGCCCGCTATCTAGCGGGAGAGGGAGGAGCGTTGGAGGAACCGGATGAAGACGAAGTTTCATCGTGATGATGCTCATCGTGATGACCCCAGCTCTCTTCTATGTGATGGTAGTTTAGATGATCGATATCGACTTGTAATGCGAAGATAAACTCGCTACTCGCGGTCTCGAGACTTGTAATATAATGTTCTATCTTTGTTTGGTCTTTTCAATTCGGAGACTAATATGATGAATTGTATTCGGAGACTAATATGATGAATTGTATTCAAGGACTAATCTTCTATTGTATTTGATGAATCTATTGTTGATGTGTGCTGTCTATATTTTGTCAAATTATACATTTTGTAACCTGTGCAAAAAACAGAAAATAAAAAAATAAAAAAAACCTAATATTCATCGTATGGCGCATCACATGACAATGCGCCATTAGTATGACAGTGCATACTAATGGCGCATCACCAGGAAGTGCGCCATTAGTATCCTGCGGTTACTAATGGCGCATCCGGAGGTGGTGCACCATTAGTATGCCAAAGCACCTGGGTATACATGCCCGTGGGAGGCATACTAATGGCGCACTTGCATATACTAATGGCGCAGGTGGTGCGCCATTAGTATACTCAGATAATAATGGCGCGCAGGTGGTGCGCCATTAGTATTCGATATACTAATGGCGCACCACAGTGCGCCATTAGTAAAAATTACTAATGGCGTGCTGTCAATGGCGCACCTCTGATGCGCCATTAATGGCCATATTAGGTGCGCCATTAGTAGTGGTATTTCTAGTAGTGGAACGGGAACTGCGGCCGTGCCATCCCACGTCCACGAGCTGAAATTATGCGAATGGGAACAGCCTGATCTAACTAACCTGAAACTAAGATAAGAGGTGGACATGCACACGTCACATGGAACGTTATTTCAGCACAGCATGCACACCGGCCATGCGAACGTGTCGCTCAGGAAGAAACTGGGGCGCGATCCCAAATGCTCTGAAGGTGAAGACGGTGCCGTTTTTGCACGGCTTGATCAGTATAGTGCCATCGTAGACATCGAACCTGTAGTCAGTAAGGTGACGGATGACGGTGGCAAGCTCTGGGGGCTGGAGGTAGCATCGGGACAAACCGTGGAGCAGAAGGGTGGCTGGTGACGGGGGGCAGCGTTAAAAAACTCTGGGGGCAGTAGCAGGAGCGGAGGCAACATTACTTGAAAGGGTGGAGCACCTAGCTGCTCCAACGCAACCAACCGCTCAGAGATGTACTCCCTCCGTTCCAAATTACTCGTCTCTGAAATGGATGTATCTAGAACTAAAATACATCTAGATACATCCATACGTGTGACAAGTAATTCGAAACGAAGGGAGTAGTAGCCTAGGAGGCAGGGTGGGTGGAGCTTGCGGAAACGGCAGAGGAAGGCAGGGTCGGCGGCATGCCAGAGCCAGCGCTTGCAGACGAGGGCGGCACGGACAAGGGTGGTGGGGAAGCCGACACGGACGATGATCTCCGTGAGAAGGTTGTCGTCGCTGAGGACTTTGGATACGGCGTCCGCATCCGCTGCCTGCTCTGTTTCGCCATCCAAGCATTGTTCGACCCTGCCAAATGGGCATTAGCCACAAACACAAGTGTAGATGGGCATGAGTGCCATGGAGAAAGACAAATGCGGATGTGCTCTGTTTCTTGAACCAAAAATGTTTACACAGCAGCAGCACTGGGTCGTCCATCCACCATCAAGCCATAAAAGCCACAAACAGAGCGCAAGAACTGAGAAAGAGATAGGAGATATTGGAGCATACCGTTGCCGGCAGCGGCGGGGAACCTCATCAGAAGCATCCATCTTCTATCGTCCTTGCTTTCCCCTCAGCTGAACACCGCCGTCACAAGTAATTGTAGGCAGAGAATTTAGTTTAGGGCCTGTTCGGTTGACAGGGAAAATGGAGGGGTTTGGCAGGGATTGGCAGGGATTACACCCTTTATAAGTCAAAACCTCCTCCAATCCACCCTAATCCCCCTGTGAGGAGGTATAACCGAACAAAGCCTTAGGGGGGGGGGGGGGGATCTGTACGTAGCTAAGCTAAACTAGCTAGAGAAGAGAGGAACAAGAAGATAGATCGGGGAAGGATCTGGAGATGGAGATGGAGATGAGGATGAACGCAGCCGCCACGGACGGCCGGCGAAATCCCGGGGCCTGCGCTTCTTCCGGCAGCTGCGTTGCAGTGTGGCAAGGGAGTGTCGGTGTGAGCATATCAGTTCCAAACAGTTGAGGCCCATTTATATTGGAGAGCAGCCCATGGTACGAGCCCATTTACATTGGAGAGCAACTTATGGTACGAGCCCATCTGGAAAATATTCTCCTGTCAGCCAGCCTATTTCTCTCAGGCAGTAACAAAGTAATGCATTTTGGTTTTAAAAAATTAATGCGCTTCATCTGGGAAAAGCTTCCTGTTCAAGGGATTAGGATAATGCAACATTATGTGCGCTCAAACGTGAAAGTAATGCATTTGTTTGCAGTTTTTACGAACGGTTTGTATTCTTTGAACATTAGAGCAAACCGACTTAGACTCAGCAATTTCTTTTTTAACGATTAGAATAAGCAACGATTATTCAGGGCATGGGATGATGACATTATTAAGAAAATAAGGTGACCGAATGGTTAATGTTGCAGCAGCCATCAGGTTCAGCAATAGCATCCGGTCCAGGTTGTTACATTAGATAAGAGTCAAATGAACACACAACAGTTATGTCTACTGAAGTTTTTATGGTATCACAACAGATACTTGTCCTTCAGAAAATTTAATGTGTATCCACTAACAAAAACACCAGGCAAGTGCTTCTGACGAAATAGGAAAATTTTAACCGCCAACTTATGTTTCCTTTGAAGCAAACTGCTCACCAAAAACAGACTCACCAACAAAAATAGCAGGACCACTCTAATAGACAAGTCAAAATGATCAATAAATGCTCTAAAAAACTGAGAATGACTTGAAAATATCATTGAAAAAGGATCTCTGACAGAAACATGAATAGTAAATGATTTTCACAACAAATATAGCAAAAGAGCACCTCATGATCAAGTCCAATATTTTGCTATCTAACAAACAAAAATTTCAGAGCATGAACATGACACGGTTCTCAGTTCTCACAACACAATATAGCAAAAGAGCACCTCCTAATCCAGTACATAATTTTGTATTAGAATAAACATGGGATCGACCAGCTCTACAGAGGAATGGAACTAGCTTCTCTGTTTGTTTTCCTTCTTGCTACCTCGCATCGAAAACATCAAGCAATGAATCAAATCCTAATAAAGTGAATCCCACTTGTAGTTGGTCAATTCAGGTGAAGTGTCGAACTAACTATGAGATGCAAAAGTGTTTCAAAATACTGAATTTACTTACTACTGAGTTGCTGCAAACACCATACATAGCAATCAAGCACACCAACCGCAAGACTGACACATGTGGATATGAGACGGGATAGCAACTAAACATGCAGACAGGAAGTCACCTGCACGAAATAAAAATCCTGGTCACAAACAGTCATGGTACATAGGATAGGAGTACCTGCTCCCGTTACATAGCATCTATTTAATCTGCTACAAGTTATAACAAAGATAGATAGAACTGCCACCAATTAAGGAAATGCAGCTCTTTGTTGTTCCTGGTCGCCGGCCATCCAAAAGATTGATGATATCCCCTTCATATGGCATTTCTGTTCCAAAGAAAACAGAGGAAATATCAGGATGAAGGTAATTTAGCATCAGAATATTTTTCTGCCACTTTATGCATCAAAATTTAATTGAACTAAGATAATTGGCTAGTACAACTCTACTAAAACCGCGTGCTCGGAAATCGAATAATGAATCTGCTATGACCATACAGTTTACTTTTTTTTCTTCCAAAAATGCTACAACAGTACAGGTTAAATGGCATCATATCCCAGACTTGTAATCTGCATTCCAGTTACAGCGAACTCCGATCATATAAGGTAGATGCCACACAAACACAAATTACCCACTATTAGTTTGGAGTAGAAACTTGCCAATTGTCATACAAAAGGAATTTTTTGACTGTTCATATCTGAATCACAAAGCATGCATAAGCTCAAGCATACCCACATAAAAGTTATGATCCACTAGTGCTCCAGAAAACATGTACTACTCGTGAAGCAACATTCGGGAAGAAAAAACAAGTACTGAAATCTCATAGATACCTTGGGTTTAACAGCCCAAAGGTAGGCAGTAGAAAACAAGGTGATGATTATGTTTATGAAATAGGAAACTAAATTCTAGGCTTGATGGGATCATACTGTTTCAAGACAAGAAAAATATTGTTGCCAACATGGTAACGAGGCTATGCATTTTCCTCCTCTTACTTCATTACATGATGTTTTGTACCATTGTGGGCTTAATTTTTTTTATTTTGAGCTGATAGTTCAGAAAACAGTGCTACAACAGAGCGTGAGGTCCATGCTAATGTTGGTTTTTGATCGCTAGACTAAAACTCCCAGGAAGCTCACGCCTACGTGCAAAGCTAGCTTCGAAGCTAGCAAGCAGGCAGCTTGATTGATCTTCAGGAACAGTGCACGTACACACATCTAGGAACGTACGTACACGAACTTGGTTTGACTAGCTATGACAGGATCGATCTCTCGTTTCGGCGGAGCGAACGGAAAAACTGAACGATGTATTTTTTTGATTGCCGCAGGGGCATGTCGCTCCTGGACTTTTTCCCTTTATTGTTTCGATGGTCTAATCAGATTACACGGGGGTACATGTATATATACTACTAAGCTAGGCCTAACCCAAACCGACTAGGACTAGCTATCCTACATGGATACCCAGACACACACGGACACGGGATTACCTCACAGCTAAGAACACGAAAAAGAAATAATTTTTCAGTACCATCACAAACTGACATTATGAGACTTTATAAGGGGAGTGGCACGTTCGAGAAGCATTATGTTTGGTTCCATAACAAAGCTTCCAAAATAAAACACAACCAAGGGTCGAATATTATGACCACAAATAAACACTACCCAAGTAAGTGATTGCAAATCATTGAACCGCAAGCATTATCCAACGTCAATTAACTAGTACTGGTAAAATAGCCTAAAGAATCAACCATACATACCCAACATCTTTCAACGAAGTACCTAACAATGCAATGGACGATGGACACAACAAAGGTCTCTAACCTCAACAAGCGTAAAAAAAGATAAATGTCACAGGATCATACTTGAGTGTAGGAAATGTCGGAGGCCAAATCATCATGAAAGGATGGATATCACCCAAACGTCGGTCTTTTTCTTCCAGGTCATACACTTTACGCAGTTTCTTGTACTTGAGATCCAAATGGAGTGCGCATCGACCCATCTCCAAGAAAAGAAATTCTTCATAGTCCCCCACATGGTTTATCCGGACAGGACAAGTAGCCTCATTCTCATCATCGCTCCCTGTCATCCTCAAACCAGCAACCATCTCACGCAAAAAAATATTGTGCACCAGCAACCAGTTGTCCCCCTTGTGGAGCCAAATGCAAAGTTGAAGCTTCTTGGCATGGATGAAATACACACCAGAAGCATTATTGGCCCTTGCCAACGTGGTGTCTTTGTCACCATACTCCACCCCTTGTGGGAGCAGAATCGTGGAGATGCTCGAGCCCATCAAATCCAGGACAACAATGTCGCTCTGGGCGCTCGCTAAATAGATTTTATCGTTGGCGAGCACAACTTTTGGATCAAATCGCGGACAAAGGAAACGGTCGATGGCCCGGTCAAGATGCCTGCGCCATACAGTGCCACCATTTTGCAGAACATCTATGTGCACTATAGATTTGGTCCTCTCCGTTGTAGACTCCACCAGCACATAAATGTAGGACAAGCCATCGCCTTCCTCTTTGGAGAGGAGGAGATCATTCATACCACAAAAATAGCCATCCTGAATTTGCAACTCTTGGAATGGCGGGAGGACCACCAGACCTCTCTCGGGGTGCAATGGGCTGTGCACTCTAACTGTAAAATCTCTGCCATCGTACAAGCTGATGAGGACGTTGCCGTTCCGGCAGCCCATGATGTCGGACATTTCACTCCGGTGGTCGTCCAAGCTGAATCTCGCTGTGCGGATGACAGTGGCAAGCTCTGCAGGCTGAGGCAGCATCGGAAAGAAGCGTGCAGCCACGCTTGGTTCATCCGTGTCCTCGAGGTAGAAGCCGAGGAGGTGGGACGGGTTGCGCTCATGGAAACAGCCGAGGAACTTGCGATCGGAGGCGTGGTGGTACCAACGCTTGCAGACGAGGGAGGCGCAGACGAGGGTGGTCGGGAAGCCGATGCAAAGGATGATCTCTCTGAGGAGGTTGTCGTCATCGAGCACCTTGGAGACCACATCCACGTTAGCCATCGATGTTGTCAGGGAATGGTGTTGTGACTCGCCATGCACATCCGCGCATGGTTTCTTGTCATGATTGTTCCTGGAAAGTTGACAAGAACGAACAAGTGAAAAAGCAGAGTCAGTGCAATGGATTAATTTCTTCAGTGGCCTGCATACAGCATCCACCCAGAGAGCCTTATTATACAAAAATAAACGGGATGCACTGAAACGGGGGGGAACACAAAGAGTAATTTGAATCAAGATTAATTTGTTCAATATGGGCGTGAATGCAATGGGACAATTTCTTCAGTTCTGTTGCAGAACAGTTAAGTGGAGACACATGTCTAGCCGGACAAAAATGAAATGGAAACAGATGGAGAGATTGGAGAGCCTCAGCGTGGGGGAATCACCTCCACAGCATCCATTGTCTATCTTCCTTCCCACCACAGCTAAGATCCGCACTGAACAAGTAGAGTAGATGCAGGTAGGTTTTAGATTTGGGACAAAACTGTACTGTACCAAACTAGGGTTCGATTCCGCGAGCAGAGAAGAGAAAAGGAAAGAAACTGGGAGAGTAGAGGAATAAGAAGAACTCACATCAATTGAATAGGGATATTAGTGAGGAAAATTCTTCAGTGGCCGCCGTCGGGGATCGTCGAGGAGATCGCTGGGTGAAGTCGCCGGGGACTGAGAAAGCAATGCGTTGCCTTCTTTCTACAGGCACTGAAGGCCCATCCCTGCCCAGCCCAAATAAACATGTGTCTAGGGATAAAAGGCCCATCATAATGCCCCTGCAATGATTCCCTGTTCACATGCAGGTAGGGCCTGGCCGTCAAGGAAAACACCATCCACAGTCACACATCGAGTGCAAAACTTAAACGAACTTGTGATCCACTCAGGAAAAAATGATTCTCATGCGCCAAGTATATCAACGCAGCACACCATTATCCTATTTATACATAGCATCCTACTCCAATACAAAACTCACATGGACAATTTTTTTTTTGAAATTGATCATCTCCAAAAAGAAAAACACAAATAATCCTTAATTACTCTTGGGGCCTTGAATTCCACTCATAGTTTGAGTTTGTAGTTTGTATTAATGAAATGAGATAATCATCATCATGTCCGATGCGTGTCGGGCGAGGAGGTGGCAGCAACGAGGGAGAGAAGGTTTCAGTTGCAACAAGGGAAGTATGAAGGGTTAGAGAAGTGGGTTAGTTCAATTGCAGCAGTACAAACATCATTCGGGGTGGCAGCTTTCAGCTTGCCATTTGGCGGGACACCACACTATGGGCTCCGCCAGTGGCAGAGCTATTTCAATTTCAGGGGGAGAGGGGGCGCAGGGCAGCAATAAACCATTGGTAGAGCTATTTAATTCTTAGGGGAGATGGGGCACAGGGCACAGCTATACGCCAATCTCAGGGAAGAGGGGGCGCACCGCATAGGCGCATAGCTATACCTTGCTCCATGCGAATTCGATCGTAGCCTCTCCTGAAGCCAGTGCCATACTGGGCCGGCCCAGGCTCGCAGGACTCCACTGCCTCATTTTTTTTATTTTTCTTCACATTTTTTATTTCTAATTTTTTTTACTTTTCATTATACTTCTAAATATTGTAAACATATATCTAGCAAAAATATACTTCAAATGCATTTGAAAGAAATTTTAATCATGCATTTGGAAAATGTTAAATGTGTATAGAGAAAATGTTTCCGATGTACATAGAAAATAGAAAATGAATATGGAAAATGATTGACAAAAAAATAGGTTTATTTAAAAAAATATGTGCAAATGTTAAACATGTATATAATTCATTTCCTAGCGTATAAAAAATATATAATTTGTATGGAAAGAGTAGACATGCAAAAATATTTTTAAAAAAAAATATCAATCTTCTATTTAAGAAATGTTACACTTGTATAAAAAATGTCCCATATGCATGCAAAAAATGTAGAACGTGTATGAAGAACATTGAACATAAAAACAATTTTTTAAAAATGTTGATCAGGTATTGTAAAATGTTAAGCATATATTTCAAATATGCTAAACAAGCATAAAGAATATTCCTGATGTATACTGAAAATGAATTATGGGTACAAAAAGTAAAAATGAAACAAAAAATTTTGAAAGTAATTTAATCATCTATTTACAAAATGCTAAATGTTCGCCAAAAAATGCTTAGCATGTATATAGAAAATGTAGAACATGTTTTAGAAAAAAGTAACGTAAAATCATATCTTTTACAAAAAGTTGATCGTATATAAAAATTATTAATCATATAGTTCAAAAAATGTTAAACATGTATTAGAAAATGTTCCTGATAAATACCTTGAGTGTAAAATGTGTGCGAAAAAATAGGCATCAAACATTAATTTTGAAAATGCTAATCATGTATTTAGAAAATGTTAAACTTCACAAAAAATGGTTCCTGATGTAGACTTAAAATTTAAAAGTGCGTATGAAAAATATAGACATGTGTTGAGGAGGAAAGTAGGAAAAACGGTCAAAATCAAAGAAACGGAAGATAGAAACAAAAGAAACACATTAGAAACTTAAAAAAAATGAAAAACCCAAAAAAAGAGTGAAATCCCATGAGGAAACGAAGATAAGCAAAACAAAAAATAGGACAAATGAAGAAAAGTGATGAAAACTAAGAAAGAAAAAAAATAAAGAAATTTCAAAGAAACAAAAAAATAACTGAGCGAGCCAACATTTCCCCTGATGTCCTTTGCTTCTAGTGGATGTTTTATAGTACTAAAGGTCCACGTGGTATGCTCATCACATTGATTATTCTTTAAAAAGCTTGAAATTGCCAAGTAACTTGCCACAATGAGGTATCTTAATTCAATCTACCTGTTATATACTAAAGGAACAATCCCGAGGAAATAAATACATACACTATCAAGAAAAGGTGCAAAAACATGAATTCGGCGTATGGTGAATGGCCAATTTATATGTATATCAGAACAAGTAGATATGCACAAATTTAAATATTAATGAGAAAAAATAACACTTGTTTGTTTAATAAGTTTAATTTAAGCGTCTGGTCCATGTGGTTATATGCTCATCAGACTGACTATGTAAAAATATGCTAAAAATTACTACTTAAGTGTAGGATAATAATTTATTGTTTAATAGTTTGATTGAAGTGCCTGATCCATTCAACAGGCCTACAGAAGTACCATGTAAAAGATTCGACAACGCCTATGACTCTTTCTTTCCCTGTGTCTCCCATGCCTTCATGCTCGAACTGGATTTGCCTCGAAGACAAACAAGAGAATGTCATGCCACCATGTCTCTTGCATACTTTCAGGGCTAGATGCTATTGGGAGACTTTAGAGGCTTTTTGGCAAAAATAAGAGATGGAACAATAGAGGAGTATCCTTGGGTCTGGGTGATGAATGAAAAGTTCAAGATGGATATATGTAGCACTTGGGGTTTCTTAATTCTTATTCAATAGTTGTGGTGGATTCTAACCCCTAGTACAATAAGTAGGCTAGTTGTTTGGTTGGATGAATGCTAGAGGTAATTTCACTGGGCACCTACTATTCGTACAATAAAACTCTCTCTCTATCTCTCTCTCTCTCTCTCCAAAAAGTTGAAACACGTTTTTTCCAAAAAAAATTGCAAACTCTGGAGTAGTACACCCGAGAGTAGAAAATACACTCTCTTTTTTTACCACTATCTTGCTAGCTCAATAGCTCATCTTGGCGCCTAGCTATAAAAATAACTACAACGTGGAAGATCGAGGAAGATTTAGAGGTGATCACCAAAGTTACCGTGGTTGGTACCCTCCGGACATGGCCTGGCTAGAGAAGGGCATTACTGAGCACACAGACGATTAACATTACCATTTTGCATTCTTGAATCATTTCTTTGAATCATTATCCAATTCTGGTAATAAAAATAATTATCCAAGTTGTCTGTTCTACAGTTTTTTCTAATCTTTTCTGGTCTTGTTTAATCACTATTTTCAAGTATTTTTGCCTAATTAGCCATCATGATGCATGCTTGTCTTTGAAGGTACGAGTGTATTTGATTTATGTGAATGCATGATTAAACAATGAACTACTCACGCATCATCAGAGAGGCACCAATGAGGATGATGAACCCCTCCGTGATGGTGTCTAGATTGGATCTGTGGTTTCTGGAGTTTGTGAGGCTGGAATTGATTTTCGTCGACTCCCCTAGGAATTCTGGAATGTTGGGGTATTTATAGAGCAAAGAGGCAGTGCAGGAGGCCACCGAGGTGGGCACAAGGCCCAGGCGCGCCCAGGTGGGTTGTGCCCCCCTCGGGGCACCCCTCTGGTACTTCTTTGGCCCATCATGTGTCTTCTGGCCCAGAAATATTCCCAAAAAGTTTCGCTGCGTTTGGACTCCGTTTGGTGTTGATTTTCCGTGAAGTAAAAAACAAGCAATAAACAACAACTGGAAATTGGCACTATGTCAATAGGTTAGTCCCAAAAAATGATATAAAGTTGCTATAAAATGATTGTAAAATATCCAAGAATGATAGTATAACAACATGGAACAATAAAAAATTATAGATACGTTGGAGACGTATCAATGGCCATGTTGATGCTATTAAGCATGACAATGGTAGCTAGAACCTCAAGAAGAACATTAGAAGCGGAGTGCTAAATGTCACTCGGTCGATCGTCCAGATTTTGTACCTTGGCATTGCTTAGGTGAAATCTGAGAAAGTGTTATCTTCCTTTGCATCTGCATCCTCCATCGTTATTCATCACGGTATTAAGATGTGTTGCCAGTATCTTGGCATAGATTTTGGTAAAACCCTGATGAGTATGAAAATGTTCAAGTTCTTGAAAGCACGCTCAAACACTAGGTTATATGCTCGGTATCAATTGGAATGTGCCTTCCGTTTGCCGGTTGTTCTATAACCATAGTTTCATTGCAAAGTGGGTATGCCATTCTTTCGAATTCCCTCCAACGATCAATTGTGAATTGCCTCAGGCTAGTATGAAGAGTTTCAATGATCCATGTATCAAAAGTAATTCTTTTTGCCGCCTAAGGGAATAACCCCACGAGTCACCTCCCCTAAGGTGCCCCGTTATGGAATCATGTCAATTTATCTCCTCGCTACTTTGAAACCCATGCACCATCTTACTTAAGCGTGGAATTGTTGCCTACCAATTGAACCCTTGTCATCTATCTCTTTCCATTGCTCCTGATGTGTGTTTTGTGTCTCAGCTCGAGAGATGTTTTTACGTCTCGATCCATGAGTTGATCCAGAGTTGCTCGATCTTCGTGAAGATCGATTCTCGTAGAGTTTTTCTTGTTCCTTTTGTCGTCAGTTTGGATGAAGTTCTCGAGAGCAAAAATGTCAAGATCAACGTGATGAGTGAATCAACGTCCTCGAAAAATGCAATGGATCATGAATATTGTGCCAGCTCCATGTCCCCTCTGTCTTCTTACCCCACGTCTTGAATCTCGGGATGAGATTCTTGTTTAGTGGGGGTGAGTTGTCACAGCCCTAAATTTTGCCTGCAAATAGTTGCAACTGCATCCATGCATCATGTTTAATTTCCAAAGAAACTTAGATGTCCAAAACCCTAGCACCAAAATAATTCAAATAGGTTCAACTGAAAATATTTTCAATAACCCAAAATGCCCTTTAGAAAAGTTCATCATTATATACTCGTGTTTTGGCTTGCCAGTACAATGTGGGGCTGGTAATGATATAGAACAACGTAGCTGATCCATGTGAAGTGTACAACTCTAGCTAGCTGGTGACAAATTGTATTGTATATCCGTATGCGGATGTGGTGTTTACAGAAGCTACCAACTGACATAACGGCAGTCTAGAGGTTGTTACTTGGCATTGATTCCTTCTACACTGGCCACGTGTGATCTCCCAAGGCATTTCCAGAGAAGACAATGGAGAAACTGCACGTCATCTCTGTTACTGATGCTCTTTGTGCGTTCTTTATCTGAAGTGAAGCTTCCATTACCTCCCTTCAGTTTTCATCGGAGCCTTGTCTGATGCAGCATCGAGCCTTGGAGTGCTATCAATTGGTTAAGTGAAGCCTTGGGGTGGGGCTGTCCACCATGTATGGCCCTCCGTGTGGCACAAAATATGTAATTGTAGCCTCAGAGCGACATTCGGTTTCTGATTGAAATAGAGCTGCATAAGTAAAGCTAACTGAAACAGATTTACCACAATGGTGAATCGAAGACCAATTCCACAAATACCATACAGAACAAGTACAGCAAACACAACATCGCAACACAAGCGGATCGAGACATCACTAATAAACATACAAAGCGGGAGTCTTCTTCAGAAACACAAGCCTCAGTTGCAATCAGCCATGATACATAGCATAAAGTGCGTACTCTGTTACATAGCATCCTAATTAATACATTACAGTCCACAAGTCATGACAAAGATAGTTACTAGAACTGCTACTAAGGAAATTCAGCTCTCTGCTTTTCCTTGCTGTCGCCTTCGCTACTGGTCATTCAAAAGCGATCACATATCCTTACTCTTCACATGACATTCCCGTTCTAGAGAAAACAAGGGAAGGTAAAGGACTGCTATCAATTGGTTAAGTGAAGCCTTGGGGTGGGGCTGTCCACCATGTATGGCCGTCCGTGTGGCACAAAATATGTAATTGTAGCCTCAGAGAGACATTCGGTTTTACAATTGAAATAGAGCTGCATAAGTAAAGCTAACTGAAACAGATTTACCACAATGGTGAATCGGAAGACCAATTCCACAAATACCATACACAACTAGTACAGCGGAACACAACATGCAACACAAGTGGATCAGACAACATCACTAATAAACATACAAACGGGGAGTCTTCTTCACGAAACACAAGCCTCAGTTGCAATCAGTCATGATACATAGCATAAGGGTACGTACTCCGGTTACATAGCATCCTAATTAATACATTCTGCAAGTCAAGACAAAGATAGTTACTAGAATTGCTACTAAGGAAATGCAGCTCTCTGCTTTTCCTTGCTGTCGCCTTCGCTACTGATCGTTCAAAAGAGGTCACATATCCTTACTCTTGACATGACATTCCTGTTCTAGAGAAAACAAGGGAAGGTTAAGGATAGAGATACTTAAGCATCCGAATGTATTTGTTTTGCCACTTTAAATCATCAAAGTATCAGATAACCTAAAAAGAAAAGTGGCTAGAACAACGATAGTCAATATAGCTTCTGTTGTGCCCAGAAATCGAAATAATGAATTCGGTTCAGAACTATAGTTTCTTTGTTTTCAACTAGCTACAACAGTACAAATTAAATTTTATATTCTGTATTCAAATGCTCTGATAATAGAAGGAGAAGTGCGACATAAACTCAAATTACACACTGTTAGCTAGGACTAGTCACTATGATATATCAGAATCACAAATCATGGATCAGCTCAAAAATACCACATGCACCTACATCCAGCTTGTGTTCAAGAAAGAATTATACGATTCACTCAGTAACATTAAAGAAAAAACAAGTGTTACCAATCTCACATAGCTACAGGTTCATTGTTCAAATTTACATAGCTGTAGCTTGAGAGTTCAAAGTTATGCAGGTGATTATATTTGACAAAACAGAAGTCAAAATTCCACGCTTATTGGGTTTGCAATAGTATACGAAGACAAGAAAATAGAGTGTCTAATATGTTAACAGGATTAAGTATCTTTCAGCTCTTATACAGTGGGCAACATGATAACAAGACTAAGAGTATTTTTGTAGGCCCCATTTGTAGTTCGCATTGACACTTCAGAACACAGTGATACAACAAACTAGAAGTCCATGCTCTAAACACTCGAAAATCAGAAGAATCAACTCAGGCCAAAAACATATGTTTTTTGTACCAAAAGTTACAGCCAATATAACTTGAATGCCCTCATATTGCAGACTCAATTGTTTCCATTTCATACTTTGTATGTCAGTAAAAAGAAAACTAATCATACAAGGAGAAGTGACACACAAGCAGACTACCCACTGTTAGTTTGGACTAGCCAGTAGTTGTTAAAAAGGAAAAATTTCATGGTCGCAACAAGAGCAATATAGAGATGACGTTTTGAAGTCCAAAAAGTAACCCTTGAAGGGTCGTCCTTGAGCACAGGGAATATGGGCGGCCAAATCATCATAAAAGGCTTGGCAACACTGAAAGTTGGATCATTGTCTGTCTTCTCATGCAATTAACGCAGTGTCTTGCTCGTGACGTCCAGATAGAATGTGCATCCACCCATCCTCAAGAAAACAAACTCAGCATTGTTTCCGACCTAGCTTATCTGGACATTTGCATTATGCTCGTCCTCAAGCGTGTGATCTAACATCCGCAAACAAATGGTATTGACCAGCAACCAGTTGTTCCCCTTGGAGAGCCATATGCGAAGTTCAAATCCGTTGACATGGATGAGATAAACACCGGAAGCGTCATTGGCTGGTGACAACATGGTCCGAAAATAATTATAGCTTGCACCTTGTGGGAGTTGGATTGTGGAGAAATGTGAGATCGTCAAATCCAAGACAAAAATGTTGTCACTGTTGATGCTCGGGATATAGATTTTTTTTGTCAACAAGCACAACTTTTGGTTCCAAATGATAAGAGAGGGTTGGCACGTGGCCGAGGTATGCAGGCACCAAACACCATCTTGCAACATATACACGTGCACCAGGAACTTCCCCGAGTCCTTGGTGGCCAACACATACAAGTAGGACAAGCCACCGTTGTTGCCTTCTTTGGAGAGCATTACACCGAACCATTGGAGATTGTTTTCCACGCATGGGAATGGTGGGACTATGGGCATACCTCTCTCAGGGCACAACGAGCGGTGCATTCCAAGTGTGAATTTTGTTCCTCCTCTGTCTTGTTGGGTGAAGACAGTGCCATCGTAGACACCGAACCTGTAGTCGGCAAGGAGACGGATGACGGTGGAAAGCTCTAAGGGCTGAGGTAGCAACGAGACAAGGATAGATGACTGAGGTAGTAGCGGCCTTTACATACGAGGACGGGAAGCCTCTCGTCAAACCTAATCAGCTCCCGCATCTACCAACGATGATGCGAAGATTGCATGACTGTTACTTGTAAACCTGCAGCAAGGATGGGACCGACAATATTTTGCTGTGAATTAAAGATGAGCACGACTTCATTGGAGTCGACATGATGCCTATTGAATTTGTGGAATTATTTCAGTTATTCAATCAAGAAGCCCTCGACAAACAACTCATGACTTGCTATTATCTGTTAGTATAACTTCTATAATTAAGTCTCTAGCTCAGCTCGTTCATTGCATGGATATATACAATTATCCTCACTATATTATGCAGATTGAAATTCGTCGAATGCAAAAAAGGACAAATATATGACATTGGGTTCATTAGCCCAAATACCGTAAATAATTGTATGGTACAAAAAAGAGTTGAAGATACTGAGGAAAACTTGCTAAAAGTGTTCCTTCGACATCAAAACAAAAGGGAAATACTCTTTCCTTACAACTTCAAGTGAGTTTTACTGTCTTTTGCATATTCGGTTTCGCTCACTCGAGGTTAAGTACTGTAATTGATGAGTTATGTGTGCGCAGCTTCCACTTTATTCTGCTATCCATTAAGCTTGACGGGGGAGTAGTTACTATCTTAGACTTGAGACGTAAATATCCTAAGGATTATGCGGACATGAGTGCAATGCTCCATAAGTAAGTTCAATCCTCATCGCACCATATCGGCAATTTCGTTCATTTCCTGGTATCAAGTAATCATTTTCTTTGTCGCGCAGGGTTTGGAAAAAGTTCACCACAATGGTTCCAACTCAGAAGAAGGAGCTGCAATTTACACACCCCAAAGTAAGTAGTACTAGCTAGTTCCGCACATCTCTCATTGATTCTAGTTTCACCAATACCATTATCATGCTTGATGATCAATTTGATTGAACTCTATTCTCGTAAAGTGCTTGCAGCATGCAGGCGGGAATAATATATGTGGATACTATGTTTGCGAGTTCATGCGCCACTCGACCTCTGAGCGGGGCTCCTCTGACCAACAATTTGAAGTACTAAACAATATTCAATATTTTATTTTATTACCATCAATTGTGTTGATTTTCCTTAATACATATGTATTGACCCCCTTCTTTAACTTATATGCGGCAGATGCGGGAAGAACTCCCACCACATGATCGCATACGAGCAATTCAAGAGGAATTGGCGGGATTCTTTCTTGACCACGTCATACATGACAAGGGAGAATACCATACGGAAATTCAAATGGATTTTCTGTAGATGATGTCAGGAATTGTAACAGATGTTATATTGTATATATGTAGTATCTTCGGATAGATATACGAAAACTTGTTGTTCGATCAAGCACGGAGAAAGAGAGGTCACTTCTCTCTATATATGTTCATGACAATCTTGTGTAATGGTTCCCCTTCATTGCTATATGTAGTAGCTAGCGTCTAGTTGAATGGAAAACATTAAATAAAAATAAAACCCTAGATGTAAAAGTATTGAAGGGTAAACACAAAAATAAATGGGGGAAACACAACATGAAAACCCCTAAACCCCTCCTTTCAAAAAAAACCCTAAAACCCCAGCGCCTGTCAGCTGCTGACGCGTGACTACCTTTTAGTCCCGGTCGGTGTTATCAACCGGGACTAAAGGTCCTCCTGCCTGGGCGCTCCATAGCGACCACGTGGAGCTCCTTTTGTCCCAGTTCGTAAGCCAACCGAGACTAAACGCAATGGACATTAGTGCCGATCGTTTTGTCCTGATTGCAGAACCGGGACTAAAGGCCCTCTAGAACAGGGATAGATGCCATGTTTTCTATTAGTGACAGGAGCCACTGATTCTTCCAAAATTCCTGAGGCTCGATTAAAATTGCTTTCCTTTAATGCAGCTCGTTTGATTGATGATCTTCGGGTATGATAAGTGGGACCAAGCTAGATTGATTTGTACCACGCATGTGCGAGCGCCTATATATATCCCTCATATGCTTTGTTTTGCAACTTGCCTTCTTGTGGTATCATTGCACACATTTGGTATGAGCAAATAAGCAGCATGTGGGACGGCATGGAGTTGGCCACGAGGTGTTGGGCATGGGAGGCTCTGGGAAAGGAAGTGTCACTTGTCACATCTTATTTCCTGCAAGTGTGTTTAAGATATCTACTGCATGTATGAGATACGGAAGTGTGGCGAGTGAGAGGAGGAGATTCAACAATGATTGAATACGTCATTTTTACACATCCATCTTCTTTAGTCACAGACTTGACACTAGACCCTATAAATCTGAGATTTTCCGTGAGCAGCAAGTATGAGCACATAATATCGATAATGTCCATTCTTCAATCTAATACACTTCTTCATACCAACCTACATTGGAAATGCAGATCCATGCTTTTCATTTATTGTGCCAAGAACTTGCTCATGTCCTCGTTCTTCACATGTCATTTCTTTTCCAAGTACAAGAGACAAAAGGATTTGGGATGGAGGTTATTGTGCATTAACAAGAACATTACAAAATACTGCCTTAATCAGCATATCTACAAAAGGATTTGGGATGGAACTATTAAAGGTTCATCATCTACAAATAACTCCCACCTGGTTCATCAGAGTGGAGAAGCGGGCAACAAGCTCAATTTCCATTTTCTCTGAAAGAGTAGCTCATCTATGACTTTCTCCAGAGCATAGTACCCTCAAGTTGTTGAAGTAACAAATCAGCAAATTACCGGCAACAATGAAGAATTGATAGTGACCCCAGTTATATCTTACAAGTGTATCAATCGTTTTGGAGTGATTGAATCAAATGACAATTTCTCTAATGCAGTGGTATCAGCATGTGTTTTTTTACAACATCGGTGACCTTAATGCTAGTGAATGAATTGACATACCAAATCCTCTAATAAGATAACTGGAATATGTTTTGCTCTAGATTTTTGCACATGTTTCAGCTTCAACATGATCACCTACAATCCATCTAGCCATTGATATTGCAGATAAGATGTTGAAGTGTTTCTTTTCTCTGTTAACTGGAGCTAGACATCGCTAACTAAACCGATTTCACAGCGGTGAAAATACCATCTTTAGCAAACAGAGCAAGGAGTGTGACTACGAATACGACTGATATAGGAAAGCTGCTCAGTTACATATCATCTATCTATATCTATCTATCTATCTACCTTTCTATCTATCTATACCTATACTAATTCTAGACTCCCTAAAAATTCCCACGTTAATCAAATTTTACGAGCCATTAATCTGGTGGAACCGAATTATTACGGTGTAGATTGATTCATGAAATCCTGCATAAAAAAACTCGATGTCTTTTTTTGGCTACGGTGAGATTAACCCATACGATTTGCAATTTATTTCCTAGATGGAAGACCCACGTAAACAAACCTTCAAGGCAACGTAATTTGGTCTAGAAAGCCCAACAAACTCTGAAGCAAAAGAGAAGGACTCATGTAAAAAAAAGAGAAGGCCATAATGCTCTCACGCCTTATAGAAATATAAGCTAAAAAAATAACCTATCGTACATGAGGAGGCCTCTTCCTCTCCGAGTAAAAAAAACAGATCTCTCTCAATCTCTCATGTATCAATCTCTCTCTCTTGCGCTCAGCTCCCAATCCCTCACGGTTTGATCTCTCACGTTCCAATCTCTCTCTCAATCTCTGAACCTAAAGGAATTGTAGTCTCGATCTCAATCTCTCACTTCTCTCTCTCAAACTATCATGTATCTCTTCCTTCCCACATGGAAAACAGATCCGCGTCCATCTCAAATTGGAGCAAGGAAGTTAGGGCATGTATCCCGTGCGTCTAAATCAGGTTCGTCCTCCCACGCTAATTTGTTTCGAATTTGGTTCTTTGCCAGTATATAATTGGATTGGCAATATCTGGACTCATTTTTTTTAAATCGTGCCCTTTGATAGTGCTATCTAGGGATTCAATTCCTAATCATATTGCCCTTTGATAGTGCTGTGCAAGGATTCAATTCGGTGCAGGCTGTTTATCCTGTCAAATCTTCATCGATCGGACAGTAAGTACATCTCACATGCCCTCCCTAATGCACCAGAAGATCCACCACCGCCTCCTGTACCTCGCTGGCTTCTCTTCTGTAGGAAGCCTCGCAACAGCCGGACGTCAGATCCGCATATTCGCTATTCCCTCGATCTCACACTGTCTGCGTAGCCTCTAGACAACTAGCCAAATTTATGAGCACATCAAGGTAGGTATACACTACTAGGGAAAAGGCTAACAGCAGCGCGGGTTTTAGGTGTATCGATGGCCTTGAGGGACGGCGCTATAGCTAACTGCAATAGCAGTGGCGGCGTGCTCACCAGCGCTACTGCTACACAAGTGTAGCAGCAGCGCGCTTAATGGAAGCTCGCTACTGCTAATAGCTATAGCGCGCTTCTCCTGTGCGCGCTACTGCTACTACCGCGCTGCTGCTAACTTTTCTCCACTCGCTACTGCTAATTTTAGTAGTTTTTTGTTTTTTTTCGGCATATTTGTTTTGTATTTGAACAGGCTTTATAGAAGAATCTTTAGCACATACAAATTTTGTCATGATACACATACAAATGCCTGCGAGACCACAAATGTAATCATAGCATATACATACAAATAGTCTCATCATAATCATCATCCAACACATAGTGGTATCTTGTCATCATCTCGAAAATAGCGATACATGCAAGTCTCGAATACTTGCAACTACAACGTCATCCATCTAAACAAAGGTATACGCGAGAAGAGCTATCACTATGAGTGAGAGCGGAACCATGCAGTACATGAGGCGGCGGTTACGAGTCCTCTCTCGCGCTAGCGTGAACCTCAAGTAACTAGCTTCTCCTTCTTGTCTGCTTTTGAAGCCTTTATGGCTGGCGCCCGAGAACCCATTCACTTGCGCCTGACACACATGCCACTCGTTGTACACCCCCGGAACCTTCCCTTTGTACACGACATAGCACTTCCATCTCGCCATCAAGAAACTAGGTACCTGGTAGAGATGCATGTTCATGAAGAGGATGTACAATCATATATATGCAACAAAATATACTAGAGCAACACCGGAAAAGAAAGGGTTAGCAACTAGATGCAACATACAGTACGCAAATTAATTAACTAGAGGTACGCAGGTCATCGTACGCAAACTAACAAAGTAGCGTTACGCAAGTTCGGCAGGGACCATGGACATCACAAAGTTTCATCGCTACAAAAAGTATACAAGTTCAACCGACACATATCATCATCATCGGCATCATAAATCACTAGAAGTTCCATCCCTTCCATATCCTCGAGGATGGACCTTAGCTTCTTGAACGGCGTGAGGTCTAGACGTTGCATGCCTATGCGAGTTCGGACATCAGCTCGCAATATAGGGCCGTGGTGGAACATCCCCTTCTCATCGACGACTTCTTTCATGAGGATTGTCGCAATGTCGCTTTGGATGCGAAAGAAGTCATCTCTAAGTTTATAATCCGCTTCTCCATGAGATTCTAGCCACTTGTGGATATGATCATCATTTCTGCTTCTCATGCGAAGCGAGTATGGTGCACGGGGTTTCTTCGCCCTGCAAACACATATGTCTGTGGCGTAAAACATCCGAAAGGCAACGAAAATGGAATATTATATATATATATATATATATATACATATATATATATATATATATATATATATATATATATATATATATATATATATATATATGTTAGTGCGACATGTAATTACCGTGGCGGTGCCGAGCTCAGCCAAAGACGAAGGCCCACCTAGCGCGCCAGAGACTGAGGACGGGCTGCTATGAGCGGGAGCGACCGCGAGAGGAGGCCCGGTTGCGTGAGCAAGTGATGGTGCGGTGTTGTTGTTGTTCATGGAGTTGCTCCCGACGAAACTGGGCATCGGGAAATCATGTACCGTCTTGTCTGGATTTTCCTTCGTCCAGTTGATGATAGCTGGAACCAAGTTAGTAGCGAAATCATTTCTGCAGGCAGTTACAGCTGCATTGACTGCCTGCTGTAGCAACTCATTTTTCTCCTCGGCTGTTTTTTCGCGTCCTCAGCTGCTTTTTTCTCGACCGCAAGCTTCACCTTCTCGTCGATGTCCGCCTGACTAAACTTCTTTTTCTGCTTCTTGGCCTCTGGGCTCTCATTGTAAAACACCTTCCACGTGGCGCCATCTCCAGCGCCGTGCACACGACCATATTGCGGCCGCTGGCCCAAAGGGAGTCCCTTAAGTTTGTTCAAGGCCCGATTGAGAGGGTTGTCCCACTTGACCTCGTCGAAGTAGGGCTTTCGGCTGCAAGCCGGTGATGCTTCTCCAGTAGTCTAATCAATTTCCTCGTGATCTGGTCCGTGTAAAAAACCTTTTTCTCCCTGTCACACTTGTAGCGGGCCCTGATGAAGTCACGCTCGAAGGGGTTGGTGACCTTCGCGAAGGGGTGCAGGAGACCAGCGGCTTCACGTTCCGCGTCCTCCTTATCCCATATGGGCCTTTTACCAAAGTAGCCACGGCTTCCGAGGCGATGCTTCCCCGTGTTCCTTTGCTGAAGGCTCTTGAATTTCGCAGCCTTAGCCTTGGCTGCCTCGGCAGCGCAAGTGTCCTTGAACTTTTCGAACTCCTCTTCCGTAAGTGTCGGATTTTCCTCCGAATCTTGGACAGGGTTCCTCAGCCTCAAGAGCTCGTTTCACCCTCCCTTTCCAGGAGGCCAAATCATTGCTAAACATGCCCATGGCGTGATTGTTAATCTTTTTCATCTTCGGATCATCCCACGGTTGTTCTATGTTATCATCCCAGTCGGGGTACTTGAATCTCTTGTGCAACTTCGTTAGGAGCAACTGCATCAAATGTTCTTTACTCCTTAAGTCATCGTCGTTGATGCTCGCGCATTCCCGTAGGATGCATCCTACTTGGTTCCCATAGCACTTGCGAGGTTCTTCCGGCTCTAATGGCTCAAACTTGCCAGGTGCCATCTTTGTGATCACAAGTCGTCCAATCCCTAGTTAGTTAGGTTTTCGTATCCTCTGCTTCTTATGCTTCCTCTTTTGATGGCGGCATCGGTACGCTACCTTCCCTTGATATCTTCCCCGCCGGAACCTTCCCCGCCGGTCTCGGTGACGGCGCCGTCGGTGTCGATGTCGGCGTCAGTACCATCATCGAGGCCGACCTACAAACCTTTCTTAGTACTCAAATAGTCGAGGTACTCTTGTTCACCCTCATAATCCATCTCGTCTGCATCTTGGTCAGAAGGCCCAGTTTCTTCATTGTTCGACATGTTTCCTATGATTAAGTGTCCACGTTTATTTCTAAAAGCTTGAATAAATGAGAAATGACATAAAAAAGAAATCTATGTGCCAGCACTCGATATGCCAACTATGTAGCACAAATCATGCCTTTATTCATGGCAAATTTGGGCATGACCTTTGCTAAGAAATGGACATATCGAGCGTCTGAAATTCACCGGAACGGAAATGAATCAACATTCCGGCATAACATAGGCCACTCGGATTATTTACCAAGATTGAACCAAAATATCACATGTCCAAATGACATGTTCAAATTCCAAACATGACATGTCCAAAACATGACATATCCACATATCACATGTCCAGTTCAAATTTGCATATAAATTTAGCCTACCTAAATTTGCTTTGACAAGGGATGTTGATTTGGACAATTGCTTAAATGCTGCCTTTTCTTTTAACTACAATTGCTTAACCCTAAATTTCTGTCCTATTTTAAAACCTAGCTAAATTCATAACTAAATAGATAACCTAATTAACCTACTGCCCTAACTAAAACGTAAGTAAATTAACCGAAGAACCCTAGCTAGCAGAGAGAGGGGGGGGTTTACAGAGGGTGCAGGGGCGAGGAGGCAGGCCCGGCGACGGCCGAGGTTGGGAGGGGAGGAAGCACAGGAGGGAGGCGAGGGCCGACGGTCGAGGTGAGCGCCTTGAGGTAGAGGCGGCCGGGTCGAGGCGGGGGCCGGGTCGAGGCGGCGCCGGCCGGGTCGAGGCGGCCTTGAAGCCGGTCTGACGGGGCAGAGAGTGGGGATTTGGGGGGAAAAGAGGCGGGATGAAGCAGGGAGAGTGAGAATTTTGGGTTAAGTGGACGTAGCAATAGCGCGTTTAGACAAAACGCGCTGCTACTACCTTCACTAACTGTAGCGGTTTAGATAAAACGCGCTGCTACTACCTTAATAGCAGTCGTCAGGCCCTACATATATAGATCTAGAGTTTGCCCGGAATTCGCCGAAGCGGAAATAAATCGACATTTCCGCAAAACACAGGCAACTCAAAAGCACAATTTGGCATCAAATCATGCCACACACACAATTTCCATAAACATATCACACACACATAAACATATTTCCATTTTGCAAAAGCATGAAATTTTAATCACCTATATCTCGAGATCGAGCACACGGTGGAGATGATGATGTAGGGAGATCAAAAGTGCACAAAGCTATTCTTGACAAAGATAGATCTAGTTAGGGGGCAAATAGGTCACTTAACTAAATGCTACATCTACCTAGCTACCTAATTTGGGAGGAGACAACTTCAACTAGTGGAGGGGGAAGGAAAAAGAGAAAGGAGATGCATTAATGGAAGTGGTGTAGTTAGGTAGGAGTAATGAAGAGAGAGAAAGGTAGGTAGAAGAGGGATAGTAATGGGGGAGAAGTATTGAGGAAAAAGAAGAGTGAGAGTGCGAGAGGTAGGGGAAAGGGAGAGGAGGGGGAGGGGGAGGACGGCGGGTGGGGAAAAGGTGGTGGGTGCGGATTAGCAGTAGCGCGGGGTAAAACACGTTGCTGCTAAGAAAGTAGCAGCAGCACGCTTTCGGTGCAAGCGCTACTGCTAACCGGGACCAAAAGTGTGCCTGATTTGAAAATTAGCAGCAGCGATCTCAGCAAAACCGCGCTACTGCTACAGCTATAGTAGTAGCGCGGCTCCCGGCACCGCGCTGCTGCTAAATGGAGTTGGGTGGGCACTGTCGGTCGATATTTGTAGCAGCGCGCTACAACTAAACACTTGTCAGTAGCGGGTTTTCAACACCCGCGCTACTGCTAATTAGCAGCAGCGCTCCTTTTTGAGCCGCGCTGCTGCTAAGATTCTATGTATAGGGTTTTCCCTAGTAGTGATAACTCTTGATTTTGGTCTATATATAATTGTTAGTAGGCAGGTGGACAGTTGAGGCGTTTACCTTCACACGTCTGGATACAACTTCGTTAATTTGGTGTGAGCATCTTTCACAAAATCGATGGTCCCATGCTGCAATACTTTTTTCAAACAAATAAAGGGATAGTCAAGTGATATACAAGTATTGGAGCTCCGTATTCAGTTAAGTTGAAGTTCAACTCTCTTTGGATCAAACGAGGATTAATTGGACCAGAGAAGACAATTTACCATGGCCAAATATGGTTGTGACATCGCCATATATATCCAACCCAACGCTAAAGAGGTGCTTGCATTACTAATCTGCAAGAATTTTGATGCCAACCTGTAGCATTATGTACATGTAGAAATCCATAATTGTCAGCCAGTTCTGTTTGATATTCATACAAGCTTTACAGATGTTTCCCTACAGAAAGGATTTGGAGATTGTATGTTGTTTCTTCCAATATGTGCTAACTTTCAGATTATCTGCATGTTTCACGAACAATTCTTTTGTTTAGGATTAAGAATCATCTCTTATAGTGTATCATATTTTCTTGGTAGATTTGTAAGATTTAAAGTAGATGCGCAAAAAGTTAGCTTCATGTTTGGCTTAGCTCTATCTACAAATGTTTTTGTTTATGGTTCGTTTTCTGTATTTGGAAATAGATCTAGATAGATTATCTTTCTAATACAAAACATTCATATTAAATTTTTTGCATTTTGTAACCATGGAATCCACATTATCATCGTTTTTTAATAATACGTGTGATCTTTCATTTGCAGTTCCAGTATTCAGAAGACATAGCTTCCACGTATAGAAAATATGACAAAGAATTTTCAGGTACACTTTTCGACAGCCCTCGCAGTCATTTTCATGTTCATTGCAATGGGTTCTGCTTAATCATTTAATATGCTCTAAAAAAATTAGTAGATTCATGTTGTCCCATTATGCTAATAGTCATCAAACAGTAATCTGAAGTCTCAAGTGGCATATATTTAACAAAATAATCTATGAGGAAACTTAGACAATTAGACTAATATTTTATGCAGATGAGAAGATTTATGTACAATCTTTATCTCAAACGTTAAATGGTTTCTGCTACTGCCAATTCCAATATCGTCGCTTAATGATCACACACGAGTTACCTCGGTTATTAGAAGTTTGTCATGAGTCCTAACTTCTACATGTAAGGAATTGATTCGCCTTTTGATAGGTTTGTAGCTCTTTGAATTTATCTTCCTGTTACAACCAAATTACATTATTAGTTTTTGCCAATCATAGTTGAAATCTATGGTTTCTCTATGATCGTAAAAAAAATAAAGAAGTGTTCTTCACATTGCTCATTTCTTTTCATAACATAATGAGCATCTTATATTCACTCATGTAAGCAATCTTGGATAGTCGGGGGGATCGGCAAGGGGAGGCTACCAGGCAAATGAACCACCAAGTAATTAGTATTTAATTTGTTATTATATTTTTATTTTCTCCTAAATACTACTTGATTAATGTTTCTTGCTTTCCACTATTTGTAATATGAACAAAACTACTTGTGTGTTTATGTTGCTTGAATATTTCATACTGAATTAGAAGTAAAATCATATGTCATTCATAGTACTTCTGGATGGTCACAACTAAAAGTATAACTTGGCTGTGTAGACTACTTCAAGCGTTTCTCTGACTGCCCTCTATTGTTTATAAACTATAGAGGCTCAGTGGCCTATACACAACTCTTTCAGGTTGTTGAATCTCGCCAAATCTGAGAGTCTTTTTAAATTATGTTTTGTCAAAAATTACTATATATGATTTATTTTCATCTCTTTCTTACACATTCTTTCTGCATGAGAATTAAGTTGGTCAAACAATAACATAAACTGGAACAGTGACAAACTATAAGAAATCTCTTAGAAATTGTTGAATTATTAGTCCGTGATGTTGTAATACCCGATAAAGAGGTTGCTGAACTTAAAACCTGAACGCTGAAGTGATGAACTTATGTTTAAAGTGATTGACACAGAAACAAGGTGTTACAAATTCCAAACTCTAGAAAAGGATGAGTCGTCCTTTCCTTCATAAGCTTCTTTTTCTTTATGGTCCATGTACGGAGAAAGAAGAAACAAAAATAAACATTATAGCCAAGATGATGAGAACTGTGGTTTCTCTCAACGCAACGTGCTTAGTTGGTGGAGCATGCCCCTGGGACATACCAGGCTAAGTGATATTCGAGAGTATGCATGAAAAGTGATTGGGTGGAACTAAAAGCCTTGGCAACAGGGTGATTCGTTCCTTTGCACAGTTTATCTATATGTTTATTTCAGACCGGTTATTTATGAAATTCAATGTGGAAAGCAATGAGAAAAAGCACATGTTTTCTAAGTATGTAGGATTTTCATGCTTTGGTGTTACTTTACTTGGGCTTTATAATGGGTCCTACGAGTGGAGACAGGTCCCGACATGTATAATTATTTATTTCTAACGCACAAAAATTCTCAAGTTTATCATTCATCGTATCACTAGCTTCTAGTCCATTGCGCGCCCATGCTGCTGCAAGTCCTTAGTAGATTGAACTCCTCCTCCAGCTATGGCATACTCTGCTACCAGTTTCCTGAGTATGATCCATTTTCACCCTTTTTATACGAAGTTGTCTATATTATCCTTGAGCTTTGTTTATTTGAAAGTGAGAGAGAAAGAAAGGATGATGACCCACCATCCAGCGTCCAACCATACAGAACTTGGAAATCATAATATTAGGCATTCTAGAGGAAGTAGGTAGGAGTACGATAAAACAAAACTATTTTCTATTAATTTGTGTAATTGAATACAAAACACTAATTACTTCTCAGTTTAACCAGGTAGATATGTGAAAAATACATCGGCTCCTTGGTGTATTTTTTTGGAAGTTTGAGTTGCTTACCATGTGTGCCACATGGTAGCTCCTTAATGTATTTTTCGGACACAGTACAGATGCAAGCAGTCATATATACGCATATACACTCATCCCTATGAACACACACACGCACACCCTACCCATACGAGCACCTCCGAGAGACTGAGCCAGCTCCTTGATGTATTCATATAGTTGTTTTCTACGTAACATCTATTTCAGATACGATCTTCACATTTTATATATACACAGACTTCAAAAGTACAAAATAAAGGAATTTCCATAATTGCTCCTTATTTTTACGGTAACTATCAAATTAGTTAATAAAAAGAACAAGTACAAATTAAACCATATTTTATTAGCCAAGGGAGACCCAAGACCAAACATTACGATTGTGTTGATAAAAATGCAAGACCCATGTGTTACAAAATGACATGCCTTCACTAATTATGTAGCAATACCAAATAGGGATTCTAACAACTTAGTTGTCATAGAAAAAGCAAGAACCTTTAAGGAGTAATGATCAGAAATGATCCTTCTATGCAATATTATGAAGATAGGCCATGTTTCAGATGACTATATCAAAAGAACTACACATTCCAATGTGACATGTAGCAATCCCAAATAGAGTCTAACAATTCAATTGGCATTGAAGAAGCGATAACCATTCGTGACTAATGATTGCGGTAGGAACTACAAAGACATTGGAGAGATAAGACAACGAAACATTGTTACAAAGCAAACGTATAGTGTCCAATCAAGTAACTATCGAGGCTAATGTGCCCTAAATAATATAGGAGTATAACTACAACTTCAAAGGCATATTTAGAAAGTTCTTCTACATTTTATACTAGCCCGCGCAAATGCACGGATTGACGACTAGTCATAACTAATCGACTACGAATTAAGAATGACGGTTAGAATAGCTACTATGGAAATTCCTATGTTCTATTCGTTGATGCTGCATTCCGCCTTAACTAAGGAGAGGAAGGATCGGGATAGAGTAGAGGTAATGCAGCACCCGAATATTTTCTTACCATTTGTGAAAGACATGGTATGTGCACTCAGAAATCCAAAGAATAACTTGGTGTTCTCTTGCCAAACATCAGGACAATAATAGAAAATGCTGGCAGTCAAACTACTCAAGCTGGAGGCCATCTCTTACCCTGCTCTTACGAGTTCTATTGTTATTATGAATCTCTAGCTAGTTTTGTTAATTATTTTGTTTCAACTTTCAAGTACTGTTCAATCTGCTTACACATTTTAGGTCAATTGTCCAAATCAGTTCATGTCCAGAATCGGAGTTACAACATGCATCTTGGACTCCTCACTCCTTGTTTTCATATTTAAAATGTGGGCTGGCCCAGAGATGAGGGGGTGGGTGTGCTCCAAGTTGCACTAAAGATGATACGTTCCCAACTCATAAATTTTTATAGCTACTGAGTTCGTCAGCATTTTGTTCTTGCCTCTGCTATATCTCATGTATTTACTAATTGAAAACACATTTCGAGCTCCCAAGTAAATCTTACGGATCAGTAATGTTACATCTGTCCGATCTGCCCGTTAAGCATCTAAAGCCATTGGATGAAAATCTCATGTCGCCCCCATGGTCCACTATTAGATCTGCCTGTTTGGTCGGTTTATACTGTTGCGGCAACAACTAGCATGTAGTGTGTATTAAACAGAAACACATTTCAAAACCTTTAGCTAGTCCGTCTATGTGCCACTTGTAATGAGCACCTTTTCGGGGAAGATATTATTTGTAAGCAGATATCGAGTAAGCTCGACCAGTCACCAATCTAACTACCGGCCTACTACTATTGCAGGGGATATGAATGCATTGTAGCTAATCAATAAGAGGATCCAAGGGTACATGCACCTTGGACTGTTTCTTCACCATCAATCTCCCTCAACCATTCTATAAAAACTACCTAAACTTTCTAGTTGATATCTACTACTAAAACTATATGACACACTGTGGCATAGTCGCTCCATGTTTTGTTCTCGTGAAAACCATTTTGAGCCAATAGATAGGCATAGGAGGCAAGGGGAAAAAAGGTGTCACCTGTAAGATTGGGTAATGTACATATAGGATCAGGATTCTACGTTCATGATAGAAGACTTGTACATCATTGTTGACATACATTTACTCTTTGGTTCTTTCAGAAGTACTACTCATAGGTCATTTCCATATGACTTGAACTCTGCAAGTGACCGTCAACTCTGTGACCTGTAGACTGTGATGAGCAAGGACACAAGTAAACTGTGACGATAGAAGACTTGTGTTCTCCTATTTGTTCTTCAACAGTTCTTGATTATTTTTCTCTTTCTTATCCATAGCTCATTACTCATGTGGAAGGTTGTCTGGTGACTTCCAGCGACAGTGTTATTTTTCCTCTTGGTCATCCAGAGTTGCACGCAGCAATCTGTCAACGGTTTGTCCTTCTAGGCCCTGCATAAGTTAATTCTAAATGACTTGTTGCTAATTCCAGCAACAACTGGAAAGGTAAGAGCGTAGCTGATAGGACCTTCATACTGCTTTGGAGGCATGCCGTCTTTTTCGTGCAGACATTGTTGGTCCTCCGGTGCCTCCGGTGTATCTTTTGTCTTCCCATACACGCCCAAGAAGTCTAGTAGGTTCACGCAAAGATTCTTCGTCACGTGCATCACGTCCATTGGAGAGCGGACCTCTAGATCTTTCCAATAGTGTAGGTCCCAAAATATAGATTTCTTCTTCCACATGGGTGCGTGTCCCTCGGCGTCATTCAGAACAGATAGTCCGCTGGGACCCTTTCCAAATATTACTTGTAAATCATTGACCATAGCAAGTATGTCACTGGTAGAAAACGTCCCATTTGTCCCGGTTCCAGAGGCCCTTTAGCCCCGGTTCTAGAACCGGGACTAAAGGGTCGGGACTAAAGCCCAAAACCTTTAGTCCCGGTTCGCTTACGAACCGGGACAGAAGGGGCTCCACGTGGCCGCTGCGGGGCGCCCAGGCAGGAGGACCTTTACCAACCGGGACCAAAAGGCATCCACGCGCTAGCAGCTGGCAGGAGCTGGGGTTTTTGTTTTTTAAGGGGGTGGGTTTTGGAGGGTTAATTTAGGGGTTTCATATTGTGTTAGCTAGCTAATAGAGAGAAGTGTACTTTCTTATCTCCTTGCTTGGTCGACGCTAGCTACTATATGTATAGAGAGAAGTCGACACGCTAGCTAGTAAGCAAATGAAGGAACCATTAATTACACAAGATCATCATGAACATATACAGAGAGGAGTGACCTCTCTTTCTGCGAGAGATTGGTCGAACAACAAGTTTTCTTATATCTATCCGACGCTACTAGCTACATATATAAAATATAAGATGTCTTACAATCCCTAACATCTCATGTCAATTTCCACATGGTATATATTCTCTGGCTTTATCTAGGAGATGCATAGCAACGAGAGGGGAGAGTGTGTCCACGTACCCTCGTAGACCGAAAGAGAAAGAGTTTAGTAACGCGGTTGATGTAGTCGAACTTCTTCGCGATCCAACCGATCCAAGTACCGAACGTACATCACACGTTCAGCTCGATGACGCCCCTCGTACTCTTGATCCACTTGAGGCCGAGGGAGTGTTCCGTCAGCACGATGATGACCCACAAGTATAGGGGATCTATCGTAGTCCTTTCGGTAAGTAAGAGTGTCGAACCCAACGAGGAGCAGAAGGAAATGATAAGCGGTTTTCAGCAAGGTATTCTCTGCATGTACTGAAAGAAGTGGTAACAGATAGTTTTGTGATAAGGTAAATTGTAGCGAGCAACAAGTAACAAAAGTAAACACGGTGCAGCAAGGTGGCCCAATCCTTTTTGTAGCAAAGGACAAGCCGGAACAAACTCTTATAATAGGAAAAGCGCTCCCGAGGACACATGGGATTATTGTCAAGCTAGTTTTCATCACGTTCATATGATTCGCGTTCGGTACTTTGATAATTTGATATGTGGGTGGACCGGTGCTTGGGTGCTGTTCTTACTTGAACAAGCATCCCACTTATGAGTCACCTCTATTGCAAGCATCCGCAACTACAACAAAAGTATTAAGGTAAACCTAACCATAGCATGAAACATATGGATCCAAAACGAAGCAACGCATAAACTAGGGTTTAAGCTTCTGTCACTCTAGCAACCCATCATCTACTTATTACTTCCCAATGCCTTCCTCTAGGCCCAAATAATGGTGAAGTTTTATGTACTCGACATTCACATAACACCACTAGAGGTTAGACAACATACATCTCATCAAAATATCGAACGAATACCAAATTCACATGACTACTAATAGCAAGACTTCTCCCGTGTCCTCGGGAACAAAGCGTAACTACTCACAAAGCATATTCATGTTCATAATCAGAGGGGTAATAATATGCATAAAGGATCTGAACATATGATCTTCCACCAAGTAAACCAACTAGCATCAACTACAAGGAGTAATCAACACTACTAGCAACCTACTAGCACCAAGCCAGGACTTGGAGACAAGAATTGGATACAAGAGATGAACTAGGGTTTGGAGATGAGATGGTGCTCGTGAAGATGTTGATGGAGATTGCCCTCTCCCGATGAGAGGAGCGTTGGTGATGATGATGACGATGATTTCCCCCTCCCGGAGGGAAGTGTTCCCGACAGAACAGCTCCGCCGGAGTCTCTGATTTTTTTCTCATCGAAAGACTTCATATAGGAGAAGGTGGGCATCGGAGAGCCACCAGGGGGCCCACGAGGTAGGGGGCGCGCCCCCGACCCTCGTTAGCAGGGTATGGGCCCCCTGGCCTTCATCTTTGGCGATGATTTTTCTTTATTTATTTTAAGACATTCCGTGGAGTTTCAAGACTTTCGGAGTTGCACAGAATAGGTCTCCAATATTTGCTCATTTTCCAGCCTAGAATTCCAGCTGCCGGCATTCTCCCTCTTCATGTAAACCTTGTAAAATAAGAGAGAATAGCCATAAGTATTGTGACATAACGTGAAATAACAGCCAATAATGCGATAAATATCGATATAAAAGCATGATGCAAAATGGACGTATCAACTCCCCCAAGCTTAGACCTCGCTTGTCCTCAAGCGAAAAGCCGATAACAAAAAATATGTCCTCATGTTTAGAGGTAGAGGCGTCGATAAAAATAAAATATGGACATGAAGGCATCATGATTATTCTCATAACAGCAACATATATAGATTTGTCATATGATTACTTATGTTGAAGTGATGATCTTTTCACAATGCAGAAGTATGAATCAGAAACCTTATTGGGCACCAACAAATTATAACCTCAATCATTGAAGCAATTGCAATTTATCATAACATCGGAAAGAGTCTATGTCAGAGCTTAAAAGCAAGTTCACATACTCAACTATCACTTAGTCCTTCATAATTGCTAGCACTCACGCAATACTTGTGGTTACGGAGTTTTAATCGGACACAGAGAAAGATAGGGGCTTATAATTTTGCCCCACAACCTTTTACCTCAAGGGTAATGTCAACAATAACAATTCATGCTCCCCTACATCCAATTAGATATGTATATATATATATATATATATATATATATATATATATATATATATATATATATATATATATATATATATATATATATATCATGTTCTTTCCAACATGCTGGGCTTGCCAAAGGATAAAATGAATAAGGAAAGGTGAAGATCACCGTGACTCTTGCATAAGGTAGAGGATAATAATAAAAGATAGGCCCATCGCAGAGGGAAGCAGAGGTTGACATGCGCTTTTATGGTTGGATGCACAAAATCTTAATGCAAAAGAACGTCACTTTATATTGCCCCTTGTATCTGGAACTTTATTATGCAGTCCGTCGCTTTTATTAGTTGCACAACAAGTTCGTACGAAGCTTATTTCTCTGCACTAATAAGTCATGCATATTTAGAGAGAAATTTTTATTGCTTGCACTGATGACAACTTACTTGAAGGATCTTACTCAATCCATAGGTAGATATGGTGGACTCTCATGGCTAAACTGGTTTAAGGGTATTTGGAAGCACAAGTAGTATCTCTACTTGGTGCTGAGAATTTGGCTAGAATGAGGGGGAAAGGCAAGCTCTACATGTTAGAGGATCCATGAAAACATACTTTATCTCAGATACAAGAAAGCATAACTCATTATGTTGTCTTCCTTGTCCAACATCAACTCTTTAGCATGTCATATTTTAATGAGTGCTCCCAATCATAAAAGATGTCAATGATAATATATCTATATGTGAGACCTCTCTCTCCTTATTACTTCCTATTAATTGCAACGATGACCAAAGCTATATTTGCCAACTCCCAACAACTTTTAATCATCATACTCTTTCTATGTGAAGTCATTACTTTCAATAAGATCAATATCAACTCTTTGTTTCTTTTTATTCTTTTTCTTTTATTCACCCAAGATCATGGCAAAATAATCAAGCCCTTGACTCAACACTAATCTTTATTATATATAGCTCATGGACTCGATTACATAGAGGGATCATAAAGCAAAACTTCAAACCTAGATCATGCCATGATTTTATTCTACTAAATCAAGATGCTACTAATAGGATCGAACTAAGAAAAACGGTAAAGATAGGAGTTGTGATGGTGATACGATACCGGGGCACCTCCCCCAAGCTTGGTAGTTGCCAAGGGGAGTGCCCATACCCATGTGATTATATATCCTTCTTGGTTGTTGGTGTAATATTCTTGGCGATGATTCCCCTCAAGATACGGTTCTTCTCCTCGAGCTTATTGACATGCTGCTTGAGGTCCATTATTTCCTTGCGAAGCTTTCCTGTAACGGCTAAAGCTCCTTGCACCCAAGGGTGTTGCATAGCTACGGGAGAACAAGAGACACTCCTCCTCATATTTTCATAAGAAAGAAATCTACCATTGGTAGGGATAACCGAGTTTGGAATAGCTGAGCTCTGTAGTTCCCCCATCGTGAACCCCGCTCGGAGGCGAGAGGTGACTTCTTGATCCTCCATGGCATCTACCCTCATCAAGTCGGCCTCCATCTCTTCCTCCGTTGCTGGCCCAAAGTGGTCAGAGTCGCCGTTTGCCCTTGGTTCCGGTGCCGGATTAGATACCCGGCTCTCCCCGACTGACTCTTGAGAAGACATCTTGCTCTAATCTGCAGCAGCAACGGCTTGAAACAAGAACAGAGAATATTTGCGTGATACGAGAGTCAAAACCATCGGGAGAATATATAATGAATTTTTACCGACCAAAATACGTATCGTGCAAGAAAATGGAGTCCGGAGGGCACACGAGGTGCTCACGAGGTAGGGGGGTGCCCCCAGGGGGGTAGGGCGCGCCTTCCACCCTCGTGAAGGCCTCGTGTCCTTCCCGGACTTCCATTTATTTTTCTATTTTTCTAAATATTCCAAAACGGAGAAATATTGCCTTAAAAATTGTTTTGGAGTCGGTTGACTTACCGTACCACATACCTATTCCTTTTCGGAGTTTGAAACAGTCTGGAAAGTGTCCCTTATGTATTCCTCCAGGGTTACGGTTTCAATAATATTGGTTTCAACATTTATGGGTTTACCTGAGATATAATGTTTGATTCTTTGACCGTTTACCACCTTCGGATTTGTGCCTTCGAAGTTGTTGATTTTTATGGCACCGGAACGATAGACCTCCTCGATAACGTAGGGACCTTCCCATTTAGAGAGAAGTTTTCCTGCAAAAAATCTTAAACGAGAGTTGTATAACAATACATTATCACCTACATTAAACTCACGCTTTTGTATCCTTTTGTCATGCCATCTTTTAACTTTTTCTTTAAATAACTTGGCATTTTCATAAGCTTGGGTTCTCCATTCATCAGGTGAGCTAATATCAAATAACCTCTTCTCACCGGCAAGTTTGAAATCATAGTTGAGCTCTTTAATAGCCCAATATGCCTTATGTTCTAGTTCGAGAGGTAAATGACATGCTTTTCCATAAACCATTTTATACAGAGACATACCCATAGGATTCTTATATGCAGTTCTATAGGCCCATAATGCATCATCAAGTTTCTTGGACCAATTCTTTTTAGACCTATTAACAGTCTTTTGCAAAATTAATTTGAGCTCTCTATTACTCAATTCTACTTGACCACTAGACTGCGAGTGATAAGGAGATGCAATTCTATGATTAACGTCATATTTAGCAAGCATTTTACAGAAAGCACCATGAATAAAGTGTGAACCACCATCAGTCATTAAATATCTAGGGACTCCAAATCTCGGAAAAATAACTTCCTTAAGCATTTTAATAGAAGTTTTATGATCAGCACTACTAGTTGGCATGGCTTCTACCCACTTAGTAACGTAATCAACAGCAACCAAAATATGTGTATATCCATCAGAGGCAGGAAAAGGTCCATATAATCAAAGCCCCAAACATCAAATGGTTCAATAACAAGTGAATAATTCATAGGCATTTCTTGACGTCTACTAATATTACCAATTCTTTGACATTCATCACAAGACAAAACAAACTTACGGGCATCCTTGAAGAGGGTAGGCCAATAAAAACCGGATTGCAATACCTTATGTGCAGTTCTATCTCCAGCGTGATGCCCTCCATAAGCTTCGGAGTGACACTTGCGTAGGATCTGTTCCTGTTCTTGCTCACGTACACAACGTCTAATAACACCATCTACTCCTCCTTTATAAAGATGTGGGTCATCCCAAAAGTAATGTCGCAAATCATAGAAAAACTTTTTCTTTTGTTGGTATGTGAAGCTAGGTGGTATAAATTTAGCAACAATATAATTAGCATAATCAGCATACCATGGAGTGCTACGAGAAGTGCTTACGATATTTAATTGTTCATCAGGAAAGCTATCATCAATAGGTAGTGGGTCATCAAGAACATTCTCTAACCTAGATAAGTTATACGCAGCAGGGTTCTCAGCTCCTTTTCTATCAACAATATGCAAATCAAATTCTTGCAGCAAGAGAACCCATCTAATAAGTCTAGGTTTAGCATCTTTCTTTTCCATAAGATATTTAATAGCAGCATGATCGGTGTGAATAGTTACTTTAGAATCAACAATATAGGGTCTGAATTTATCGCAAGCAAACACAACTGCTAAAAGTTCCTTTTCGGTTGTAGCATAATTTCTTTGAGCATTGTCTAGAGTCTTACTAGCATAATGGATAACATTTAATTTCTTACCAACTCTTTGCCCTAGAACAGCACCTACAGCATAATCACTAGCATCACACATAATTTCAAAGGGTAAATTCCAATCAGGTGGCAACTGGTGCAGAGACTAATGCTTTCTTAAGTATTTCAAATGCTTCCACACAATCATCATCAAAGACAAATGGTACATCTTTTTGTAATAAATTAGTTAGAGGCCGAGAAATTTTTGAAAAGTCCTTAATGAACCTCCTATAAAATCCGGCGTGACCAAGGAAACTTCTTATACCTTTGATGTCCTTGGGACATGGCATCTTTTCAATAGCATCAACTTTGGCTTTATCAACTTTAATACCTCTTTCAGAAACTTTGTGCCCCAAGACAATACCTTCATTAACCACAAAGTGGCACTTTTCCCAATTCAAGACAAGATTAGTTTCTTCACATCTCTACAAAACTCGAACAAGATTGCTCAAGCAATCATCAAAAGAGGAACCATAGACAGAAAAGTCGTCCATGAAAACCTCACAAATCCTTTCACAAAAATCAGAGAATATAGCCATCATGCATCTTTGAAAGGTAGCAGGTGCATTACATAAACCAAAAGGCATATGTCTATAAGCAAAAGTACCAAAAGGGCATGTAAAAGTAGTCTTTGATTGATCTTTAGCCGACACAGGTATTTGAGAGAAACCAGAATAACCATCTAAAAAGCAATAATGTGTATGTTTGCATAATCTTTCTAGCATTTGATCAATAAAAGGTAAGGGGTAATGATCTTTCTTAGTAGCTTTATTTAATTTGCAGAAATCAATTACCATCCTATAACTTATGATAATTCTTTGCGGAATCAATTCATCTTTATCATTAGGGACAACAGTAATACCTCCCTTCTTAGGGACACAATGGACAGGATTTACCCACTGACTATCAGCAACGGGATAAATTATACCTGCCTCCAGAAGCTTGAGTATTTCTTTTCTTACCACTTCTTTCATTTTAGGATTCAAACGTCGTTGAGGATCACGAACTGGTTTGGCATCACCTTCCAAATTTATTTTATGCTGACATAGAGTGGGACTAATGCCCTTAAGATCATCAAGAGTATATCCAATAACGGCACGGTGCTTCTTCAGAGTTTCCAATAATCTTTCTTCTTCATGCTCTGAAAGGTTAGCACTAATAATAACAGGATATATTTTCTTTTCATCAGGATAAGCATATTTAAGATTATCAGGCAACGGTTTAAGCTCAAACACGGGATCACCCTTGGGTGGAGGAGGATCCCCTAAGATTTCAACAGGCAAATTGTGTTTCAGAATAGGTTCCTGTTTAAAGAATACTTCATCTATTTCCCTTCTTTCATTCATGAACATATTATTTTCATGGTCTAGCAAATAGTGTTCTAAAGGATCACTAGGAGGTACGGCAATAGAAGCAAGACCGATAATTTCATTCTTACTAGGCAATTCTTCCTCACGATGTTGTTTACTAAATTTGGAGAAATTAAACTCATGAACCATATCATCCAAGCCAATAGTAACAACATTCTTTTCGCAGTCTATCTTAGCATTAACAGTATTCAAGGAGGGTCTACCAAATATAATGGGACAAAAGCTATCTTGTGGAGAACCAAGAACAATAAAATCAGCAGGATATTTAGTTTTCCCACACAAGATTTCAACATCTCTAACAATTCCCACTAGTGCAATAGTATCTCTATTGGCAAGCTTAATTGTGACATCAATTTCTTCTAACTCAATAGGTGCAATATCATGCATCATTTCTTTGTACAATTCAATGGGTATTGCGCTAGCACTAGCGCCCATATCACATAAGCCATGATAACAATGATCTCCTATTTTAACAGAAATAACAGGCACGCCTACCACAGGTCTATGTTTATCTTTAGCACAAGGTTTAGCAATTCTAGCAGTTTCACCACAGAATTGAATAACATGCCCATCAATATTATCAGACAAGAGATCTTTAACAATAGCAATATTAGGTTCTACTTTAACTTGCTCAGGAGGTGTATAAGTTCTAATATTGCTTTTACGAACAATAGTTGAAGCTTTAGCATGATCCTTTACTCTAACAGGGAAAGGTGGTTTCTCAACATAAGAGGTGGGAACAATAGGATCATTATAAGTGACAGTCTTTTCTTCAACTATAATAGGTGCAGCTACCTTTACTTCTATGGGAGGATGATATTTAAACCACTTCTCCTGAGGGAGATCAACATAAGTAGCAACAGATTCACAGAAAGAAGCTACTATCTCAGAGTCAAGTCCATATTTAGTGCTAAATTTACGGAAAATATCGGTATCCATAGAAGATTTAACACAATCAAACTTGGGCGTCATACCTGACTCCTTACCTTCGTCGAGGTCCCAATCTTAAGAGTTGCGTTTAATTCTATCCAATAAGTTCCATTTAAATTCAATAGTGTTCATCATAAAAGAGCCAGCACAAGAAGTATCGAGCATGGTGCGATTGTTATCAGAAAGCCGAGCATAAAAATTCTGAAGAATTGTCACTCTTGAGAGCTCATGATTGGGGCATGAATATAACATTGATTTAAGCCTCCCCCAAGCTTGAGCGATGCTTTCTCCTTCGCGAGGCCAAAAATTATATAAATAATTGAGATCACGATGAACAAGATGCACAGGGTAATACTTTTGATAAAATTCCAATTTCAATCTTTTATAGTTCCATGATCCCGTATCATCACATAGCCTATACCATGTCAATGCATCTTCCTTCAAAGATAAAGGGAAGACCTTCTTCTTAACAACATCATCGGGTATACCTGCAAGCTTAAATAATCCACAAACTTCATCCACATAGAGTAGATGTTCATCAGGATGTTTTGTTCCATCTCCTGTAAAAGTATTAGCCAGCAGTTTTTCCATCATACCCGAAGGAACTTCAAAAGGAGTTTCATTTTCAATAGGTTCAGTAGGTTGAGGAGCAACTCTTTGCTCTACTGGACGGGGTGAAGATACCCCGAACAAGCCCCTCAGAGAATTAATTTCCATAGTAACAAGTGACAGAAAATTTCAGCACACTATATAAATCTTTCCTTACAAAATTCCACTTACCAAAGGCGCTACACTCCCCGGCAACGGCGCCAGAAAAGAGTCTTGATGACCCACAAGTATAGGGGATTTATCGTAGTCCTTTCGATAAGTAAGAGTGTCGAACCCAACGAGGAGCAGAAGGAAATGATAAGCGGTTTTCAGCAAGGTATTCTCTGCAAGTACTGAAATAAGTGGTAACAGATAGTTTTGTGATAAGATAAATTGTAACGAGCAACAAGTAACAAGAGTAAATAAAGTGCAGCAAGGTGGCCTAATCCTTTTTGTTGCAAAGGACAAGCATGGAAAAACTCTTATAATAGGAAAAGCGCTCCCGAGGACACATGGGAATATCATCAAGCTAGTTTTCATCACGTTCATATGATTCGCGTTCGGTACTTTGATAATTTGATATGTGGGTGGACCGGTGCTTGGGTGTTGTTCTTACTTGAACAAGCATCCCACTTATGATTAACCTCTATTGCAAGCATCCGCAACTACAACAAAAGTATTAAGGTAAACCTAACCATAGCATGAAACATATGGATCGAAAACAACCCCTTACGAAGCAACGCATAAACTAGGGTTTAAGCTTCTGTCACTCTAGCAACCCATCATCTACTTATTACTTCCCAATGCCTTCCTCTAGGCCCAATAATGGTGAAGTGTTATGTAGTCGACGTTCACATAACACCACTAGAGGCTAGACAACATACATCTCAGCAAAATATCGAACGAATACCAAATTCACATAACTACTAATAGCAAGACTTCTCCCGTGTCCTCAGGAACAAACGTAACTACTCACAAAGCATATTCATGTTCATAATCAGAGGGGTAATAATATGCATAAAGGATCTGAACATATGATCTTCCACCAAATAAACCAACTAGCATCAACTACAAGGAGTAATCAACACTACTAGCAACCTACTAGCACCAATCCCGGACTTGGAGACAAGAATTGGATACAAGAGATGAACTAGGGTTTGGAGATGAGATGGTGCTGGTGAAGATGTTGATGGAGATTGCCCTCTCCCGATGAGAGGAGCGTGGTGATGATGATGGGGATGATTTCCCCCTCCCGGAGGGAAGTGTCCCCGGCAGAACAGCTCCGCCGGAGCCCTAGATTGGTTCCGCCAAGGTTCCGCCTTGCGGCGGTGGAGTCTCGTGGGGCGCCCCCCACCCTCGTGAGCAGGGTGTGGGCCCCCTAGCCTTCATCTTTAGCGATGATTTTTCTTTATTTATTTTAAGATATTCCGTGGAGTTTCAGGACTTTTGGAGTTGCACAGAATAGGTCTCCAGTATTTGATCCTTTTCCAGCCCATAATTCCAGCTGCCGGCATTCTCCCTCTTCATGTAAACCTTGTAAAATAAGAGAGAATAGCCATAAGTATTGTGACATAACGTGAAATAACAGCCCATAAAGCAATAAATATCGATATAAAAGCATGATGCAAAATGGACGTATTACCTACTCATAGTTCGCCATCCTAATTAATTATTTTATGTCATTGCTCTCTTGTATTTCAATCTTCCTTTTTACTTCTGAACAAGGTCCTGGTATTTGAGGAGAGCTCCTTTATGGTACCCTCAATTGAATACAGGCCGTCCATTGACAATGTATCTGTAATGGTCAAAATAGTTCAACAGTATCGGTAGTACCATGTGTCTCTCGTCCACCAGTATACCTGATCTGCTCGGGAGATGGATTGACCTGACCCATCTGTTCTCCTTGTTCAATCGGTGATTCTCTGCATCTCCGGCAGAAGCCTCCGAACACTCGCCTCCTCTTGGACAGTGCATCCCGGGCCGCATCCCCTTAATCCGCCATGCGCCCCATCCTGATGGCCTATGGCCACAAGGGTCTATGCCACCCATATGGTTGAGCACCCTAGCATCGCGCTTATTGTGTTGCAGGATTAACGGCAACTGCGCATGTCAAACCACCATTTGCCACGGCCGAGCTTACCATCCTCGATGACGAGTTCAGGATGTGCACGACGAGAATGTCTTTTCGCGCATGGAGAGCTACAGCTGGGAGAGTGTCGGGGTGCAGCGGAGCCACGCCTATTTTTTGCTAACCATACCATCACACACTCATGGTCGCCTTTCTTTATTTTACTACCGCTCGCCTTCCTTGATCTCTTTGTCGCCTGGATCACCCTCTACTTCGGCCGCAGCTTGCGGGGCATGGAGCTGCTCATCTGCCTTTGCTGTGAGGTCAACGATCACCGACCATGTCATGTGTTGTAATGCTCACGCAGGAAGGGCTCAATCTGCCTGTTTCCTCGCCGTCACTGCCGCCGTCTTTGGTGTGCATGGTACATTCCAAAATATTGGCCCACCAGTGTGAACAATAAAAGCATTCACCGTCGAGTTTTTTGAATGAGAAGTGTTTATACTGCTCCCTCACCAGTAGTAGTATAGTTTACCGTAAAAACCCTCTTTTGAGGAAAAGGGTGGGATTCCACGAATATTATATTACACTAGATGACCCGTTGCGCTGATGGTGCAAAGGCCGAGAGCAAGGCAACTATTGAAAGAGTGTGCATCAAAATATGTAGACACAAAATGAAACATATGGAAGTAAGTACGGATTGATGATACATAGATGGTTGCTCATGATACATGTTTTGTAAGAAGCTTACGAACGATCATTTACAATCATAGATAGAGGCATGTAGATAGGCAGAGATACGTTAGACAGATGTATCACTAGACGTTTAGAACGACTTCTTTGAGGCAACTCTTCATAATTCCTATTCTTCGTGGCCAGCATTGCTCAGAGCATAAATTCCTTTGATATCATCGTCCAGGCTCCAATAATATTGGTTTGTTTACTGGAGATCATATTCAGACTGTGTTGTTGTATCTCTAAGACGGTTAGCAACATATGTTACCTGTGATAAAACATGATTGAGATTGTTGTCTTGGATGTTGAGCCAGCTGTGAAGTTTGTGTCTATTATGCGATAAAGTCCCTTTGCTGCCATGCAATCGCCACTAAGGCTATTACTTCAGCTGCTGCTAAAATAGTCGATTATTCAGTCCTTTTCTTTTTGCTGATGCTCCAGAGTCCGACTTTTTTGTTGAGCTAGTTGTGCCTTGTCATAGTTTATGTCTTGTAGAACTTTACCGTAAGAGCCTTGTATGCACTTGAGAGCCTCAGTTGCTAGTTAATCTTCAGCTTCTTTGAGTTTGTCATACACATGGATGGATATTCGTTTTTGTGGAAGTCGGTTGTCCAGTTGTTGCTTACATCCATAGAGGTGAACTGTTGCATCAAGGTTGGTCGCCCGCCCCTTTTGTGTTGTGTAAACTGCATTTGGGAGGCCAGGTTGGTGCATCATAGTGTCCAGAAGCACATTTGCTGGAATCTTCACTTTTTCCATTGCAGCTGTTAAATGATACAAGGAAGAATATATTGTCATCAATTCTAGTCTATGATTTTGTATCTGCTTGTGTGTGTATGAATCTCTAGAAAGTCATACAATCATCAGAGTAACCAAATTATATGTGTTGTGTACCTATCTGCAGAGGGAACACCAGGACCTTAAAATTGCTCAGCTTGTAGGTTTGGTCAAGCAACAAGAAAACCTAGAATTAAGAGGTGAAGGTGTTTGGTCGGTGCTGCTAGTAGAAAAAACAAATTGTTCCTGATGCTATAGTATTCATCAAATCTGATTCTGTAGCAAACGTAACAAATAAACCTTTTTTCGTTCAATTTGACTGAATAATGTTGTTCTCTTATGATTTTATTTATGCAAGTTGAAATTGTTTGGCTGAACTAAAAAAACATACTTGTGTAGTTGGATCCAAACAGTAGAATGTTGTTTGTTCTGTTCATGCCTTTGGTAAGACCACCGTTACAGAATGGGAATAATGCCTAGGGTTTTCTTTGAAGGGATAGAAGTGAGATTCTGGGAAGAGCTAACCTGGGGGTGCGCTTTGTTGAGGCAGCAGCCAAATCTTTGAGCTAGGGGAGGGGCAGATCTCACGGATGCAATCGGCTGTTCGTTACTGAGGAGCTATGGTTGGTGAGCGAGTGAAGGGCTGTTGTTGTTGTGGAGGGTGGATGGATAGGGTTAAGGCGTCAACATCTGCGCCTGTGTTGATAAATCGGGCGGCCCAGTAAACCGAGGCCCTCGCCTTATTGATTTTAAGCCCATTAGCTAGCACACATGTGCACTGAAACATGCTGTTGGCAGCTGTGGTGTAAAGAATTTGAAAATCTAATTTGAATTTGTAATGTTCAGTAAATAAACGCATGCAGAGCCTTTTCAGGTGGTATATATCTGGACTTATTCGAGCTATTATTATTGATAGGGCAAACACAATATTTGTTTTTGCACAAAGACGTAGACATGAACAAATGTATCAGCTTAAATGCATGGTAGAAGGCAAGCATTAATGAGCCAAGGCACTACATGCATTGTTGAAACAATAACCACTTTTTAACGATGCCCTAACAGCACGTCTGTGTTTCATGCTAAATAGAACAGAATGTAAAGTATGGCAATGGAAAAATAAGCAGAAGAAAGGGGTTGCAGGAATAGACATACCACTCAGGCACGCTCGTTCCATTGCTTTGTCACACTCTTTAGCGACAAACATGATTGCACCCTTCCTTGTGTACCCCTTGTAGAATGTGGGATCTAGCTCGATGTACTTCTTGGTATCCTTCAGTACTTCAGGCATGGCACCCATCTTGGTGTAACATGCAGCCGTGTTGCCGTATACCTGAAACGTTGCCAATAGCTTAGCACTACAAACACTCCACATCACAACACCAACACTGCAGAAGCACCTATAGCCAATGGTCATCTACAGGCTAATTCAAATGGCATACATTCTCACTTAGACAAAACTCCAACTATACATATTTGATTCATTAGTTGGAAAACTACATATTTTCATCACAAATATGCCGAAGGCAATGCAAGAATTCGTCTTCCTGTAACGCCCATTTAATTTTGCCTCCTTGTTAATTTAGTACTGAAGATAAATTCATACCAATGTATTTTCTTTGTGTCAATTTAATCCTAAAGATAAATTCATACCATTCTATTGGTTGAATGGATGAGGCCGTTATGGTTTGTGCTGGGTTCCATATGCAATTCAAAACAAATAAGGGTCACAACCAAGCCAAGGGAGACTCGATGGAACTTCCATCGGCACCCCTCATTTCAAAACAAACAAGAACTACATTTTTTTTTACATAAATCTCTAACACTATCAAAACAATCAAAACAGACCGGCACGGCAACAGGCGCCATCAACGATCTAGTTGGCGTTGATGATTCATAGAGAAAGATAGCCAGACTAGTATATATTTTTTTCAAATGCCGGACTAGTATATTAGATTAGGGGACTTTTTCGGGTACGCCCCATGGTGCTGTGGTGGGGTACTGCCTTTGTAAACCGACACTTCATGTAATGTCTGTAACAACTTTCTTCCCCTTCTACTTGATTCAATGGAAATCTACACAGCCAGCATTTCGTCAAAAAAATATCTTCTTAATTATGCTACTCAGGCCGATCCTAATTAATTGACACGCACTTAGTACAACTTTAGTACAAAGTTGTACTATGTGTGTGCCAATCAATTTGGATCGGAGGGAGTATCATTAGTCTTATACTTTTCAGCATCTATCTATCTAGAAGAGCGACAACCTTGTGTTTGGCTGACGTACTTTTCCACTAGCATTGGAAAAACTCAAACGACCAAGCATCAATTCCTCATAACTTCTCAGAGTAACATGGTCTGCCATGCACACAAATGAATCCTGGGAAGTAGTAGTTCACCTTATAAATTACAAATGATAGAGTAGTTGTAAGAAGCTACAAGAGAGCAACTAAGAGTCTTAGTTAATAGTAGCATGTCCTTTGAATCTCTCCATGCACATTATGGAGCTAGTTAGAATTGAGAAGTAGCCAGGAACGAAGCTACATGATTACCACCGCATCAGGTGTTCTTCTAGTACTACAAGACATTGTGTCCATCTGTTGAATCTTCAATTTATTCTCGAGACTGCAGGGCGATGTGTGCAGTAATACCAATATTTTAAATAGCGCGCTACAAAATATAGCGAGGCCCTTGTCTAAACGCTACACGAGTTATAGCGCGCTAATAGCGTGCTATATTTCAAAATAGCGTTTGCAAAAAAAATCAAATATATCTAGAAATAAAGTATTTAAGCAACTAATGTTTTCATAGGAGCAAGCAATATATGCATAAGGGCCAAATCCAGCACATAAAAATAGTAAGTCTCAAACATCAACAGCCATAGTTTTAAGAGTCTCTAACATCAACAGCCACCGGGGCAGCCACCTGAGCCTGCTGGTTAGGTCTCGTGGAAGAATCTGATAAAAGGAGTGAGAAAGCTAGTGGTTGTGGGTTGGTTTTGGCCTGCTCGGCCTGCTGGGCTGTGCTTATTTCAGTTTTGCATGGTCTGCACATTGTAACGTTACAACGTTACAACGTTATAGCGTGTGTAGCGCGCTAATTACACGATTAGCGCCGTCGCGTCCGATTTTGCCAAAACGTAACGTCTCCCTTCCAAATATGCTATAACCACATTATAACGGCGAAATAGCGTGCTATTTAAAATATTGAAAAAAAACGTACACATTGACCGTCACTACCATATCTCGCTTAACCTGAAATGTAGCACCCTCTTGCATGTACTGGGCTCGGCCCTTGTAGTAGAAGACCGGCCCAATAGAACTAGTTTTGCATGGTTCTACATAGTACTGATTTGGAACCTTTCATGTAGTTTGATGTCCATCAGTTTTATTTTGGGTTTATTCTATTCATTTTATTATTTACGTAATTTTATTTTTATTTTTAATTACATGTTGACTTTATTTAAATACATGTTGAGCATTTTTAAATATGTATTTGATATTTTTTTCAAATGGATGTTGAACATTTTTCAATATATGTGGCCATGAGAAGGAGACGAGGAAGCATAGGCGGTCAGCGACGGGGACGGGCGCCTGAGGTCGCCGTCGCTGCTCCTTTCTTTCGCGCGGTGGGTCCTTACTGTAGGGTGGAGTTTCTTTTTCCCGAGAAACACCTATAAATTTATTCGTACTTATATCAATTACAGACACACTGATTTGGATCTAGAATTCAGAGAAAATACAAAGTAACTCATATGACTGTGAATTACAATGAGATATAATCCAACGACCCTCTCCCTGATATCAATCTCTGCTAGAAAAAGTACTCTCAAGACTCTTTCACAAACTTGGCAGAGAGCACCAGGTACAAATTGGTACCAATGCTATATCTTGATGGATCCTGTTGGACCCTCACAAGGGTTAGTCTATGTCTCGCCTCTAGCGAGACAGAAAAAGGCGTCTTCTCAAGGTACCTGGTAACATAGCTCTGATTTTACTTAAATTTGGTCATTTAAATACAGTAGTTCATATAGTTAGTTTTTTTCATCATTATTGTTTTTTTAATATTCAGTACATATATTCCCCAAAAAAATGTACTTACAATTTTCAAAAATGTTCACTGCTAATTTGGTAAATGTTAACAAAGTGAACATTTTTGGATACTGTAATTTCATAAAAATATTGATTGCATTTAAAATATGGCCGTGACATTTAAAACCTGTTCACATATTTCTAAAATGTATACGTAGAATTTTTTTCAAAATGTTATACACTGTAAAAAATGTTAGTATATTTCAAATGAAATGTTTATTACCTTTCAAGAAAATGTATGGTACATTTTAATATTTGTTAACAATGTATTTTAAAAATACTAAATGTGTATAAAAATGTTTCTGATGCTTACAAAAAGTGTACAATGTGTATGAAAAATGTATAAATGTGTTGGAAAAATAAAAAAATAGAATAATAAAGGATAAACATTGAAGGAAACCGGTGAAAACCGATAAAAGGCAAGGAAAATTAATAAAACCGTAGAAAAATAAAAAAGAAAGAGAAAAAAGTAGAAGAAAACTAGAGAAAACCAAGGAAATCTGCTACACCAAATGGAAACATGGCAAGCAAACCACGCAGAGAAAAAACCTGGAAAGCTGCCCTGGATACAACAACGCACCATCAATACCGCAACAAAGTGAATACATTTGTTTATTTGGGAGATCCGTCGGGTCGATGGCTTCAGAATAGAGGAAATAGTGCCGCGGGTATATGCTCAGGTTTGGAAACGAATTAGAACCTCCAGGTCAACTCGAACGGGCATGGAGAATGTGGAGTGGGCAACTGACATTGATCCAGACCTTGATATGGACACGCTCCTCGAATACGTGACATTGTAGCAGCGGCTGCAAGGAGTGCACCTGGTCGAGGGGACGGAAGACACCTTCTCTGTAATCTCTTTGTACATGGTCAAGTTTTCCGGACACAAAGTAACACTCGCCGCCGAGTTCGCACGGAAATCGCATGCAATGTTGCAATGCGGTTTCTTCTTTTGGCTCGCCACACGAAATCATTGTTGGACTTATGATAGATTCGAAAGAAGGGGACTCCCACATCAAGACCAGTGCCCACCAGTAGGAGAAAACAATAAACCATATCATGCTGGGATGTGTGTTTGCCAGATCAATATGGCTAGGTGTTTGCACTACATTGGGGAGCCCGGAGTGGATTCCTTCACCGACGGATGAGCTACAGGTGTGGGTTTTGGACAAAGACGTGGAAGGGCAGCCTACGAAGAGCATTCAGGCCATCCTAATCTTATGGTGTTGGGAACTGTGAAGCATCAGAACGTAGTGGTCTTGACAGATTTGTTGCACCATCCTCGAGGCAGGTAATGGACCGAATAGAGAATGATGGACGCTCATGGAGGAGGTCCGTCATTCTGAAGGGGAATTTGGATGATTTCTTTGCGGAATTGCATAGGTTTGCAGTGGGTGAGTAGTCTGCCAATGTAATGATTAGCGGTGCGTGAGTGTAACATCTTGTCACACTCTGAGTGGAGGGTTTCTTCTAACCCCTTTCTCCAATAATATATCATATGCATGCTGTGTGTATTCGGGAAAAAGGATAAGTTTTTCCGGCAGTAAATACCTCCAGCGAACGATCAAACTCATAGATTTTTTTCCTCTCCTTCAACTCTGACCATTGGCTGCTCCAGGCAAATTCATCTAGTTCCGTGAGGCTATTCCATATTCATTGTCCCGTATAATATGGTTTCCCTGCCCATTGCCTAGCTATTGGTCATACTTTTTGAGCTACTAGACATCATTGGCCGAGCGAGCAACGATTGATTTTGCAACTGACATGGTCCAAAACCACTGATCTCAAGGCCATGCCTGCACTAGCTCATAGTGAACATCACCGCCCTGTCATCATAGTGATGCGAGCCACCATGGATTACAAGCTCAGGTTGTGCCTGCGGCAAAAAACACTATTAGCCATCTTCTTCCCCTCCCTCCGCCTAGGTTTGCATCTGTGTTGGTTGTGACCCCGCCGGTGCATCACTGTTCAATCTTCCCAAACTCGCGTAGCCGTCCCACGATGTGCCAGAACCATGGGGACCAAGGTGGCCAACATTAAAATAAGCACATATATAATTTCAAATAATAACTAATTCAACTACTCTAAGTGCAATAACTAATCGTATACCGTTGCAAAATGTGTGTGTGTGCGTGTCGGTGTGTGTGTGTGGGGGGGGGGGGCATTGGCCCCCTTGCCCCAATGAAGCTTCACAAGTAATCATATTTAACCGAAGAAGCATATATACTTGTATCTAGTTCTCTTGATTTTATAATTCTATAATGGTTATTTTCAACTGATTCTCTTTGATCTTTGTGTAGGTTTTAGATTTTTGCGTTGGAATCTTGTAGCATGGCTTCTCTGAAATTTTCATTATGACTCTGTTGCCGGAAAGATGGCAAATGTTTTTCTTCTTTGGGTATTAGGCTGTTTACAATAAAAGGAAAGCAGTACCACTAGTGAGATGCAATATAGTGTTGAAACAAAGCCCATCTTGCCATTCAAGACCCATGCTATTGTCTTTCTCAATTTGAACTTGAACTTCTTTTTTTATTACGATCATAGATGAAATATGAATGACCAATCTCGACACAAATTATCACCATCAATGATGCTCTTACTGTCCACCACCTCTAGGCCTACGCTCGACAATCGCAATTATCGCCAATACATAGATATAATCCATGTAGCGTGCTCACTTTTATCAGAACATCATTTCTTTCATGCTGATGGGTGAACTATTACGGTGCATTATTTGTATGTTCTAGTTTTTTGTTTAATCCAGAGGCCTTTGATTTTAACACAGGTCATTCTCCGTATTAACTATGAAAAGGTGAGATCCCATTTGTCATGGAAGCTATCTCTTATATGCATACAAAATTATTATGGGCGATGGCTATGGACTGTGAATTCATGGTGATGTCGCCTTATTTAAATGCATGGAAATTAAGGAAGGATATGGGTGGAGAAGGATGGGGATAAGGTAGAGGAGGGGAGAGGGACATGCAGGCCCACTCCACAGGGTGCTCGACGTGAGCGGCTGATTCTTTCCAAAAATCCCGTGGCTGGATTAAAATTGTTTTCCATCAATGCAACTCGTTTGATTGATGTTGTTTGAGTATGATTAGTGGGGCCGAGCTAGATTGATCAGTACCACGCACGTGCGAGGAGTGGGCACGTCCTGAACGCAGGGGCATCCGCACCCGCTCTAAAACAATGCATTTTAAGCATGTTTTAAAATGTCAAAAAATATAAAATAAAATTGCAAGCATACATGTTCGTAAATGTGTGTGCGCGGCACAAAGTTTTGTGAAAAAAAGTCTTTCTGGTTTGCCTCCGCAAAAAAGAAAAATTTCAGTACTTCTAAATAGCAATTCATGGCACAATTTTTTTGTCTTTTTTGCATATGCCACAAAAAAGTTATTTTTCCGTGAAGCTTTATGCACGCACATAGAACATGGAGACATACCCGTGCAACCTTTTTCAGATTATTTTAGCCTTTAGAAATGTGTTTTTAAAAGTGGGTTCATATATACCCGGGTTCTTCCATGCACTTCCCCATATGCGAGCCCCTGTATATATCCTTCATATGCTTTGTTTTCCACCTTGCCTTCTTGTGGTAGCATTGCATACATTTGATATGACTGGAAGGGGAGAAAACAAATAAACGTCTCAGGGAGGTGAGGTTAATGGGAGTGGGAGTTGGCCACGAAGTGTTGGGCATGGGAGAGGCTCTGGGAAAGGAAGTGTCACTTGTCACATCTTATTTCCTGCAAGTGTTTTTAGGATATCTACTTCATGTAGGAGATAAGGAAGAGTCACAAGTGAGAGGAGGAGATTCAACAATGATAGAATACGTCATTTTTACTCATCCATCTTTTCTAGCACAAGGTTATGAGGGAGAACTGGCATCATACAAACAATAAATCCATGATGTACAAGGGTTATTTACTGTGAGATGTTGTTGACAGATAGTACTACGTACAAACTTCTTAAGAGGATAAAAAAGAATGATGGCCTATAATTTAAGAACATATGGTTCCTTTTTTCAGAAATTATGAACAGTAGAACAATAATTGCCGGTAAATGTTTTGTAAAAGCCGTTTCATATTTCAGATAATATTGGCGCTTGTGAGTCATGACTATGGCCCTCTAAAAATACGGACAAACAGAAGCACTGGGTAACACATACATTCACGTTTTTCTCAAATGTGAAACAAAGATCTAAACAGAACAGGAAATAGCCCGCACAGCTAGCAAAATAATCTTAGTAATCTCATACAGAAGTGTCACGCAAAAAAAATCTCATATAGAAGTGATGACGGTTCACGTCACTTGGTTGAATTTAGTCAGATCACAATATATTCTTGCATCTTTCTTGCATCTAAAAAAAGATGCAAGAATATATTGTGATCTAACTAAATTCAACCAAGTGAAAACAACATTTCCTCTTAATTCCCATGGCAGTTCACTAATGGGCCACTTCGGGCAGACCATGACATCTATGAAGAAGATTCCACAGGACTTGATGGTCAAGACAAGGACTCCTCTCCACCAAGGTATCCGACTAGGACTCTTGTTGTCCTAGGCCTCCGGTACATTATATAAGCCGAGGCCCGACTAGTCAATAGGCCCTAGGGTTTTGACCACAACTCACAACCTCGAGGTAGATCAACTCTGGACTTTGATTCTTTCAAAATATAAGCAGGAGCAGGACGTAGGGTTTACCTTCATAGAGAGGACCTAAACTTGGGTAAGCTTCGTGTGTGTTCTTCTCTTGTTATCCACCCACCCAATCTAACAGCTCGGGCCTCCCTACCCGAGATCTGCCGGTTTTGAAACCAACAAAAGTTGAGATGCATTGCCTCTTCAGCATGAGCGACCTCGGGCTACTCCGGTACTACCTCGGGTTGGAGGTGAACCAGGAGGGTGGTCACATCATGATCATGCAGATGGCCTACACCGAGATCCGCCGGTTCGGGACCCCCTACCCGAGATCCGCCGGTTTTGACACCGACAGTGTTCACACTAGAGTACTTGAGAGAAGCAACTAACATTGACAACACTCATTACACTTAGAGAAGAAATAGGTGGCCAATTATGCTCAGGTCCCTGGATTGCATGCACCGGAAATGGAAGAGTTGAATGATATGTCTCCAATGTATCTATAATTTTTGATTGTTCCATGCTATTATAGTATCAATCTTGGATGTTTTATATGCATTTATAAGCAATTATATATCATTTTATAGGGATAACCTATTAACTTAGTAACCAGTGCCAGTTGCTGTTTTTGGCCTGTTTTTGGTTTTTCAGAATATCAGTACCAAACGAAGTTCGAATGCCACGAAACTTTTGAAGATTTTTTTCTCGACAAAAGAGACACTATAAGCTTTAGGAGAAGACCATAGGATGAAACATAGCCCAAGAGGCACCATGGTGCGCCCAGGGGGTAGGCGCACCTTGGTAGCTGGTGGGGCCCATGTTGCTTCATTTGACCTAACTCTGCCTCTATAAATTCTCTAAAATTGGGAAACCACCAAAGAGCCCGCTAAAATGCCTTTTCCATCGTCGCAAGTTACAGAACCACTAGATTCCATCTGGAGGCCTTTTTCGGCACTCTACTGGAGGGGCTCTACGTCAACCTCACTACCCTTCTGATGATGTGTGAGTAGTTTGCCACAGAACTACGGGTCCATTGTTAGTAGCTAGATCTCTCTCTCTTTCTCTATCTATCTATGTCTCTCTTCCTCTCCTCTCCTCTCCTCTCCTCTCTCTCTCTCTCTCTCTCTCTCTCTCTCTCTTCCTCTTTTTGATCTTTAATACAATGTTCTCGTCGATGTTCTTGGAGTTCTACTCGATGTAATCACTTTTGCGGTGTGTTTGTTGGGATCCGATGAATTGTGTGTGTTTATGATCAGATTATCCATGAATATATTTGAGTTATCTCTGAACTCTTTTATGCATGATTATTATAGCTTTGTATTTCTCTCTGATCTATTGATTTGGTTCGGCCAACTAGATTGATTTTTCTTCCAATGGATGAGATGCTTTGTAATGGGTTCGATCTTGCCACTAGTAGAAAAGGGGGCAATGGCCCAGGCCGGTTCAGCCCATTAGTCCCGGTTCTGCCACGAACCGGGACAAATGGAGGTATTTGTCCCGGTTCGTGAGCCCAGGGGGGCGGCCGGGCCAGGTGGTCCATTGGTCCCGGTTGGTATCACCGGGGACAGAAGGGGACATGACAAGTATTGGTATCCTTAATGACAACAATACAAATACGTGTCATGTCCCTTTCTATCATTGGGAATAAGCACTACAAGATTGAACCCATTACAAAGAACATCTCCCATGGCAAGAAAAATCAACCTAGTTGGTCAAACCAAATCAATAGATCGAAGAGAAATACAAAGCTATCTTAATCGTGCATAAAAGATTTCAGAGAAGACTCAAATAATATTCATAGACAATTTGATCATAAACCCAAAATTCATCGGATCTCAACAAACGCATTGCAAAACAAGATTACATTGAATAGATCTCCATGAACATGAAGGAGAATATTGTATTGAAGATCAAAGAGAAAGAATAAGCCATCTACCAAATAGTTATGGACCCATAGGTATATGGTAAACTACTCACATATCATCAGAAGGGCAACAAGATTAATGTAGAAGCCCTCCAAGGTCGAGTCCCCCTCCGACAGAGTACCAGAAAAGGACTTCAGATGGGATCTCGTGGTTCTAAAACTTGCGGCGGCGGAAAAGTATTTTTGGTGTGCCCTTGGGCCCATGGGGAATATTTGAGTATTTATAGAAGAATAATTAGGGCTAGAGGAGCCACAAGGGGCCCACAAGCTTGGGGGCGCCCCCCTAGGGCGCGCCCTCCGAGCTTGTCGTCGCCTCGTGGCCCTTCTAGTCTCCTCCCGAAGCTTCCAAGGTGTCTTGTGGTCCCAAAAAACATCAAAAAGTTTTGTTCCGTTTGGACTCCATTTGGTATTGATTTTCAGTAAAGAAAAAACAAGGAAAAATAGCAATTGGCACTTGGCACTAGTTTAATAAATCAATCCCAAAAAATGATATAGAATAGCATAATAATGCACATAAAACATCCAAGATTGATAAATATAATATCATGGAACAATAAAAAATTATAGATACATTTGAGACGTATCACCAGCTCCATCGTTTCTATTGGAAACCAAAAGTTGTGCTTGTTGACAAAAAAATCTATATACCGTCTGTCAGTGACGAGATTGTTATCTTGGATTTGACGACTTGAAGTTTCTCCACAATTCAGCTCCCACAAGGATTAAGCTGTAACTATTTCAGAACTGAGTTGTCACTGGCCGATGATGCTTCTCGTGTATATCTCATCCATGTCGACGGCTTTCAACTTCACCTCTGGCTGTCCATGGGGGACAACTGGTTGCTAGTCGATACCATTTGTTTGAGGATGTTAGATCACACACTTGAGGACGAGCATAATGCAAATGTCCAGATAAGCCAGGTGGGAAACAATGCTGAGTTTGTTTTTTGGACAACGGGTGGATGCACATTCTATCTGGATGCCACGAGCAAGACACTGCGTAAATTGCATGAGAAGAGAGACAATGATCAACATTTCAGTGATGCCAAGCCTTTTATGATGATTTGGCCGCCCCATATTTCCTGTGCTCAAGGATGACCCTTCTTTTTGGACTTCAGATCATCTCTATATTGCTCTTGTTGCGACCATGCAAATTCTCTTGTTTAACAGTGGGTAGTCTGCTCTTGTGTCACTTCTCCTTGTATGATTAGTTTTCTTTTTACTGAAATACAAAGTATGAAATGGAAACAAGTTGGTCTACAATACGAGGGCATTCAAGTCGTACTAGCTGTAACTTTTTGTACGAAAAACATATGTTTTTGGCCTGAGTTGATTCTTTTGATTTTTGAGTGTTTAGAGGATGGATTTCTAGTTTGTTGTATCACAGTTTTCGGAAGTGTCGATGCGAACTACAAATTGGGCCTACAAAAACACTATTACTCTTGTTATCATGTTGCCCACTGTATAAGAGCTGAAAGATGCTTAATCTTCTTAAACATATTACACACTATTTTCTTGTCTTCGTATACTATCGCAAACCAATAAGCGTGGAATTTTGACTTCTGTTTCTCGAATATAATCACCTACATACCTTTGAACTCTCAACCTGCAGCTATGTACATTTGAACAATGAACCTGTAGCTATGTGAGATTGGTAACACTTGTTTTTTCTTGAATGTTACTGAGTGAATCATATAATTCTTTCTTGAACACAAGCTGGATGTAGGTGCATGGGGTATTTTTGAGCTGATCCATGATTTGTGATTCTGATATATCATAGTGACTAGTCCTAGCTAACAGTGGGTAATTTGAGTTTGTGTTGCACTTCTCCTTCTATTATCAGTGTATTTGAATACAAAATATAAAATTTAATTTGTACTGTTATAGCTAGTTGAAAACAAATAAACTATGGTTGTGAATCGAATTCATTATTTCTACTTATGGGCACAACAGAAACTATATTGACTATTGTTGTTCTAGTCACTTTTCTTGTTAGTCCATCTTATGCTTTGATGCTTTAAAGTGGCAAAACAGATATATTCGGATGCTTAGTATCTCTATCCTTTACCTTCCCTTGTTTTCTCTAGAACGGGAATGTCATGTGAAGAGTAAGGATATGTGATCGCTTTTGAATGACCAGTAGCGAAGGCGACAGCAAGGAAAAGCAGAGAGCTGAATTTCCTTAGTAGCAGTTCTAGTAACTATCTTTGTCATGACTTGTGGACTGTAATGTATTAATTAGGATGCTATGTAACGGGAGTACGTACCCTTATGCTATGTATCATGGCTGATTGCAACTGAGGCTTGTGTTTCCTGAAGAAGACTCCCCGTTTGTATGTTTATTAGTGATGTCTGATCCGCTTGTGTTGCGATGTTGTGTTTGCTGTACTTGTTCTGTATGGTATTTTCGGAATTGGTCTTCTGATTCACCATTGTGGTAAATCTGTTTCAGTTAGCTTTACTTATGCAGCTCTATTTCAACTGTAAAACCGAATGTCGCTCTGAGGCTACAATTACATATTTTGTGCCACACGGAGGGCCATACATGGTGGACAGCCCCACCCCAAGGCTTCACTTAACCAATTGATAGCACTCCAAGGCTCCGATGCTGCATCAGCACAAGGCTCCGATGAAAACTGAAGGGAGGTAATGGAAGCTTCACTTCAGATAAAGAACGCACAAAGAGCATCAGTAACAGAGATGGCGTGCAGTTTCTCCATTGTCTTCTCTGGAAATGCCTTGGGAGATCACACGTGGCCAGTGTCGAATGAATCAATGCCAAGTAACAATCTCTAGACTGCCGTTATGTCAGTTCGTAGTTGCTGTAAACACCATATCCTCCGTCCGTCCCGAATTACTTGTCCCGGAAATGGATGTATTTAGAACTAAAAATACGTGCAGATACATCCATGTTTGCCATAAGTAATTCGGGACAGAGGGAGTAGTATACAACTTGTCACCAGCTAGAGTTGTACACTTCACATGAATCAGCTACGTTGTTCTATATCATTACCAGCCCCACATTGTACTGGCAAGCCGAAACACGAGTATATAATGAGGCATGTACTGTACGTAACATGATAAATCAAATACACTTGTACCTTCAAAGACAATCATGATGGCTAATTAGGCGAAAATACTCGAAAATAGTGATTAAACAAGACATGTCAACATTTAGATTCGGTGGATGCATGATTAAGTCAAGATCAGAAAAGATTAGAAAAAACTGTGGAACAGACAGCTTGGATAATTATTTTTATTACCAGAATTGGACAATGATTCAAAGAAATGATTCAAGAATGCAAAATGGTAATGTTAATGGTCTGTGTGCTCAGTAATGCCCTTCTCTAGCCAGGCCTTGTCCGGAGGGTACCAACCACGGTAACTTTGGTGATCACCTCTAAATCTACCTCGATCTTCCATGTTGTAGTTATTTTTATAGCTAGGCGCCAAGATGAGCTATTGAGCTAGCAAGATAGTGGTACAAAAAGTAATTGTATTTTCTTCTCTCGGGTGTCCTTTTTTTTTGGAAAAAACGTGTTGTCAACTTTTTGGAGAGCGAGAGAGAGAGAGAATTAGTGTACGAATATTAGCTGCCCAGTGAAATTACCTCTAGCATTCATCCAACCAAACAACAAGCCTACTTATAGTACTAGGGGTTAGAGTGCACCACAACTATTGTATAAGAAACCCCAAGGGCTACATATATCCATCTTGAACTTTCGATTCATCAGTTAAACCCAAGGATATTCCTCTATTGTTCCATCTCTTATTTTTGCCAAAAAGCCTCTAAAGTCAAGTGAGGCGTTTTGGCTCCAAGGATCATCTGCACCTGCGCTGAGTAAAAAAATCAAAATAAATATTAGAAAATTTCAAAACAAATACAATTTTTTTGGCAGGGTAGACAATTTGGTGCGTGACGTCGGCTCGAATTTCAAACCATTTGTACATCTGAGTAGCTCTCGGCAAGAAAGACAAATTTGAGGTCTGTTATTTTTATGCCGTTTCCGCAAGCTCCACCCACCCTGCCTCCTAGGCTACTACATCTCCGAGCGGTCGGTCGCGCCGGAGTAGCAAGATGACGCTTTCACCCAATGTTGTCTCAACCCATGCATCCAGAACTTTTCGGCCCTGTCCCCGCCACCTACCATTTTTCTGCTCCACGCTTTGTCCCGATGCTACCTCAGCCCCCAGAGCTTGCCACCGTCATCTGTCACCTTGCTGACTACAGGTTCGGTGCCCATGATGGCAGTCTACTGATCAAACACTGCCAGAACGACACCGTCTTCACCCAGCACGGCATAAGAGAAGCAAAATGGACACTTGGAGTGCACCGCCCGCTGTGCCCTAAGAGAGGTATGCCCATCGTCCCACCATTCCCTTGTGTGGAACGCAATCTCAAATGGTTCGGTGCAATGCTCTCCAAGGAAGGCAGTGACAGTGGCTTGTCCTACCTCCATGTTTTGGATACCAAGGACTCGGGGAAGGACCTGGTGCGTGTGTATGCATTGTAGGATGGTGTTTGGTGCTTGCATACCGCAGCCACATGCCAGCGCTGTCGTAGCCATTGGGAACCAAAATCTGTGCTTGTTGACAACAAAATCTAAATACCATCCGTCAGTGACGAGATTGTTGTCTTGGATATGATGATCTCAAATTTCTGCACAGTTCAGCTCCCACAAGGAGTAAGCTATAACTGTTTTAGAACCATGTTGTCACCGTCCGATTATGATTCCGGTGTATATCTCATCCATGTCGACGGGTTTCAACTTCGCCTCTGGCTCTCAAAGGGGGACAACTGGTTGCTGGTCGATACCATTTGTTTGAGGATGTTAGATCACATGCTTGAGGATGAGCATAATGCAAATCTCCAGATAAGCCAGGTTGGAAACAATGCTGAGTTTGTTTTCTTGAGGATGCGTGGATGCACACTCTATCTGGACGTCACGAGCAAGACACTGCGTAAAGTGCATCAGGACACAGAAAATGATCAATATTTCTGTTATGCCAAGCCTTTTATGATGATTTGGCCGCCCATATTTCCTGTACTCAAGGATGATCCTTCAAGGTTTGCCTTTTATGATGATCATCTATATATTGCTCTTGTTGAGACCATGAATTTTTTTCTTTTAAACAACTAGTGGCTAGTCCAAGCAAACAGTGAGTAGTCTGCTTGTTCGTGATGCACTTCTCCTTGTATGATTAGTTTTCTTTTACTAAAATACAAACTATGACATGGAAACAAGTGGGTGTGCAATATGAGGGCGTTCAAGTTGTAATGGCTGTAGGTTTTGATAAGAAGAACATATGTTTTTGGACCACGTTGATTCTTTTGATTTTTTTTAGTGCCTATAGCATGGGCCTCTAGTTCTGTTCTCTGATGAGTCAGTGTGAACGAGAAATTGGACCTACAAAAGTACTCCTAGTCTTGTTATCATGTTGCCCACTGTATAAGAGCTGAAAGATGCTTAATCTTGTTAACATGTTGCACACTCCTATTTTTGTCTTGTTATATCATCGCACACCCAACAAGCATGGAATTTTGCCCTCATGTCTCTTGAATATAATAACTGTAATTTTCTGATACATAGCTTTGAACTCTGAACCAGCAGCTATGTGCCTTTGAACTCTGAACCTGTAGCTATGTGAGATTAATAACACTTGTTTTTAACTGAATGAATCGTATAATTCTTTCTTGAACACAACCAGAACGTACGTACGCGGGGTATGCTTGAGCTGATACATGATTTGTGATTCTGTTAGTATATCATAGTGGCTAATCCAAGCTGACAGTGGGTAATTTGAGTTTGCGTGACATTTCTTCTTCAATGGTTAGAGTTAATTTTATTTGAATACAAAATATAAAATGGAAATACGTCTGTCTGGTATATGAAAGCATATAATTTGTACTGTTGTAGCTAGTTGGAAAAAAGAAACTATAATTGTGAACCGAATTCATTATTTAGATTTCTGGGCACAAGAGAAACTATATTGACTATTGTTGCATCCACTTTTCTTGTTAGTTCATCTGTTATATTGATGCTTTAAAGTGGTAAAACGAATGGATGCTATCCTGAACCTCCTCTGCTTTCTCTGAAACAGGGATGCCATGTGAAGAAAAAGGATATGTGGGAGCTTTTGGATGGCAAGTGATTGTAGTTGTAGGAGGAGAAGAGAAGAGAGCTGCATTTCCTTACTTGCAATTCTAGTAATTATCTTTGTTACAACTTGTAGAGTGTAATGCATTAATTAGTATGTTGTGTAACCAGAGTACGTACCCCTATCCTACATATCATGACTGACTGCGACCGAGGTCTGTGTTTCGTGAAGAAGACTCCACGTTTGTATGTTTGTTAGTGATATTGTTTGTACGTTATTTGTGGAATTGCTCTTGTTGTTCATCGTTGCTGAAAATCTTTTTCAGTTAGCTTTACTTATGTAGGTCTATTTCAACTGTAAGACAGAAATGTCGCTTTGAGGCTACATATTTTCTGCTAGCTGCTACACACGGAGGTTCATATATGCTGGACAACACCAAGTACAGTTGTGATGGTTGATTGAGGAGCGTGTTCTTTCTTTCTTTTCATTGTGGAGGTTGATTTAGGAGTTTGTACTTGCTATGATGAGAATCAAGTATTGATGATTGATGAAGAGATGGTAAATGCATTTTATATAACAGGGGCTAAGAGGATGAAGTGTTGACGAATTAAGGGGAATATTATGTGAATCTAGTCGCTGATCAAATATAATCAAAGTATCAATTGATGGCTGGTGTTTGTGTTGCAAAGATTAAGTGAAAATATTTGTTGATTTTTCAAAGCTGACAGCAGCAAGTAGATGGAGCTTGTAGTTGTAGGTAGAACAAGCAGCTGGATAGAATCACTTGTAAGATTTGTAACAAGAGACACAAAGATGTCAAGGTTGACAACGACACCCCCACCATGGAGGCAGCAAGGATGATGAAGATGGCCTGCGTGATGGATCCCCCTTCCTGCAGGGCACCGAAAAAGGCCTCCAGATGAGACCGCTTCTGAATCGAGGATGCGAGTGGCGAAGTTGAAGCTATATGTTTCTTTATGGGGGTTTCTCAATTTATACGAATTTTCAGTGTTGTACTGCCAAAAGGAGTTAAGAGGGACCCACAAGCTCAAAAGGCACTCCGGCCACCTAGGGCGCGTCATGTGAACTTGTGGCGTCCTTGTAGGTCTTCTGGTCCCTCCCTGAAACTTCAGGGGTCTCTTATATCCAAAAAAATCAACAATGTTTTTTGTCGCGTTTGGATTTTGTTTGTTATGTTTTTTGTTAGAAAAAAATAAATAGGCAAAATAAAAGCAGGAACTGGCACTAGGCACTAAGCTGATGGGTTAGTCCATAAAAATAAAATAAAAAACACAAAACCATATAGGACTCATTTAAATATAGCATGATATTTCATAAATTATATATACGCTGGAGAGGAATCAGGGTTAAATGCTTTAAAATCACAAACATGCTTACTTTTCCCTTTATGACTCAAATGGTAAAATGAACATTCTTCATGGAAGGTCAAAGTCATGGAACAAATTTTAGTATTCATAGGTCACATGGCAAACGACATCTCAAATTATGCTTAACTAATATTTGCAAAATGGCCCAAGGATTTGATTATCCAGGCCATATCGTTCTTTCGATAGGACTGAATGCTACTACACCTATGAGGTCTCAAAGAAATAAATTGCCAAGGAATCGATCATATACCTACCACACCAGAGCGATATGAAAAACAGTGTTTGTTGATGAACCTTTAACAAAAGTAATGCAATGTGTGTCATACTAAAGAGGCGACTGCATGCAGCAGGATCTATTAATGTTGGCCGACCATGGCATGTGGGACAAGGCTGGATGGTGTTGTGCAATGTCCATGTGGAAGAACCGACCATATAAGCATACACATGTGAAGATGCAACGTTGAAAAAGAAAGCAGTAGACTTGACTGAGTCGTCATTATCCCCTCATCATATCTACTAGATTTCCTTCACACCTTTCTATGCTTTGTATTCTACCTAGCCGTCTTGGTTCTCTTTTTGTTATATCGCATGATAGCTGCTGGTTAACTGAAGCACTCCTTTGACACGAACAAAATCCTCGACTTATGACTCCAAATAATAAAAGTGCCATCGGCCTTACGAGTGAGTTCTTGTTTCTGTGCAAGGAACAACTGTTCTGAGTCACTAGGCATAGGAAGCACGGGGAAAGGTAGAGTTACCTCTACCCTACAATCTTCTAGATATATCCTATACAGTTCTACATTTAGATTGTGGACAACTATTAATGTCTTAAGAGTCAGTTACTCAGATCAGAAACTTGGTACGATCATCTCCACATAGTCTCAATGATATCAACCATTAACTAATTATTATGTGCCGGTGACTTCCCCTTGTAATTCATTGTATTTAGTCGACTATTAAATCAGCTACTAAGATAATTGAGACATCATTTTCTTACCCCTGGTATTGAGCATTTATAATGTTTATTTCTGCATGCTCATCCATAAACATAAAGAGGGTTCCTTCCTCAGCTGTTAAATCAAAAATCTACTCCACGTAAAAATGAACACCAAGAATCCTCTCATACATCAAGGATAGCGTAGTAGAAACTACTCTAGTTACACAACTTGAATTAATCCACTATAAATCATCATATATCATGATTCAGTTGTGTCCACTCAAAACTCAATCACACAATACAAGGATAGCTATGAGCTGCTATTTAAGACAATTTACGCTACCGTTTGTCAAAGAAGTGCAACTCCAACCAGCTCACAACATCTATGTTGACACACTACCTTGTTACGGACTTTTATATCATACAAAATTCCATGATATGATTCACAATTTGGTTCCAAGTCTATCTACTATATATGAAAAGAAAAATACGGATCAAAAATAGGAGACTAATCTAGAAAATCCCACGTTAATCAAGAACATCCGACCTTTAATTGTGTGCATAAAAAAACACAGCCGTTAGATCCACTTGAGTATTTTTTTTCCGTGGATAACAACTTGAAATTTTAATAAATTACCCACCAATGGCATTGCCATTACATTAAAACACGTCCTCCTCAATTTAACCTAACGAGCCCTACCTAAATTGCTGACGATGTGGTGTTTTATCTCCTGATGCCCTATCATAGCCTCCATCGTCCAGCCAGCCCACGATGACCCAACGTCTGAAACAATAGGCCAGGAGCAGCTCTGCAGCCACAACAGGACATCCATCACTGTCTTTCACATGCGTACTCCTATACATGTGTGTCCATCCGGATGACAAAGTGATCAGCGAACTTGCTTCACCGTGAGATCCCTAGGAATGCACTATTTACTTCCATCCACAAGCAAGCCGACCATGACCCTACGTCTGAAACTTAGGCGAGGAGCATCTCTGCAGCCTCGACATGACATCCATCGCTATGTTTCGTACTGCGTACTCCTGCTAGAGGGAAGCTATCAACTAGCAGCCTGTGTATACGTGTCCAGACGGCGGCCAAATCGACCAAATAGGAACGTGCCATCGAGTCTAAGGCAACAAGGAGCTCTCTGCAGCCTCAACATCAAGATGAAGCCGGCTGAAGAACATTACTAAACTAGCGCGACTACCACCCATATGCACTAATTTAACTTCATCTGACCGTGTACCTTTCCTTGCCGTGGTCAGTTGTGATCCTTGCATGGCCATGATACTATGGGTACCAGCACCAACGCGTCCAGATCGACGGCCACGCCGGACCGCCGCTCCACCCCCACGCCATCTGCTGGTCGCCAGAGCAGAGCCAACGGGCGTGCCGCCACCCCTGGCTATGTCCGCAAGACGTCGCCCGGACAGGACGGAGCAGCACGAGCCCCGCAGCCACCTTCCTTGCCTGCCACTCGGGCTTCCAAGGCGCCTCGGCGGCGAGTGATGGGAGGAGGTTGGAAGAACACGAGGAGCCCCCGGCGGCCGCGCCAGAGTGAAGCCCTTGCGATCGGTGTCAATCAGGCCACAACGAGTAGTACCATAAGGAAAAACACGAGGAGGGCTCTGATGTTTTCCTGTAAAAGAAAAGCTATCATAGTTTGTATTTTTGGAAGAAAAAACAATCCTACTCCCTCCGTCCCTGAATAGATATTGTGTAAATTCTGTTGCAAAGTTAAGTATTTATAATTTTGACATATATTCAGAAGAAACTATTCACATCTATAACACAGGATATATAATGGTAGATATATCGATATTAATTTTGTATTCTTTTATCTCATGGTACACGGGCGCGGCCAGTAGCCAGCAAGCAACGTCAGGAGGAGGCGCGGTTGGGCCCAACCCAAGGTACACATGCCCAGAATGGGCCACGGCCAAGCAGCGCTCTACTTGACCCTGGAGCGATGACTGGAACACCATCCAGTGGATCAGGAACGACCCGGCGGCGTCTACCCACTCCCCTCTTCCCTGAATCCTACTTCGTCCATGTTCTTCCCCATTCGAGCACCGCTTCTGTAATCGACGGTAATAGCTACTACATCAGAGAGCACAATAGATCGATTCCTCTACCTTGAACCTATCATCTGGTATCAGAGACACCAACCACCACCCCTCGCCGCTCCGCCCTGGTGCATCATCGAGACGCGCGGTCTCCGCCATGCTCGTGAAGCCATGGATCCCAGCGTCTCTGCCTTCCACCCCCGCTTCAAGACCAAGATCAAGGCCGCCATCGATGGCCTCACCAAGGCGCAACAGACCACAGCGACAAAGATTGACGATCTGCTAAGCTGGCGCCCAGATCTCGAGCGCCGCGTCACGGATCTCGGCGACGCAGTGGCTTCCCTACAGTCGGCGCCACAGCCACCACTGATGGAGCCGGAGGACCAGCAACCATGCACCTGTACGCTGCAGCCGCCTGGCGACCACATCGGCACCTCGGCAGGCGAGGCAGGCAACACTCAAGGGCCTAATGGCCACGGCGTCACCATCAACCCTCGGGGGCCCTCGACGGCGCCCATTCTAGCACCGCCGCTGCCCCGGCATCTGGTCAGTACGATTCCTTAATCCCTTCGTATGTGGCCCTGTATCCATTTGCTCATGCCAGTCAGTTGCTCTCGGGATTGGGTCAAGCCCACCCATCGATCACTTTTCCACAGGCCTCTAGCGAAAATCCAAACCTCTGGAAAACGTTGTGTGAAAAATATTTTCAAATGTTTGGAATTCTGCCGTCTTTTTGGGTTCCGATGGAAGCTCTCAATTTTTCCGGTTCGGCTTCAGTCTGGCTTTAGTCGATTCAAAAGCGGCTCGATGAGTTGGACTGGGAGTCCTTCACATCTTTGTTATGTACACGTTTCGGGCGAGATCGACATCAAATGTTGATCCGATAGTTTTACACTGTCCGCCAAACCACCACCGTCTCAGATTACATTGAACAGTTTGAATTGATCATTAATCATTTGAGCTCATATTCGGATTCTATTCACCCATTTTACTTTCTCACCAGTCTTGTCGAGGGCCTGCGGAAGGATATTCGCGTTGTCGTGCTGGTCCAACAACCACCTGATCTGGACACGGCATGTGCGCTCGCGTTGCTGCAAGAAGAAGTGGCGGAAGGAGCGTTCGGGTCTCTGCCGCGACCACCAGAAACAGCGGTGCGCTCGGCCCTGCCCCTCCTGCCGCCACCAACACCTCCCGCGTGCCCAGTACCTGCCGCTCCCGACGGGGGACCGATGGGGGACCGATGCGGCGCGGCGCTGATACGGCGAAACTCAAAACCGTGCGCGACTACCGCCGATTGCGCGGCTTATGCTTCAAGTGCGGCGAACAATGGGCCCACGATCATGTGGGTGTATGCCCAACATCCGTGCAGCTCCACGTCGTGGAGGAGCTGCTGGAACTCTTCAGCATCGACGACACCATCGACTCTTCGCCCACGACCCCGACAACTGAGACATGATGGCGATCTCGCGCCAAGCCATTTCCGGTGGTGTTTCCACGAAGGCATTGCAATTACGTGTGTGGATTCAAGGCTAGGAAGTGCTCATGTTGGTGGACTCCGGTAGCTCCACCTCCTTCATCAACCACACACTCACCGCGAAGCTGTCAGGAGCGCGTCCTCTACCACGCGCTTGCAAGGTCCGTGTAGCTGATGGGGGCGAGCTCTCCTGTGTCCCTGAACTGCCACCTTGTGCATGGTGCACCCAAGGCAGTGAATTCATCACAAATATGAAGATCCTGGCGCTCGGCACTTACGATGCCATCCTTGGGATGGACTGGCTGGAAGCAACCAGCCCTATGACAGTGGACTGGCGTGCCAAACTCATTGAGATCAAAACCCCTGACAGTGTCACTCGTCTGCAAGGTCATGAAGCCCAATCTTCATAATGTTCAGTGATCAACGCATTGCAATTGCAGAATCTGTGCAGAACAAGAGCTATTACACATATGGTGTATGTGTGTGCACCCTCCTCAGAGGAGGGCAACCAAGATGTAGTATCAGACAACATACAACAAGTGGCCTATGATTTTTCTGCAATTTTTGGTGAACTAGTTGGATTGCCACCACGGTGTGACTGTGATTACAAGATACCACTGATTCCAGGAGCTCAACCTGTCAACATACGACCTTACCATCACAAGCCTGACCATAAATATGAGATTGACGCTCAGGTTACAGAATTGCTCCATCAAGGAGTGATCCAGAAAAGTTCCAGCCCATTTTCTTCTCCAGTGATCTTGTTGAAAAAGAAGGATGGCATGTAGCGGATGTGCGTAGACTACAGACATCTGAATGCAATCACGACAGTGGCTAAGTTTCCGGTGCCTGTAATTGAAGAGCTTTTGGAGGAGTTACATGGAGCAGTGTGGTTCTCGAAATTGGGTCTACTATCAGGATACCATCAAATACGATTGGCACTGGGTGAGGAGTACAAAACAGCGTTCCAAACCCACTCAAGCCACTATGAATTCAAGGTGGTCTCCTTTGGGTCGGCTGGGGGTTCGGCCACATTCAACGGAGGGCTACATACCACACTTCATCCCCTGCTCCTCCACTGTATGTTGCCGTTCTTCGACGACATTCTCGTATTCAGCAAAACTCTGGAAGATCATGCTAGTCATCTGCGACAAGTGTTCCAACTGCTGCAGCGAGATCAGTGGAAAGTAAAACTCTCCAAGTGCGAGTTTGGTAAAAAACAACTCTCCTACTCGAGCATGTCATCAGTGAAAAAGGCATGGCCACATAACCCAGTAAAGTTCTTGCAGTCAGCACATGGGAAACTCCAACAACACAAAAGGGGTGCATAGCTTTTTGGGATTGGCTGGCTATTACAGGCGTTTCGTGAGGGACTTTGGTATGATCGCTCGACCCCTTTTCAACCTCTTAAAAAAGGGGGTGCCCTTTGTGTGGACGAGCAACACAGACACAGCCTTTCAATTGCTCAAGCAACAGTTAATCTCAGCCCCGGTTCTGGCCTTACCTAACTTTCAGGAACAGTTCATTATGGAAACGGATGCTAGTGACAAAGGAATTTGAGTTGTTCGGCAACAGAAAGGGCATCCCATCGCCTTCATGAGCAAAGCCCTATCACCAAGATATCAAGGGTTGTCAACTTATGAAAATGAAGTTTTGGCGGTCATCGTGACAGTGGACCAGTGGAGATTATATCTACGACATGCAGATTCTGTGATATACACGTACCAAAAGAGCTTGGTCCATATGGAGCAGCAAATACTCACCACTCCATGGCAACAAAAAGCTATTACTAAACTCCTGGGTCTTCAGTATAAAATCAGGTACAAAAAGGGCTCTGAAAACACGGCCGTAGATGCTTTATCTCGTGCCAATCCCTCTGCTATGCTATCTGCACTGACAGTATGCCAACCTACATGGTTGGAAGACATCAACAATAGCTCTAACAGCAATCCCCAGGATCAGCATTTGCTCAAGCAGCTAGCTATACGACCAGATCCCAAAGGACTGTTCACTCTGCAACAGGGCATTATTCGATATTGAGGGCGCATCTGGCTGGGTCGATCGACAACAATGCAACAGCAGGACATTGGAGCCTTACATGATAGCTCACTGGGGGGACACTCGGGCTACCCAGTTACATATCGCAAGATTCGACGCCTGTTCGTGTGGCCTAAAATGAAAACCCATGTACAACAGTATGTGCAATGCTGCCGGATCTGCCAGCAAGCAAAACCAGACAGAGTAGCTTCTCGAGGCCGCTTGCAACCTCTGCCATTTCCAAAAGATCCCTGGGATCTTATCACTATGGATTTTGTGGATGGACTGCCGCAATCTGGGAAGCACAATTGTCTTTGGGTGATCGTGGATAAACACACCAGATATGCTTATTTATTGCCCCTAGCTCACCCGTATACAACATCCAAGGTGGCGCAACTCTACATGACTCAAATCTACAAGATACATGGGTTGCCAGGAGCAATTGTCTCGGACAGATATCCAGTCTTCACCCGTCACTTTTGGCAAGAGCTGTTCAAGTATGTAGGCACCAAGCTTCGACTGAGCACAGCAAACCACCCTCAAACAGATGGGCAAACGGAACACGTGAACAGGTGCGTTGAAACCTTCTTGCGCTGCTTCACACATGCATGCCCACAGCGCTGGAGTTATTGGATACTACTGGCTCAGTTTTGGTACAACTCCTCACAACACTCGGCCATCGGCATGTCAGCCTTCAAGGCCATGTTTGGCCACGAGCCCAAGTACCGGGGCATCTAGGCATCCACTTCATGCTCAGTACCTTCCTTATTGGCCTGGCTGGAAGAGCGCGCGGTCATGAAGAATTTGGTGCAGCAACATCTTCATCGCGCCAAGAACTACATGAAGATACATGCCGATCAGAGGCACTCTTTTCGCGAGTTCGAGGTGGGCGATCAGGCTTACCTGAAACTTCAACCTTACATTCTGACATCCATTGCCCCTCGGGCAAACCACAAACTCTCCTTCAAATTCTACGGGCCGTTCCCCATAATCGAGAAGATCAACGTAGTGGCCTACAAACTACAGCTGCCACCACAGGCCACGGTGCACCCCGTGTTTCACGTGTCCCAGCTTCGCCGAGCTTTGTCACCGGGTACGACAGTTCAGTCTATACTTCCTGACAACACTAATGATTTGGCTATGCCTAGTGAGATCCTACAGTCTAAATGGCTCCGCAAGAATGGAGACATGATCGAGCAAGTCAAGGTCAGATGGACTGGCGCCTCCAACCTGGACGACACTTGGGAAGATCGGCAAACATTGCATTCTCGCTTTCCCCATGGAGCGGCTTGGGGTCAAGCCGCCACTCAAGGAGGAGGGGATGTTAGCGGCCCTGATGGTGCGGACCTGCAAGCCAGCAAGCAACGCCAGGAGGAGGCGCGGCCCAACCGCGCCAAGAAGCCCAACCCAAGGTACACGGGCCCAGAATGGGCCACGGCCAAGCAGCGCTCTACTTAACCCTGTAGCGATGACTTGAACGCCATCCAGTGGATCAAGAACGACCCGGCGGCGGCTACCCACTCCCCTCTTCCCCGAACCCTAGTTCGTCCCTGTTCTTCCCTATTCGAGCACCGCTCCTGTAATCGACTGTAATAGCTACTACTTCAGAGAGCACAATCGATCGATTCCTCTACCTTGAACCTATCACAAACTTTGAAATTTGGACTTTTGGACTTAGTTTAGGCAGAGATGGGAGTAGTTTGTTGTGTTCGTTCATGTTCTGCGTACTCTGTGAGTAGATCGATCCTACGGTTAGTCACATGTTCTGCATGCTAGCTAGTCCGGCAGGTACAACACGCGGCCTTCCAGCTAGTTTTTGTGGTAGTCTCGTTTTCAATAAATAAATTGATTTTGGTTGCATTTAATTTTTCCAGATGTACATAACTGCCTTAAACTAATGAGCCACGGCGAAAATGGATAGCTTAAAAATTGATCAATGAATGATTAACACACATTTTCTACTTCGTTGGATTATTGGTGACGTTTCACGTAGGACTGAACCTACTGCATACTGATCCAAAGAGGCTGCACCTTGATCAACCGCAAGACTGCATATTTTGAGAAACTCTACTGCATATCGATCGGGTATGGATTCTGTACGCTCAAGCTCCATCTCTTCATGCATGATATATGGTACCGTGTGCATGATTTGATAGCTACCTCTCCTTGCTTGCGCTCTTGACGCGCGTCCTACTCGACCTGCTTGGTTTGTGAGTTATCTACATGCATGGGCTGTGTGTCTACATCTAGGACTGAACCCGAGTCAACCTAAAACGGCAACAACTTGGCACACGAGTCAACCTAAAGAGAGCAGTAGACTTTGGTTCACTTGTTGTACAAAATTCAACACCGCAGATGACTAATTCTTTCCGTGTGCCTCCCATGCCTAGCTAGATGCTCGAAATGGTTCTCTCTTCTAAATAAACAAGGAGAAAAGATCATATCATCAATGGAGTCCATCCTATAGTTTGAGTAGTAGCTATAACCAGGTACTTTGGGAGTTCTAACACAAAGAAGTGAGGGACTTGGAGATGAAGATCATTGTCTGGATGATGCTTAAATAGTCTAAGATGTATGCGGTCGTTGAGTGCTCTTATATACGGTCTACCAATAGTCGGCCGGCCATGCTTGAAAGAGGCTCAGTTACTCACCAATAGGTAGACTCTTTCCGATGTTATGATAAATTGCAATTGCTTCAATGACTGAGATTATAATTGTTAGTGCCCAATAAGGTTTCTGATTCATGCTTTGGCGTTGTGAATAGATCATCACTGGAACATGAGTAATCATATGACAAAATCTTTATGTTGCTGTAATGAAATAATCATGATGCCTTCATGTCCGTATTTTGTTTTAATCGACGCCTCTACCTCTAAACATGAGGACATATTTATTGTTATCGGCTTTTCGCTTGAGGACAAGCGAGGTCTAAGCTTGGGGAGTTGATCGTCCATTTTGCATCATGCTTTTATGATAATATTTATTGCATTATGGCCTGTTATTTCACGTTATGTCACAATACTTATGGCTATTCTCTCTTATTTTACAAGGTTTATATGAAGAGGGAGAATGCCGGCAGCTGGAATTCTGGGCTGGAAAAGGAGCAAATATAGCAGGCAACCTTTCAGGACGAGACTCCGCCACCACGAGGCGGAACCTTGGCGGAACCAATCTAGGGCTCTGGCAGAGCTGTTCTGCCGGGGACACTTCCCTCCGGGAGGGGGAAATCATCACCATCTTCATCACCAACGCTCCTCTGATCAGGAGAGGGCAATCTCCATCAACATCTTCACCAGCACCATCTCATCTCCAAACCCTAGTTCATCTCTTGTATCCAATTCTTGTCTCCAAGTCCGGGATTGGTGCTAGTAGGTTGCTACTAGTGTTGATTACTCCTTGTAGTTGATGCTAGTTGGTTCATTAGGTGGAAGATCATATGTTCAGATCCTTTATGCATATTATTACCCCTCTGATTATGAACATGAATATGCTTTGTGAGTAATTACGTTTGTTCCTGAGGACAAGAGATAAGTCTTGCTATTAGTAGTAATGTGAATTTGGTATTCGTTCGATATTTTGATGAGATGTATGTTGTCTAACCTCTAGTGGTGTTATGTGAACGTCGACTACATAACACTTCAGCATTATTTGGGCCTAGAGGAAGGCATTGGGAAGTAATAAGTAGATGATGGGTTGCTACAGTGACAAAAGCTTAAACCCTAGTTTATGCGTTGCTTCGTAAGGGGCTGATTTGGATCCATAAGTTTCATGCTATGGTTAGGTTTACCTTAATACTTTTGTTGTAGTTGCGGATGCTTGCAATAGAGGTTAATCATAAGTGGGATGCTTGTCCAAGTAAGGGCAGTACCCAAGCACCGGTCCACCCACATATCAAATTATCAAAGTACCGAACGCGAATCATATGAGCGTGATGAAAACTAGCTTGACGATATTCCCATGTGTCCTCGGGAGCGCTTTTCCTATCATAAGAGTTTGTCCAGGCTTGTCCTTTGCTACAAAAAGGATTGGGCCACCTTGCTACACCTTGTTTACTTTTGTTACTTGTTGCTCGTTACAATTTATCTTATCACAAAACTATCTTTTACTACTTATTTCAGTACTTGCAGAGAATACCTTGCTGAAAACCGCTTATCATTTCCTTCTGCTTGTCGTTGGGTTCGACACTCTTACTTATCGAAAGAACTACGATAGATCCCCTATACTTGTGGGTCATCACCTGTCTCGACCCGCCCAGTTTCTGCTTTGAAGTCTTGACAAAGTTCTGCACAGTCGGAAAAGCGGTGAGTCAACAGTTTAACAAGACGTATCAGTCGACATCGATAAATCAGTCGGACAAAAGGGAATACCTTCAACCTTCAAGACCAGCTTCTCGGCAAGCTGTCCCAAATAAGCCTCCAGTTCACCGTTCTTGGCCTTGAGACTTCCAACTTCGTCAGTCAAGTTTTCCTTCTCCTTCTTCAGCCTCGTGACCTCCTGGTTGGCTTCAGAATCGACAGTCTTCAACTTAGGGTTCTCCTCTTCCAACTTGTTGACTGAGGCCAGCTTCTTGTCGGCAAGTGCCGTTTTCTCTCGCGCTTCCTACTGAGTAGCGGCAAGGTCTTGATCCTTCTTATCCAGAGGCTACTTCTTTTTCTCTAAATAAATAACATTCTTCAGACGAGCTTGGAGTTGGCGGTTTTCACTATGCACATCTGTTTGAGTGGAGTCACTCGGTTCAAGAGACCAAAAGAAAAAAAGAGTCATAAGGTAGATAGTCGGCAAATCATTACCTCCCATGGTAGCTGCTTCGTCCTAGGCTTTCTTGAGATTCTTCTTGGCCAACTCTAGATCAAAGTTAAGGCTGATCTGCTTCTTCTACAGTTCAGCAAATTGAGCTCCAAGGTCACAAGATTTCCGCGGTCAGCAAATAAGATATGTCAGTCGACGGGAACAAAAGTCAATCACAGCGAAAATTGGTCTAAGACTACCGCCGAATCAAACATTCAGTAGTAGTCTTGGGGACTACACCCAATGGGTGGAGTTGGCGTGCCCCTACTGGTCCTTTTTTCCTCTCAGCATGGTCTGCCCAGCATGAGTACGCAAAAAAAAGAGACTCTCGTACCCCAGCCGACTACCAGTAGTCGACCACGGTCTCGGGAACTACACCGAGTGGGTGCACTCTGCGTGCTCCAACTGGTTCAGAAAAACACTCGACTCCACCTGGTCGACTCAAGTGGAAGAACTATTCAACGCTTAGTCAGAACACCCAGTGGGTGATTGGATGCGAAATATAGACCCATGATAGATGCACATAAAAGGTTCCAAAACGCTAATCCAAGGACACCTTACGGACAACGAAGCAGCAAGTTGCAACTACCACTAGTTAAGAGACTAGTCAGAAACCAAGTAACCTTGACGTTGGCTTGCAGAGCTGTGCTAGCATTGTAGGCAACCTGACTGGCCTCGTGCACCACCTTCATCTGCTCCATCACGAGGTTTGCCTGGAGAAGATCCTCCCAGGCGGCACTCGGAGGGTCGTCTGGAGTGTGGTATGCAGCAAAGAGCGATGACGGCAGTACAGTCAGAGCGATCACAGGATCTGAAGCATGGAGTTGTGCAGGCGCGGTAGAGTCTTGAGTAGTCGACGCTGAAGGACGGTCAGTCGACAGTGGATTGGCAAAAGTAACATTGGCCCGAGCCGGATCTCCGGATCGCTGGACCACCGTCTCTAGTGCCGGTGTCGACTGAGGCACCTGACCTTCGGCCGTCCTCCTGCTTGAGGCCCTTCCCCTCCTTATCGTCTCTTTCAGAGGCACTTCTTCCTCATCATCTGACAGCTCAATGACGTCTCGCAGGGCTGCAACACAAGGCAACCATAAGAGTACAATCGACAGATAATCCAGTTGACAAAAACAAAATTAAGATGGCAAGAGCGTACCAGCTTTGGAAGTTGCCGCGTCATCAGCCTGCTCATCACCCACGACCTTATCAACATCCATGGAGGTGGCAGCACTGAAAAGTTCATAATCCGTTCGGTCGGAGCAGAAGTATGAGTCGGTAGAAAAGAAAACGCAGAAACATAGAACACTCACCCACAAGCAACAGGAACGTCCATCTTGATCTTGGGCAAGGTCTTCCGAGACTTCGAAGGGGCGACCTTGGGCTGTTTGGCGACCTTCTCTGTCGGCTCCGCAGTCGAAGTCCGAGTGCTCTTATGTGCTTCCGTACTCGGAGCCACAGCCTTGCCACGCCCGCCCGCCGGATCATGGAACTACTTGGATCGACGCTCTGTGTGAGGTGGTGAGTCGACTTCCTCCTCATCATCCATCGTATCGCTCTCTTCATCATCGTCATCGGGGGACTGCCAGTCATTGCTCTCTTCTGCGCTATCCTCTCCCTCTTGGTCTTGCTCCAGGGCTTGTTCACCATTGGGCATTGAGTACATCTCAGTATAAACCTACAAAACAAGAAGTCAATCAAACATCAGTCGGATTCAGAAATAGTTACAAGACAGATTGAAGTACACTAGGTAGCAAGGATCAGACCTTGTCCGGCTGGTTGTCAGTGTCAAATGGATCAACTCTCCTGGCTCCCCTGGGGTTATGCTTGTTCCCGGTAATGTCCTTCAGCCACAGGGCCACCGTCTCATCCGTAACCTCCTCTGGGTGAACCCAAGCAGTGTCGTTGGCACCCGAGTACATCCACATCGAGTGGTCATGAGCTTGGAGCGGCTTGATGCATCGACTGAGAAACACCTCCAACAAGTCCATGCCAGTTACACCCTGACAGACCAACTGGACTACCCTCTCAACCAACATGTTTGTCTCTACTTTCTCCGTTGCGGTCATGGTGAGTGAAGAAGGTTGCTGGGCACGATCTAGGGAGAAAGGGGGAAGACCGGTCGATTGACCAAGGGTCACAATATCCTGGCAGTAGAACCAGGTCGACTGCCAGCCCATGACCGACTCGGGAAGTGTTATAGTAGGGAAAGTGCTCCTCTTCCTCATCTGGATCCCTAGACCCCCGCACATCTGGATCTTGTGCGTCCTCTCTGTTGGGGAACGTTGTAGAAAATTAAAATTTTCCTACGGTTTCACCAAGATCTATCTATGAGTTCATCTAAGCAACGAGTCAAGGGAGTGAGTTTGCATCTACATACCACTTGTAGATCGAGTACGGAAGCGTTCGAGGGAGTGGTGATGATGGAGTCGTTCCGAACATGATTCCGATCACCGATGACCAAGCGCTGAATGGACAGCACCTCCGCGTTCAACACACGTACGGGACGATGGCGTCTCCTTCGTCTTGATCCAGCAAGGATGAAGGAGAGGTTGAGGAAGACAACTCCAATGGCAGCACGACGGCGTGGTGCAATTGGTACAGCAGTTCTCCGACAGGGCTTCGCCAAGCTCGTACGGAGAAAGAGAGGTGTTGGGGAGGGGAGGGGCTGCGCCTTCAATTGTGTGTTGCAGCCCTCCCCTCACCCCTCTATATATAGGAGGAGAGGGCAAGGGGGGCCGGCCATCTAGGGGAAACCCTAGATGGAGGCGGCCAAAGGAGAGGGAAAGGGTGGCTTGCCCCCAAGCTAGGGGCGCCCCTTTGGCCCTTTAGGGTTTCCTCCCCAAACCCTAGCCGCATGGGCCTAGGTGGGAGGCGCGCCCAGCCCACTAGGGGCTGGCTCCTCTCCCACACAGCCCATGTGGCCCCCGGGAGGGTGGCCCCTCCGGTGGACCTCGGAACCCTCCCGGTGGCCCCGGTACATTACAGTATACCCCCGAAACTTTCCGGAGTCCGTTTAACCACTTTCCATATATAAATCTTTACCTCCGGACCATTCCAGAACTCCTCGTGACACCCGGGATCTCATCCGGGACTCCGAAGAACATTCGGTAATCACATACTTGTCTTCCTAATAACCCTAGTGTCACCGAACCTTAAGTGTGTAGACCCTACGGGTTCGGGAGACATGCAGACATGACCGAGACGACCTCAGGTCAATAACCACCCGCGGGATCTGGATACCCATGTTGGCTCCCACATGCTCCTCGATGTTGTCATCGGATGAACCACGATGTCAAGGGTTCAAGCAACCCCGTATTCTATTCCCTTTGTCAATCGGTATGTTACTTGCCCGAGATTCGATCGTCGGTATCCCAATACCTCGTTCAGTCTCGTTACCGGCAAGTCACTTTACTCGTACCGTAATGCATGATCCCGTGACCAGACACTTGGTCACTTTGAGCTCATTATGATGATGCACTACCGAGTGGGCCCAGTGATACCTCTCCATAACACGGAGTGACAAATCCCTGTCTCGATCCATGTCAACCCAACAGACACTTTCGGAGATACCTGTAGTGCACCTTTATAGTCACCCAGTTACGTTGTGACGTTTGGTACACCCAAAGCACTCCTACGGTATCCGGGAGTTACACGATCTCATGGTCTAAGGAAGAGATACTTGACATTGGAAAAGCTCTAGCAAAACGAACTACGATCTTGTGCTATGCTTAGGATTGGGTCTTGTCCATCACGTCATTCTCCTAATGACGTGATCCCGCTGCCAATGACATCGATGTCCATAGTCGAGGAAACCATGACTATCTATTGACCAACGAGCTAGTCAACTAGAGGCTTACTAGGGACGTATTGTAGTCTATGTATTCACACGTGTATTACGATTTCCGGATAATACAGTTATAGCATGAATAAAAGACAATTATCATGAACAAGGAAATATAATAATAATGCTTTTATTATTGCCTCTAGGGCATATTTCCAACAGTCTCCCACTTGCACTAGAGTCAATAATCTAGTTACATTGTGATGAATCGAACACCCTTAGAGTTATGGTGTTTATCATGTTTTGCCCGCGTAAGAGGTTTAGTCAATTGATCTGGGACATTCAGATCCGTATGCACTTTACAAATTTCTATGTCTCCATCTTGAACTTTTTCACGGATGGAGTTGAAGCGACGCTTGATGTGCCTGGTCTTCTTGTGAAACCTGGGCTCCCTGGCAATGGCAATAGCTCCGGTGTTGTCACGCAGAAGAGTTTGATCGGCCCCGACGCATTGGGTATGACTCCTAGGTCGGTGATGAACTCCTTCACCCAAATTGCTTCATGCGCTGCCTCCAAGGCTGCCATGTACTCCGCTTCACATGTAGATCCCGCCACGACGCTCTGCTTGCAGCTGCACCAGCTTACTGCTCCACCATTCAACATATACACGTATCCGGTTTGTGACTTAGAGTCATCTAGATCTATGTCGAAGCTAGCGTCGACGTAACCCTTTACGACGAGCTCTTCATCACCTCCATAAACGAGAAACATGTCCTTTGTCCTTTTCAGGTACTTTAGGATATTCTTGACCGCTGTCCAGTGTTCCTTGCCGGGATTACTTTGGTACCTTCCTACCAAACTTACGGCAAGGTTTACATCAGGTCTGGTACACAGCATGGCATACATAACAGTCATCTCTTCTTTATCTTTTGCCGTGGTCGGGCATTGAGCTGAGCTCAATCTCACACCTTGCAGTACAGGCAAGAACCCTTTCTTGGACTGATCCATTTTGAACTTCTTCAAAATATTATCAAGGTATGTGCTTTGTGAAAGACCTATGAGGCGTCTCGATCTATCTCTATAGATCTTGATGCCTAATATATAAGCAGCTTCTCCAAGGTCCTTCATTGAAAAACTTTTATTCAAGTAGGCCTTAATGCTGTCCAAGAGTTCTATATCATTTCCCATCAAAAGTATGTCATCTACATATAATATGAGAAATGCTACGGAGCTCCCACTCACTTTCTTGTAAACGCAGGCTTCTCCATAAGTCTGCATAAACCCAAACGCTTTGATCATCTCATCAAAGCGAATGTTCCAACTCCGAGATGCTTGCACCAGCCCATAAATGGATCGCTGGAGCTTGCACACTTTGTTAGCATTCTTAGGATCGACAAAACCTTCTGGCTGCATCATATACAACTCTTCCTTAAGATATCCGTTAAGGAACGCTGTTTTGACGTCCATCTGCCATATCTCATAATCATAGTATGCGGCAATTGCTAACATGATTCAGACGGACTTAAGCTTCGCTACGGGAGAGAAAGTCTCATCGTAGTCAATCCCTTGAACTTGTCGATAACCCTTAGCGACAAGTCGAGCTTTATAGATGGTAACATTACCATCCGCGTCCATCTTCTTCTTAAAGATCCATTTGTTTTCTATCGCTCGCCGATCATCGGGCAAGTCTGTCAAAGTCCATACTTTGTTTTCATACATGGATCCTATCTCGGACTTCATGGCTTCGAGCCATTTGTTGGAATCCGGGCCCGCCATCGCTTCTTCATAGTTCGAAGGTTCACCGTTGTCTAACAACATGATTTCCAGGACAGGGTTGCCGTACCACTCTGGTGCGGAACGTGTCCTAGTGGACCTACGAAGTTCAGTAGCAACTTGATCCGAATTACCTTGATCATCATCATTAATTTCCTCCTCAGTTGGTGTAGGTATCACAGGAACATTTTCCTGAGCGGCACTACTATCCCGTTCAAGAGGTAGTACTTCATGGAGTTCTACTTTCCTCCCACTTACTCCTTTCGAGAGAAACTCTTTTTCCAGAAAGGTTCCGTTCTTGGCAACAAAGATCTTGCCTTCGGATCTAAGGTAGAAGGTATACCCAAGGGTTTCCTTAGGGTATCCTATGAAGACGCATTTTTCCGACTTGGGTTCGAGCTTTTCAGGTTGAAGTTTCTTGACATAAGCATCGCATCCCCCAACTTTTAGAAAGCGACAGCTTAGGTTTCTTCCCAAACCATAATTCATACGGTGTCGTCTCAGCAGATTTAGACGGTGCCCTATTTAAAGTGAATGTAGCTGTCTCTAGAGCGTATCCCCAAAAAGATAGCGGTAAATTGGTAAGAGACATCATAAATCGCACCATATCCAATAGAGTGCGATTACGATGTTTGGACACACCGTTACGCTGAGGTGTTCTAGGCGGCGTGAGTTGTGAAACGATTCCACATTTTCTTAAGTGTGTGCCAAATTCGTGACTTAAATATTCTCCTCCACGATCTGATCGTAAGAATTTTATCTTTCGGTCACGTTGATTCTCTACCTCATTCTGAAATTCCTTGAACTTTTCAAAGGTCTCAGACTTGTGTTTCATCAAGTAGACATACACATATCTACTCAAGTCATCTGTGAGAGTGAGAACATAACGATATCCTCCGCGAGCCTCAACACTCATTGGACCGCACACATCGGTATGTATGATTTCCAATAAGTTGGTTGCTCGCTCCATTGTTCCGGAGAACGGAGTCTTGGTCATCTTGCCCATGAGGCATGGTTCGCATGTGTCAAATGATTCATAATCAGAAGACTCCAGAAGTCCATCAGCATGGAGCTTCTTCATGCGCTTGACACCAATGTGACCAAGGCGGCAGTGCCACAAGTATGTGGAACTATCGTTATCAACTTTACATCTTTTGGTATTCACACTATGAACATGTGTAACTTATCGTTCGAGATTCATTAAGAATAAACCATTGACTATCGGAGCATGACCATAAAACATTTCTCTCATATAAATAGAACAACCATTATTCTCGGATTTAAATGAGTAGCCATCTCGTATTAAACGAGATCCAGATACAATGTTCATGCTCAAACTTGGCATCAAATAGCAATTATTAAGGTTTATAACTAATCCCGTAGGTAAATGTAGAGGTAGCGTGCCGGGCGATCACATCGACCTTGGAACCATTCCCGACGCGCATCGTCACCTCGTCCTTCGCCAGTCTCTGTTTATTCCGCAGCTCCTGCTGTGAGTTACAAATATGAGCAACGGCACCGGTATCAAATACCCAGGAGTTACTACGAGTACTGGTAAGGTACACATCAATTACATGTATATCAAATATACCTTTAGTGTTGCCGGCCTTCTTATCCACTAAGTATTTGGGGCAGTTCCGCTTCCAGTGACCCTTCCCCTTGCAATAAAAGCACTCTGTCTCAGGCTTGGGTCCATTCTTTGACTTCTTCTTCTCGGCAACTTGCTTACCGGGCGCGGCAACCTCTTTGCTGTCCTTCTTGAAGTTCTTCTTGCCCTTGCCCTTCTTGAACTTAGTGGTCTTATTGACCATCAACACTTGATGTTCTTTCTTGATTTCAACCTCTGCTGACTTCAGCATTGAGAATACTTCGGAATGGTCTTCACCATCCCCTGCATATTGTAGTTCATCACAAAGCTCTTGTAGCTTGGTGGGGCGATCAAGGATTCTGTCAATGACCGCCTCGTCCGGGAGGTTTATGTCCAGCTGGGACAGGCGGTGATGCAACCCAGACATTTTGAGTATGTGCTCACTGACAGAACTGTTTTCCTCCATCTTACAACTATAGAACTTGTCGGAGACTTCATATCTCTCGCCCGGGCATGAGCTTGGAAAACTAGTTTCAGCTCCTCGAACATCTCATATGCTCCGTGTTGCTCAAAATGCTTTTGGAGCCCCGGTTCTAGGCTGTAAAGCATGCCGCACTGAACGAGGGAGTAATCATCAGCACGAGACTGCCAAGCGTTCATAACGTCTTGGTTCTCTGGGATGGGTGCTTCACCTAGCGGTGCTTCTAGGACATATTGTTTCTTGGCAGCTATGAGGATGATCCTCAGGTTCCGGACCCAGTCCGCATAGTTGCTGCCATCATCTTTCAGCTTGGTTTTCTCTAGGAACGTGTTGAAGTTCATGGTGACATGAGCGTTGGCCATTTGATCTACAAGACATATTATGCAAAAGTTTTAGACTAAGTTCATGATAATTAAGTTCATCTAATCAAATTAAAATGAACTCCCACTCAGATTAGACATCCCTCTAGTCATCTAAGTGTTACACGATCCGAGTCGACTAGGCCGTGTCCGATCATCACGTGAGACGGACTAGTCATCGTCGGTGAACATTCTCATGTTGATCGTATCTTCCATACGACTCGTGTTCGACCTTTCGGTCTCCGTGTTCCGAGGCCATGTATGTACATGCTAGGCTCGTCAAGTTAACCCTAAGTGTTTTGCGTGTGTAAATCTGTCTTACACCCGTTGTATGTGAACGTAAGAATCCATCACACCCGATCATCACGTGGTGCTTAGAAGCGACGAACTTTAGCAACGGTGCACAGTTAGGGAGAACACTTCTTGAAATTGTTGTAAGGGATCATCTTATTTACTACCGTCGTTCTAAGTAAACAAGATGCATAAACATAATAAACATCACATGCAATTATATAGTAGTGACATGATATGGCCAATATCATATAGCTCCTTTGATCTTCATCTTGAGGCTCCATGATCATCCTGTCACCGGCATGACACCATGATCTCCATCATCATGATCTCCATCATCGTGTCTTCATGAAGTTGTCACGCCAACGACTACTTCTACTTCTATGGCTAACGCGTTTAGCAATAAAGTAAAGTAATTTACATGGCGTTCTTTAATGACACGCAGGTCATACAAAAATAATGACAACTCCTATGGCTCCTGCCGGTTGTCATACTCATCGACATGCAAGTCGTGATTCCTATTACAAGAACATGATCTCATACATCACATATATCATTCATCATTCATCACAACTTTGGCCATATCACATCACATGACAATTGCTGCAAAAACAAGTTAGGCGTCCTCTAATTGTTGTTGCATCTTTTACGTGGCTGCAATTGGGTTCTAGCAAGAACGTTTTCTTACCTCTGAATAACCACAACGTGATCTTGTCAACTTATATTTACCCTTCATAAGGACCCTTTTCATCGAATCCACTTCAACTAAAGTGGGAGAGACAGACACCCGCCAGCCACCTTATGCAACTAGTGCATGTTAGTCGGTGGAACCGGTCTCATGTAAGCGTACGTGTAAGGTTGGTCCAGGCCGCTTCATCCCACAATACCGCTGAAGCAAGATACGACTAGTAACGGCAAGCAAGTTGACAAGATCTACGCCCACAACAAAATTGTGTTCTACTCGTGCAAAGAGAACTACGCATAGACCTAGCTCATGATGCCACTGTTGGGGAACGTTGCAGAAAATTAAAATTTTCCTACGGTTTCACCAAGATCTATCTATGAGTTCATCTAAGCAACGAGTCAAGGGAGTGAGTTTGCATCTACATACCACTTGTAGATCGAGTGCAGGCGTTCGAGGGAGTGGTGATGATGGAGTCGTTCGAGCGTGATTCCGATCACCGATGACCAAGCGCTGAAAGGACAGCACCTCCGCGTTCAACACGTGCGGGACGATGGCGTCTCCTCCGTCTTGATCCAGCAAGGATGAAGGAGAGGTTGAGGAAGACAACTCCAATGGCAGCACGACGGCGTGGTGCAATTGGTACAGCGATTCTCCGGCGAGGCTTCGCCAAGCTCGTGCGGAGAAAGAGAGGTGTTGGGAGGGAGGGCTGCGCCTTCAATTGTGTGTTGCAGCCCTCCCCTCACCCCTCTATATATAGGAGGAGAGGGCAAGGGGGGCCGGCCATCTAGGGGAAACCCTAGATTGGGGCGGCGGCCAAAGGGGAGAGGGAAAGGGGTGGCTTGCCCCCCAAGCTATGGATTTCTCAAAATTTGAAAAAAAAAGTTAATCGACTTTGGGAAAAACTTCATCAATTTTGAGAAAACAATTCATAGAAAATTTTAAAAAACTCATGAATTTAACAAAGACAAGTTCACATATTTGAAAAGGTTCATCAAATTTTAGAAAATCGTGTGCATTTTAAAATTTCAAACTTTTAAGAAAAGAAAACAAAATTGAAAAGGAAAAATAGAACAAAAAAAGGACAGCAAACAACTGCGTTTTCGGCATTGCATTATATAAGAATAAAAAATGATTGTAGCACATCACGTCAGTCACTTGCTTAATGCGTTCGGTAGTAAATCTTGAGGAGCACGGTTCCAATCACGCGTTGCGCATATCTTTTTGGGGATTTAAACACAAAAAAGCGTTAAGGGACCGGCATCGAGTTGGGGGGGCACCAAGTTGCAAAATGCCCTGTAACGGCCACTCAAGGCGACGAATAGGAAATGTTCTTGTAGCGCCAGGAACAGAACTACTCCTCACGCCTCGCTCACTTGCCAAAAGAAAGTTTGACCAGTTGATTGGTGACCAAACTGATCATTGAATTCAATAAAAAATTATAAATCACGAAAGCATTCTTCAGTTTGAAAAAAGTTTCTGAATATTAAAAAAAATTACAAATTTCAAAAAGTTTGCCAATTTGAAAAAGGTTCATAAATTTGAAACAAACTTCATGAATTTGGAAAAAAGTTCATAATTATTTTTTCAAAATAGTTCATAAGTTGATAAAAGTTTATAACATTTGAAAGAAAGTTCACGCAAATTGAGAAAAACTACACATATCTAAAAGTTGATTATTTAAAATGGTTGATAAATTTAAGAAAAGTTCACAAATATAAAAAACAATTTGTAAAAGTGCATGCAATTGAAAAATATGTGAAAAGGATGCACAAAGAACATAAGTGAAAAAAAGGAAAAAGTTTAAATCCTGGGTGAAAAACTGAAAAAAGGAAATAAAAATAAATAAACAGAAGAAAAACCATATAGAAAAAATGATAGAAAAAAAGGGACCAGAAGCTTCCAGAAGCATCCCGAAACCGGCCTGAAGCTTCCCCAGAAAGAGTAAATGGGCTGGCCCAGAGATGAGGGGGTGGGTGTGCTCCAAGTTGCAAAATGCCACATAACGAAAGGTTAAGGCGTCGAATAGGAAATGCTCTTGTGGCGCTAGGAAAAGAACTAGCGCGCACGCTTGTCTCACTTGCCTCAAAAAACTTTTACTAGTGACCAAACTACCCTTTAACTTTAAAAAAATCATGAATCTGCAAAACATTTATAAATTTGAAAAATATATTGTGATTTTCAAAAAGTTTGCCATTTTGGAAAGGTTCATAAATTTGAAAAAGGTTTCAAAATTTTGAAAGATATCATAAATATTAAATGAAATTAATAAAATGGGTACAAGGTCATAAAATTTAACAAAAAAATGAATTGATAAGAATTTACAACATTTGAAAGGAAGTTCACGCAATTTGAGAAAATGTTCATGAATTTAAGTTTCAGAAGAAGTTCAGAAATATGAATTTTTATAACTATAAATGGTTGAAAAATATTAGAAAAGTTCACAAATTTGGAAAAAATATTCAAGTTTGGCAAAAGTTCGCCATTTGAAAAAAAGGTGAACAAAAAAGAAAAAGAAAAAAAATTTGAACCCGAGTGAGAAATCGAAAATGGGAAAAAATAAACCAAACAACAAGTATATAGAAAACGCCCGTAACAGGAACTTCTGAAAGCATCCCCAAAACCGGCATGAAGCTTCCCAACCGGAAAAAGTGCTTTTGTTCGAAATATGCTTAACAGGGCCAGCCCAGGTGAAACGAACGAAGGAGAAGGTGTGCCGCTTGGAGAAAACGCCTAAAAAGGGCGCCATAACTGCGAATAGGGTTTGGGCATTAGCTTGCCAAAACCCAGTAACAAAAAGCCTACCATTGTGGTCATGGAAACAGTTGTACAACACCTAAAAAAAGAAATAGTTGCACGAAGTTACACAGATCGTCATTTCGTCTGCTATTCTGCATTTGAAGCTTGGCGGTAACCATTGTGATAGAAAACGGCAGACATATTGCATCTCTTATGTGTACACACCATGGCTTTTTTTACATAAGAATAATCTATGTGGTGTGCATGTAATTGCCACCTTTCATAATTAATCTGTTCTTTTTTTCTTTTGCAAATTATTGGTCGATCTATCATCTTAGGTATGCATCTGTGGTTGTTGGCCGTCCCCTATCATGCGCGCATTTGGGTCCATGTTTTACTTCTCGATCAAGTAACCATAATCTATATGATTTGGTGAGTTGTTTTGTTCACACCCTCAATGAGTTAGTGTACATTGCTACTAGCTGCCCAAACGTGACGACCAGAGGCTCGTCGTAAAATAACTCAACCAATCAAATGGATGGACTGATTGGTAGATGATTGCAGAGAGGTCACACAAATCTGACTCGGCGTTTTCATACGTACGTCGTTAAGGATCGAGACCCCCTAACAAATATTGCTACCTTCCAATTAACTGAATAGATAATAACTCTGTACCGAAATTTCTTATTCTGATACGGAAGGAGTCCCAAGTTTTTTTTTTTTGCGCGAAAGAGGGAGTACCAGTTAATAATTGCAATCTTGGTCTGTTCAACCAAGCAGTTTTGAATATACCCCCTGTATTCTTTTCTATAGGGTGTATTTATTTTTTCAAAAGTCAAACGAGTGCATGTTTGACCAAGTATTTAGAAAAATATTTCAATATCAACAATACAAAATTTATATCATTTGATACATCATGAAAAGTAGTTTCATATTTTATCTATTAGGTATTGCATATGTTGTTATTTTACTTTATAATCTTGGTCAAAGAGTCAAATGGTTGACTTGCATGAAAATCAATAAACCTTATATTCTGGAATGCAGAGAGTATGCAGCAGTACACGGTAACTGCCCAGCTGAAAATACATACATAACGATGTCATAGTTTGGAGACCTGTGTGGTACAGTTTGTGTGTACAAGCAAGTCTTTGAACACGTACAAGTGTGCAGAATTTAGTCGGAATATATTAACTAATAGGGAAACGTTTGCGTCGGCGCACCGGCCGAACGCTGCGCCGGATGCGCGCGTGCCGTGCGATCAAATAGAATCTAGCGCGCATTAGTACTCGCGCATGTTTGACCAGTCACCCACACAACGCGTTTCCCTGGGCCCGCCACCAATCCCTTCCTTTCTCTTTCCGGCATGCCTCTCTCCCTTCGTCCTCCTCTCTCTCTTTTTCCCCTTCTTCCCTGTTGCTCCCTTCCACCTCGTGCGTACTAGCTAGGCCCGCAGCAATCCAGTGCTGCAAACCTCCACCCATCGAAGCTGCCACGGCTGTCACCGGGGTGCTGCAAGGGCGGAGACCACACGGGGGATGCTCCAACGCTGCCTAGGACAGGCGACAGGACCTAGCTGCATTGTTTTGCTATGGCCAGCAAGGTGTTTTGCTGGAACCAGCAACATCAACTGTTGGAACCGGGGAGCTGGCATGGGGAGGGGGCATGAGAGCTACAACCTCCTACGCCGGGAGCTGCAACCACCCGCAAAATATGCTTCTACCGGCAACCAAAAAACCTACGACCGGCGAACTGATTTGGTACAATTGACGACGGCAGACGTCTTCGACCGCCGAACCTTGAAGCTGCAACTCGTCTTTGAGAACGCTACTACAGGCAATGAAAAAAGCTACGGCCGGCGGAGATTTTTGCTACAAACGACGACGACAGATGGCTGCAACCGTCGAATAGGAAGCTGCAACCCGCCTGTGAAAAAGCTACTATCAGGACTGGAAAAAGCTACCACCGACAGAGATTTTTGCTACAATCGGCGTTTGTGACCGGTGCTGGCTACATCCGACGGCCGAGGAAAGATGCAACCCGGAAACAAAATTGCTACAACCAGCAAACCAAAAAGCTACGACGTGCGGCGAGCTGGGATGGTCACCACGGAGAGCTGCAATGGTCGCCATGCCATTTGAGACCATGTTCGCAGCTGCGCCGAGCTGGAACCGTGGCTTCCTTTTTTCTGCATATGTAACTTGGGGCTCCTTTTGCTACAAACCGTGGATTTGCCCTGATTTGCTGCATCCGCGACGACGAGCCGGCAACGACGAGATGGTTGGCGGGGGCAACGGTGCTCAGGGAGCCGGCACAATAGGTGGCGCCCTCTCCTGCAGCCCACACAAATTCGGCGCGCGTCGAGGGATCAGGCACCGCTGTGTGGAGGATTGGTTGTGGGGGATTGGCAGCGTTGACTGACACTACTAGGGAAAACCTTATACACAGAATCTTAGCAGCAGCGCGGCACAAAAATAAGCGCTACTGCTAATTAGCAGTAGCGCGGGTACAAAACACTCGCTACTGATATAAATTTAGCAGTAGCGTGTGCGGGCGAAACCGCGCTGCTACGAAATTCAAACGACTGTATCCACCAACCTAAGTTTAGCAGCAGCGCGGTCTCACGACACGCGCTACTACTAGTTCAATAGCTATAGCGCGGTCAGACACCCCACGCTACAACTGAGGGACCACCGCAGCACCCACCACCCGATCCACTCCCACCCCACCAATCTCTTCGTCAACCTCACCCCACCCCTCGGTCGAACTCCTCTTCTCCCCCACGATCTCGTCGCCGCCACCATCACCCACGCTGGGACGAGACTGGTCGCCGACGTGTCCCCCTTCTTCTTCTTCTTCACCGGCTTGTCCCCCTTCTTCTCCAGGGACGCTGCCATCTTTCCTTTCTCCTTCTTCTTCGTAGTAGCAGCCTTCTCCCCCTTCTCCTTCTTCTCTGGCGCCACCGCCTTCTCCCCCTTCTCCTTCTTCTTCGGGATGGCCGCCTTCTCCATCTCACCCTTCTTCTTGGGGTGGCCGCCTTCTCCTCCTTCCCCTGCTTCTTCGGGGTCGCCGCCCCCAATTCGCTCTTCCCTGGATCCGGAGCAGAGCCCTCACCGGACCTGGCATGGCGGCGACCATCTTAGGCCTCTCGGGCCCGCGCTTGGCAGTGGAGCCTGGACTCGCGGAGGCGGCGGCGGGGACGGGATCCTTCTTAGGCCTCCCAGGCCCATGCTTAGCAGTGGAGCCGGGGCTGGCGCCGGCGGCAGCGGCGGGGACGGGTCCTTCTTAGGTCTGCCGGGCCCGCGCTTGGCAATGGAGCTGGGACGACGGCGCTCTCCTCGCCCTCGGAAGGCACGGTGCTCACCGCCGCTGGATTCTTCCCGGCCATGCCCACCTCTCTCCTCCTGCACATTATTAGGCGTCTCTCTTCCCGGATTTAAACATTTTTTTTCTAACCATGTGGTACAAGCGCCTGCACATTCTTGTTTATCTAACTGATGTGTACACGGTGCTTCCATGTTTGTCATCTTTAGCTACCTACAAACTATCTCTGTCAAATACAGTAGCTTCAGACATCAGTTGGGCTCTTTGTTGAAAGAGGTTTCACTGATTTTACTAACGGACTACACAGTTTTGTAGTATCTTTGGATGTCACACTGTCTCTAGTCATTCTGATTTTTCAGAGTGGATAAGTTTTTTGTCCTCGCAATGGATGTTGCTGATTCATCCGCGGCCTCGCAGATCAGATATTTTTTCGATAAAGGGCGACTTTATTATCTCAAAATGTAGCATCAACGGATACAAAGCATTATGAGTAACACCTGGCCTATGCATAACTAAGATGCACACAGCCAAATCCAGAAGTCTGACAAAAAATCATGAAATAAAAATCGACAAATCGGCAACAGTAGAGTCCTTTAGACCGACACTATGCCTATGTCGAAGAAGGTGGTGGATCGATCCGTAGGTTATGCTGCCACCCATGTTGGGAAAAAACCTCCGTAGCCACCTGCTCCAATCGCGTACACACCACCATGAACAGCGGTTGGTACTCCAGCCGTTGTAGAATAGACCACATACGTAGCGAGTGCGTACACCGGAAAATAACATGTAGAGGAGAAACATTTTTATCATTAAAAACCAAATCATTTCTACATAGCCAAAGCGACCAAATTAAGGCATACGCTCCCACCCTTATTAGCGTTTTGAACCTATTTGGAATACCGTACAACCAATGACCAAAAATATTGGCAACACTTGTGGGCGGATACAAATTTGACGCTATTTGGATGACTGACCACGTAGAACGTGCAAACTTGCATTGGAAAAAGAGGTGTTTGATTATCTCGCATGAGTACAAAAAGAACACTTCTTACTCCCTTGCCAGTTTCGCCGTGCGAGGTTGTCTTTGGTTAACACAACTCCCCTACAAAGATACGACATGAAGATTTTCACTTTTAGTGGAATTTTAGACTTCCAAATTTTCTTATTATTACTCGTCGGTACCTCAGAATGCGTGAGTGCACAATACATAGAGTCTACTGTGAAAGACCCTGATATAGTGAGGTTCCAGCGAAACACATCCCGACCTTGTGTCAGGTTAATCGAATCCAGCCGTGATAAAAAGATTATGCCATGACACAAGCCGGGGGCCAATCAAATCCCGCCTGAACGAAATATTTGGCGGGCAAGAACCGAGCACGTGCGCAATTGTATTATTCTTATCACGAGCGATGTTATATAAGGCTGGATATTGTTCTCTGAGACTGGCATTGCCTAGCCAGATGTCTTCCCAGAAACGAACCTCCGACCCGTCCTTTATCGCGAAAGACCCAAAGAGAAAGAGATGTTTCTTTGCCGCCATTAGGCCAGCCCAAAAGTGTGAGTCGCCAGGTTTCCAATATGTCTGGGATACCGCCTTTTGGCCTAGATACTTGTTGCGCAACATGGTTTGCCAAACACCATCCTCGGTAAGAAGTTTAAATAACCATTTACTGAGAAGGGCCTCATTCTTGACCTAGTGGTCATGAATTCCAAGGCCACCTTGGTCTTTAGGCTTACAAACCACACTCCATTTGGTCAGCCTGTATTTTTTTTCTTTTCGCCGTCTCCTTGCCTAAGAATCTGGATCTAAAGTAGTCCAGTTTTTGTAGGACCCCTTTTGGGAGTTGGAAGAAAGAAATCATATAGAGAACCATATTTGTGAGGACGGAGTTAATCAGAACTAGCCGGCCACCAACTGAGAGTAGTTTTCCTTTCCAACTGCTCAACCGTTTCTCTAGCCGCTCCTCCACATGCTTCCATTCTGCAATGGTGAGACGCCGATAATGAACCAGTATTCCCAGATATTTAATAGGGAATTGGCCAAGTGCGCAACCAAATAGGTCAACATAATCGGTCGCCCCCTCAACGGCTTCTCCAAAGCAGAACAATTCGCTTTTATGAAAGTTAATTTTGAGGCCCGACATTTGCTCAAACGCTAAAAGCAATACCTTCAGATTTCAAGCTTTGTCTAGGTCATGTTCCATAAAAAGAATTGTGTCATCGGCATATTGCAAAATAGAGAGGCCACCATCCATAAGGTGTGGCACTACTCCCGCAATTTTGTCCATCCTGCTTGGCGCGCTCAATCAGAATAGCCAGCATGTCAGCAACAATGTTAAATAACATTGGGGACATGGGGTCACCCTGTCCTTTTTTTGTCTGAAAGTAATGACCTACATCATCATTGACTTTGATGGCCACACTACCTCCAGTTACAAAATTTTGGATCCACTTGCACCATTTATCGGAGAAACCTTTCATCCTTAGGGTCTGTTGGAGAAAAGACCACTTGACCTTGTCATAGGCTTTTTCGAAGTCAATTTTGAATACCACTCCACTCATGTTTTTTCGGTGCATCTCGTTGACGGTCTCATGAAGGATAACTACACCATCTAGTATATTCCTTCCTTGCATGAAGGCCGTTTGAGATGGCCGGACAACATGGTCAGCTATCGAGTTTAACCTATTCGTAGCTACTTTGGTGAAAATCTTGAAGCTGACATTAAGAAGGCGTATGGGTCTGAACTGTTGGAGCTATTCGGCCTCCTTAATTTTTGGCAACAAAACAATCTCGCCAAAATTTAGCCTAAATAGGTCAAGTTGATCGGCATGAAGACACTTAAACAACTCCAGAAGGTCAACCTTGATGATATCCCAGACATTCGGATAAAATTCTGCGGGAAAACCATCAGGGCCTGGAGCTTTGTTGTGTTCCATTTGGAACACCGCCGCTCTCGCCTCCTCTTCCGAGAAAGGTGCCGTGAGGATATTGTTCTCTTCCACCGTGACTTGTGAAATATCATCTATTCGGGCCTCGTCAAGGGTGACATTCCCTTCATCTGGCGCCCCGAAAAGAGATTTGTAGTAGCTGGTGATACACTTTTTGAGCTCCTCCTGACCTTCGATCCGCCCCTCATCCTGTTGGAGACTATGAATACATTTCTTCCTATGTCGACCATTGGCGACCAATTGGAAGTATTTTGTATTACTATCTCCCATTAGGATGAAGTCAGCTTTGGACCTCTGGTTGTATTTAATCTCCTCTTCACAAGAATAGACGGGCAACCTTCTCATTAGATTGATTTTTCAATTCAATCTCTTGTTGAGATAAGGTACGTGTCTCTGCAATTTTGTCGAGGTCATCAATGATGGTACAGAGGCGTTGCTTTTCTTTTTTGTACAATTCAATGGTGTGTTTAGCCCATCCAGAGAGGTGTTGCCTCATAGCCCTTATTTTATAATTCCATCTCTGAATCGGTGTATGACCAACGGCAGGCCTCTCCCAAACACTCTTTATTATGTCTACAAAACCATCCCGATGCAACCATGCCAATTCAAATTTGAAAGGGCGACGGGCAGAATGACTCGTAGAATTAGAATCAAGAATGATTGGTGCATGATCCGATAATGCCTCGATTCACTCTAGGGCTCGCACGGTTACCATAGGAAATTTAAGCTCCCATTTGGTATCCATGAGTACCCTATCAAGCTTCTCATACGTCGGCACAGAACGGTTATTAGCCCAAGTGAACTGCCGCCCCGACATACGGGCCTCCCGAAGATCCAAACTGTCAATCACAACATTGAAAAGGAAAGGCCAATGAGTGTCGAAGCGGTCATTATTGTTTTCCTCCCGAAGATCAGATATGGATGACTGACTGGATGATGGACAGGTTTCTTGTCCTCACGATGGATGTTTCTTTGCTGGTGCCCAGGGTCTCCGTCGGCGTCGGCGTCGTCTACTGCTCCGTCAAGCTCAGCATCCTCAAGGTAATCCGACTCCCCTCCCACACTGCATCCCTTCCTCTATGGTGCCGCGCGATCGTTAGAGTAGGGAAGGCATATTCCAGTTTGTTGTGTCAACTCTAACCACTTCCATAATGTTCAAAGGGACCAGTGTCGATCGGCCATGTGGTCTTCAGAGCATGAGCAACAAACAAAAAGTGCATTTTCTTGCAGAAAAGAGTAGCGTTCTGATCCATACCAGGCTCATAACTAAGTGATCATCAAAGGCATAGCTTTATACGTAGATGTAAGACCAGAAGAAAACAATATGGAGGAGCTCCTTTTCTCTGCCTCCGGCTGGTACCATTATTTCTTTCCTTAACCCCATGATTTGGTTCTTTGTAGGAGCCTGTTGCCTATTCATTTCAGGTTGCCAAATCAAATGCCGATGATTTGCCCTGAAATTACATTGAGATGTATAAATCTGTTTTTTCCTCCATATAAAGATCCTTGATTTGCTTGTACTAGTATGATCTGCTTCATTGCATATTAATCAACACAGTTGACAGACTTATGTCTGCTCTGAATTTTGATATATGTTATGGCCAAAGCTAGTACGTGAAGTAGTTTTGAAGCTAGTAGGAGTACAAACTATTACCCTTGGATAGACTTATGTCTGCTATCATTAATTTTCATTGGATAGCAGATGGCATAGTCTAGTTTAATTTTGATAGGTCTGTTTTGGGCTAATAGACAACTTTCTTTACTTTCTTGTAGAGTTTTTTGTATCAGTTATGCAAAGGAATTGCACACTGCCATGGCCATGGTGTCCTTCATCGGTTAGACCTTTGTTTTCTGATTTATGTTGCTGTATTTATCGGCCCATACAACATATTGCAGTTGTTGCTAATGTGATTTACGATTGTTCCTCTTTGATATCATAGGGATTTAAAGCCCCAAAATATATTGGTTGACAAGGAGAAGATGATACTGAAAATTGCAGATCTTGGGTTAAGTAGAGCTTTTACTGTTCCTATGAAAAGCAGATCTTGGGTTAATGTACAGCGATGGTGCTGCTGCACTTGTGCTAGTGAATGGGGAGAAAGCTAGAACGTTGGTCTTCAAGTTCTTGCAAGGACCAGAGGGTATGCTGATGCTGCGCAGGTAAATCTTACATGCCTCGTCATTAATCATTGTTGGTGAAAGAAATGTCACTTGAGAAATCTCAGCCCATTTTTCTTATTAATGAATAGTGTTACCCACATTATCTTGACTCATATAATGATCTTTTTCTTTAGGATTCATGATTTTTTTCCTTTTTTCTTGTTATTATGCATTACTATGAGTTCATTGTATTAAGATTCCTTGCAACTTCAGGCACTTGAGCTATTTACAGAAGCAGGGGACCCGACCTTCTTCATGTCTTGTGGCAGTGTCTTCCTTTGATTCATTCGTGCAACAAGGAGGGGACCTGGCCTTCTTCATGTCTCGTGCAAAAATTAAGGACTAGCCTCCGGCTGTTACTATTGATGCATGTGCATGTGCTAAAAAGAAAGAAAATACCCTACCGGATTTGAACGCTGATGCGTACTAACAAGTTTTCACTTTTCCGACGTGGCCGTAGGGGTGATTGACACTGACTACGGCAGCTTGCTGGGCGTCGTGCTCTTCAACCACTTAGAGGTGGACTTCGACATGAGGCCCAGCGACCGTGCCGCACGGATGATCGTCCATGTGATCACGATGCCGGATGTCGCCGAGGTGGAGGACCTAGACGCCATCTTTCGGGGTGAGGAAGGATTCGGGTCCTCCGGCGTCTAAACTCCGAGCCTTCATAGATACATGTAGGCAAGTGGTCTGTTTAGGCTGGCGGTGGACACTAGGGAAGGTAGCCACCTTCGATTGTGTGTGTTTAATTTATTTTGCACTGGACGTGTCCTTGATTTCTATCTATGAATAATGCATGTAATTTTTTTTTTAATTTATAATTTGTTAGTAGTAGCGCTGGGGAAAACTACACGCTACTACTATCTAGCATAGTAGTAGCGCCTAGTATACTAGAAGCGCTACTACTATTTTGATAGTAGTAACGCGGGTGTACACCAGCACTACTACTAACTTTTTAGTAGTAGCGCGGGTGCACCCACGCTACTATCAACTATTAGCTGTAGCGCGGGTACCCGCGCTGCTAGTAGCTTTTTTCCTAGTAGTGTGAGGTAAGATAAGAAAGCTCCAGATCTAACGGACACGCGGTCTCGCATCGAACGGCAGGCAGCGGGCCGGCCGAAACTTGGGCCGGTGCGCCGGCCCAGAGTAGTCGCCTAACTAATATGACAGGATGACTAGGGATGCCTAAAAATGGAGTAGCGCTATATCTACAAAACGTTACTTAATTTTTTTTTTACAAACAAGCTGATGTGAAGAATTTCCTTCAAAAAAAAAACCGATGTAAAGGATTATGATTGGTAGTAGGTGGTGAACGGGCCCACACCAGTTGAATTCTAAGGGGAGAAGAGGATTGGTTTGAAAAATTCAGTAAAACATTTGTAGATTTTTGTAGGTCTAACATTATTGCTAACACCGTCACTCAGTGAGTGGATCGAGATGTGACCTCACCCTAGTGGCAGTATAGTGCTCATTAGTAGCCATCACAATTTCTTTAGGAAATTATGACATGGTCACACTTACATAATAAATTGTTCCGTAACCACTGAAATTAAAAACGATTCCAGCTAGTAATTCACTATCTTCCAATCCAACTATACAATATCAATTGTATGTAGTAGGTAAAAGCAAGTTGGCATGTTCTGTGCCGGGCGGCCCGTACCATGACGACACAAATTAAATAGACTTGAGGACTTGATTGAAACACTGTTAGGAACGGAACTGCTCCACACACATGACAAACTGTAGACAATTTGTGCACGACTAAAGAATTCAGCGGTTGTTGTTCGGCTTTGGACAAGATTGCGCAGCTGGATGTAGTCACCATCCGCAAATCATCCAAATATTTGTCTTGCACATAGCACTGCTTTGTTAGGAATAAGCACGACATGGTGTATGATTTCCAAAGTGATGTACGTGTCCGTGTAGTACTAGAATTCGTACCAACGTACGTTTAGCTAAGATAGCTGGCTCTAGCAGTCTATAAGTTTAACTACTTGTGGTGGAACCTTCTCTTAAATTTGAATCTAATGAAATTAATATTATCTAAAGAATAAACCTAATATTAGTAAATTGGTTTTATTCACAAACCACTTGATAACTCTTGCATACAATTTTTTGGCTATTTCGCAATATCAGGAGAACGGGATGAATCGCTAATTCTCAAAAACACAATTGGCACATTGATGCGGAGCGCATCCTACATATCCATATATTCCATGAAGAGACAAAGCATTTTGTTGCATGGCACTTAACAAAGAATGGAACTTTCTCGGTTTGATCAGCCTATTATAAACAGTGCAAAGCAAACTTTGATGCGCACAATATGGGGACGGAGCGCTACTTTTTGGCACCACATCCGGTTTGGTGCAAGTTGTGAAATCTGTAACTACCAGCAAAGAAAAAAAATCTTCAGATAGGGAATATCTCCCAATGCCCAATCTGTCAATTGGGAGAGGAGGATATTTCTCGCTCTTCAATTGCATGCGATCAAATGTAGTGTGCAGTGCGCTTGGGATCAGACCGGATATTTCTTTTGCTACTCATACTGATTGTTCAGGTGCGGCAATACTTGAGTTTTTGCTGTGTGACGACTCATACCAGAGATTCTATGTGGGACCAGTTGATCTCCCGGAGCTGGTAGCCTCTGCGTGCTGGTACCTCTAGTGGCAAAGGAGGCAATTTGTAAGAGTCGAGGACGTGCAATCACCGGAGAGAACAACGCGTGCATTGTTCTTAAGTTTGTTCATGGCGCGGGAAAGTGCTGGTTGCTCCAAAATTTTGTAAGTGGCCGATGATTCTTGTAGGTCAGCAGGTTCTGAACGTCGATGCATCGTTTTCTGTTGGTGAAAATACTAGTGTGTGTGATACAATTGTACAAGATCATCGAGGTCGCTTTATTACAGCTTCTATGGCAAGGCTGGAACACATTGCTGATGTGGTCTCGGCCGAAGCAGCTGCATTGTTTGAGGGATTAAAATTCACCTGGAGTATTGGATGCTCTAATCTGATTGTGAGAATAGACATGGTGGACCCTATAAATCTCAGTGAAGGACACTCCATGGTAGCAGCGTCGGTGTTAGATGATTGTTGTAGTATTTTGAGTGAATTCGGGAAGGTTACTAGTGAGCACTGTATATAGAGTCCAAAGTAGTAGCTCATGAACTAGCAAGATGGGGACATGCGAACAACCCATGTGTTTAGGCGGATGCACCCCTGATTTTCTTGTTCAATTTTTAGCGGATGATGTAACCCTTATTTGATGAATAAAGTATGCCTTTCTGTAAGAAAAAAAAAACCTCTTGCCTACAAAATGAACTAAGACAACGAGTTATTCATTGTTAAAGTAACTATGAGAAGGACCTATTCATGGTAGCTAGGCAGATGAGACTCGATGGATTGGATGCTCCAGGAAGTCGACGCTTTCTAGATCAAGTTGGCATTGTTTAAATATGCATCTAAAATGATGCGCGGAATTCGTCCAAATATATGCATGCAATGCACCGCACCAGCCAGATCAACAGTGTTTTACATATATTATGTATCAATGAAGCTTCCAACAAATTTACGAGGATTTATATATCCAAAGAAATAATGTATATTTCTGCCGGTTGCAATCAAATGGCCCCAAAAAGTCGTCCTTCATATATATTGTACTATCTTCCAGCTTAGATTAAATTTTTGTTATATCATGGCCAGTGAAGCGACGGGTACGTCTGAACACACGCCCTGTTTCATATAGTAGATGCACGAATTGGATTGTATATATTGACCAATTCCTTGTGCGTCATAGCTGCTACATTATTGAATACAGAAAAGCAACTAATTTTGCATTTTGATTTAACTGTATACCATCTGAATGAAAATTACTCGATTGCCACTAACCTACAAAGTTTGCTCCGATCTGTTCAAACGTACCAGCTCTCCCCCACGTGCCCCAAGCCAATTAGCTCTCCGGACCCCAAAGAGGCAGCTTGTTACTAAAAAAAATCTTGGCATGTTAGATGCTAATTAAGTTTTAAGTTTGGTAGTATACCCACTCTTATCACCGGCTGCAGACTGAGCCGGTTTGTTTTTAAATACCAATCCTTAGTTTCTTGAGCCGGCCGGACAAATTTACAGCTAATCTTCTAATAACTAAAGTAATATTTCGTAGAAAAGCTCCACCATACAAGTAGGTCGACACAGGTTGGTACGATTCCATGCAACTGCTCCTCACAACTGCTCCTCCCAGGACCAGGCAAGCTAATTAAATTGACTCGAAGACTTGATGAAAGCAAACGCATGAACGCCACAAAGAGCTGACAAAACAAATTGGTCTATCCTTGCTCTAAACCAATAACGCGTCTGTCTGCCTAAAAAAATTCGATTGAAAGCAGCTGAAACCAGTTAAAGATTTCAAATGTATATAATTCTGTTTTGAGCCATTAATCTCTGATACCTGTTTTGATTAACAAAGGCATATAACAACAAACCGGCTGCAGACTGAGTCAGTCGTCATTGGTATTTAAAAAATAAAGGGCCAGCCTAGTGTGAAACTTTGCACAGATCTACAGAAACTTTGCAGTCCCACGTGGAAAGATGCTGCAAAGCCAATCAAACTAGCTAGCTACTGCGCCATATATTCATACAAGCGGCAGCAGCCTAGCCACAGCCAGTACGAAAGAGTTTCAGAAAGGAGATAGAAAGCGAGGGAGAGAAAGAAAAAAAGAGAGAAGAAGATCCAGCAGGCTACAAATTAAGTGTGCCAGAGGGAGAGGCTGAGGGTCGAGCATGGAGTTCGCCACGGGGGCGATGAGCTCTCTCCTCCCCAAGCTGGGGGAGCTGCTCAAGGAGGAGTACGACCTGCAGAAGAGTGTGAAGCGGGGGATCAAGGACCTCAGCGAGGAGCTCTTGATGATGCAAGCTGCACTTGTGAAGGTGTCCAATGTGCCACTTGAAGATCTTGATCCCGTGGTCAAGATTTGGGCCAACGAAGTCAGGGAGCTATCATTTGCCATCGAGGACAGCCTCGACTCCTTCATGGTGCGAGTGATGGGTCTTGAGCCAACCAAGACTCACACCTTCTTGGGGTTCATCAAGGATACAAAGAGCAAGGTCACCAAGCTCAAGCTTCGCCGCGAAATAGCCAAGAACATCAAAGACGTCAAGATCCAAGTTAAGGAGGCGAAGGAGAGGTATGATAGATACAAAGATGTTATCAGTGATGCAAGTGTTGCAACAAAGGTTGATCCCCGCCTCTTAACTCTGTACAACAAAGTATCTAACCTTGTCGGCATCGACGAGACTATCGATGAGCTAACAAAGAGGTTGTCCAAGAGTGATGATGTGGCCCAGCAAAATCTCAAGACTGTTTCTGTCGTTGGATTTGGAGGATTGGGCAAGACAACTCTTGTTAAGGCAATATATGACAATCTTAAGAAGGAATTTGATTGTGGGGGTCTTGTTATAGTGGGTCGGAATCCTGACAAGAAGAAAGTCCTTAGGGACATCCTCCATGAACTGGACAAGCAAAAGAACATCACTGAATCAAAAATGAATGAAAAACAACTCATGGAGCAGCTACGAGAATTCCTTGCGGACAAGAGGTACATGTTACTCCCATCATATTATAGCAACTACCGTTAGGCGGTTCTATAGTGCTGAGTCAATTGTTTTAAATTTTACCGCTAATTAATGATAAATACTTTATATATGTAGATAAAAATAATACCATTGCATTGTAATGAAAGTAGATTCATGCCAATATTTTCTATCATTAGTTACTTAGATAATTGTAGACGTATAAATGATGAAGTTGCTTCATTGGGGATTATATGAAATCTGAACACTGTCTGTTGGGAACGTAAGGAGTAAAACTTTCAACAGCACATAAGTCGAGGACATTCCTACAGTGAGAAGTGGATATATATTGTAGTTATTGTCACCTAGAGATTTTTTTATATTGCTAGACTCCACCACACAATCCTCACTTCTATTAAAGCCTGGTATTTGATGACATGCTTCTTGTTTGAATGCAAAAGGTAAACTTATTGTAGTTTTACTAATTCAAATCTTGTCATGCAAATAGGTACCTAATTGTTATTGATGACATTTGGGATGTATCAACATGGGAAATGATTAAATGTGCATTGGTGGATAGTAACTCCGGAAGTCGAATAATCACAACTACGCGTATCCATGAAGTTGCCAAAAAGGTTGGTGGTGCTTACAACATAAAACCACTTTCCGATGAAAACTCCAAAAAGCTATTCCATAGCAGAATATTTGGTGATGAAGGCATAAGTCTTGATGATCACTCAGATGAACTGTCCAATAATTTCTTCAAAAAATGTGGTGGTGTGCCATTGGCCATCATTACGTTAGCTAGCTTGCTTGTTAGTAAACCAAGGGGTGTCTGGTCCAAGGTGTTTGACACTATTGGTTTTGGTCATGAAGACAACGAGGTTATTCAGAACACAAGAAAAATATTGTCTTTTAGCTATTATGATCTTCCTTTCCATCTGAAGACTTGCCTGTTGCACTTAAGTGGTTATCCAGAAGATTATTTGATTGTAAAAAATTGGGTGATATCGAAGTGGGTAGCGGAAGGTTTTATACCTATGGATCAACAGGTATGTGCATTTGAGCTGGGACAGAGCTATTATAATGATCTTATAAATAGAAGTATGATCCAGTCAGTAGGTATGGACCGTATAAGCATGATAGGTTCTTGTCGTGTACATGACATTGTGCTCGATCTAATCCGCACATTGTCAAGCCAAGTAAACTTTGTTGCAACACAAGACAAGGTGCAATACAACACATGTTCGCCCAGCACAAGCAGCAGTGCTCGTAGGTTAGCCATCCATGGTGGATCCGTTGAGCATATGGATATGGGACATGTGAGGTCATTTAGTGCTATCAGTTTTGCTGATCTTGTTCTGCCTTCACTTATAAGCTTTAAAGTATTACGAGTACTGGTCCTAGAGAATTGTAATTTTCCTGTAGGAGGTTGTCATCTGGAACATCTGGAGAGGTTGGTTCAGCTGAGGTACCTAGGGCTGCCTCACACACCTGTTGCTGAGCTCCCGAGTGACTTAGGGCATCATCTCAAGTTCTTACAGACACTGAACGTGGAGGGGAGTGGCATAAAAGAATTACCAAGGTCTGTTGGTGAGCTAACCAAGCTGATGTGTCTGTGTGCTTCCCCTGGCACAAGGATGATGGCCAGGATAGGGAAGCTGACGTCCCTAGAAGAGCTGACACTACACCATGTGGACAAGTCCCCAGACTTCACCATGGATTTGGGAAACCTGAGGCAATTGAGGGATCTCGAAATCCGTTTTGATGAGATCAGCAGGGAGTGCATACAAGGCTATAGTGAAGTCTGTGTACAACCTGCGTCGAATCCAAACTCTCGACATCACATCTGAACAGGATGAGGCAGTTGAAGTTGATTGCTGGGAAGAGTGGGCTCCCCCTTCAGAGCTCCGTAAATTTGCACTGAATGACATCATTTTACCCAGGTGTCCGTCGTGGATGGATACCTCTTGCGTTCCGCATGTATCCTACCTATGGTTCTGGGTGAAAGAGGTGGAAGCACGTGATCTGCAAATTCTAGGGAGACTGCCGTCCCTCCGTTTACTCTGCCTATTTAATCGAAGCAACTTTCACCTATCATATACTGTTGGTACATATGAGTTCCAGAACTTGATATATCTCAGTACATTCATAGAGATTGTGTGTGGAGAGGGAGCATTGCCAATGCTTGTAGAATTGAAATGTCGTGCTAGCACGGGAAAGGACGTTGGCTTGGCGGAAAATATGCCTTTTCTCAAGAAAGTGAGATACTCGCTTAACTGTAGTGGTTATAGTGGTAAGGAGGTGGAGGGAGCGGAGGCAGCGATGAGGCAAGCTGCAGAAACACATCCCAACCGTCCCAAACTCGAGATATACAGATCCCTTGCTGAGGTACCTACATCTCTACATGGTTTTTCAGGAATTGAAGCGTGCACAGCATGCATTTCCTATATATACATTTCATTCTTGAATAATTATGTGCATTGCCACAGATCAAGAACATTTTTCTAATTTTGCTGATTTGTTTCCTCAGTCTATGCGTGATGATTCAGACGATGAAAATGTCAACGGATCCGAGGGAGTGTCCTCCGCAGGTGAAGAGGTACATCTATATACAATACTGCAAATACTATCATCACGTCCTATCATTCGCACACAATCCAGGTCACATCAAGTATATTTGGCTTATTCCTTGCTTGCTTTTTCTTAATTATAGTATGACGAGGATGAAGATGGCGGATCCAATCAGGAGCTTTCCGGTACCGACCAAGAGGTATACATACAGCTGACAACTCACATTTACTACTACCTCTGGTTACATACATGTATGATTCGCCTCCGTACATAGTTGTTTATTTCACACTCTTGATTTCTTGTCTCTCCAGTCGAACGATGATGTGGTGGACCAGATATCTCATGCCACCATAAAGGAGGATGTGATGGCGATGCCGAGTCAATCATGAACCCTTTTCCCTTCCTTCAATCATGCTTGCCACCAAGTTTAACTGTACGTATGTATAATTCTCAGTCTCTCTTTTCCATTTCAATGCAGATGCACGCACAAAAATGAACACCATTTCTGTATGCTTTTACATGACAAGAAATGAACTTCATTTATCCTTATTACATTTACCAAAATTAAGCTATTATTTACAAGTCCCAAAGATCTGTACTGCGCCAAGTTCAGACTTATTTTTCATCGGTTGACAAATATCTATCTAAAGAGTTCATGGCTGATGTACACACATCGATCGATGCATATATCTTGTCTAGCTATTTACATAACCACTCTTAATTGTTCTCCTGACCGTTATTTCCAGGTTGGTTGTACCTTTGATGCTTTCTACAATCTCGTTGCCAGTTCAAAGGAAGTATTGGTGGGCTTACTTTGTATATCAAGGCAAAAAAAAAGTTTGTTTGCTTTCATCATTACAGAAGTATTTTGTTTATGTTTTTTTTCTTGTAGCATTAGCGGTTTTGTTAGTTGTGTAAGGAACGAGTCACTTAAAAAAGGAGAAATAAAAAAAGAAAAAAAAGTGTTGGTACATTGTATTGCCTTTTTCTTAGTTCTTTGGAAAAAAAATATGTGTTTAACTTTATTTATTTCTGTTTTTGGGTGTCGAGGTTGGGGCTGGTGTCGTTAGTTTTTTTATTTTATTTTTTCAGGTGTGTTTGTGTGGGTTGGGGTTCGGGGGGTGGAACTCCGCCTATGTAACTTTAAGGTAACACTTAAAATTGTATAGCCGGTCCCAAACCCGGAAAAAGGAGGAGGGAGCAACCCTGTTTTCATAGAGGGGAAAGTGATGTTGACTCGGTCATTTATACTAGAAATGCAGAAACTTTCTATTCACAGACAAGGAAAAGTCCATAATTCAAGCCAAAGAGGATTTTCACTTGGGCCGCAGCTATAAATGAAGTGAGTATCGACCCAAACTCATTTCGGTCTACGATTACACACGGCATTTGAGCATTTTTTGGGGCATTTTCCAGCCTACATGTTTTTTTTTTTGCGATGGCCAGCCTACATGTTATCAAGATTATATTTCATCTTTACTATTTTTTGGCCTGGAGATTTATGTACATGGTATGCTTAGTGGCCCTGAAGCCCAAATATCGACTTGTCTTGTTGTCCTCGCCCATTTCCAATAAGTTTCGCTTGATTAGCAATTGTGATGCATGATTGTACATGATTTATATTGCTGCTCCATGTGACTGTACAACTCTAGTTGGTCACTAAGTATTTATCCATATATGGATGTTGTGTTTGCTAAAAGATACTTTTGGTCGGTTGATTTCTCCAGGTGGCGGTGTCGAGACTAGTTACAGCAGCTAGCAACAGTAATAACGGGGGTAGCTGTTGCCTAGCAGTGCTGGCCAAGTGATCTCCCAATGCATTTCCAAAGGAGACACTGGAGAAACGGTAGGTCCTCTCTGATGCTCTTTGTGCCTTCCGTATCTTCCATCTGTCCGAAAAATATTTGATGCAGCTTACCTTGCTTGCAGGGAACAACAAACACCTGCATCCTTCGTTTTGATTCAGCTCACCAACACCTACAGGCAGCTTGTGCTGGTGCAGTATCAGCCGCGCGCAACTTGTTTGCACAATTCTTGAGATCCCAATGAGCAAATTAAAGCTTCAGCGCCAACACAAACAGGCACCTGGTGTCCTGCAGCATCAGCACCATGACCAACTTGTTTGCGCTTGATTTGATACCACAAAGAAGAAATTTCGGATGTGTACTACATCCTGTGGTGTGATTGTTATTGTAAAATTACTGGTGTCCACCTATTGAACTACTTGTTCTATGGACAAACTCCCATCATACAACACCATTTTGTCCATCTATTTACGAGCATACTCTTTGAAAATCAAGCTTTATTTTCACCAATCGATACTACAGGTTTTGAACTACTGAGTTCATCAGCACCTCATTCTCTTACGAGAGCTTACTTACTGCTGCTTATTCATTCATTCATTTTTTCAAGAACATGCAAGAGCGCTGCATGTAATAGGGAGCCGAGTCAGAGGATCATTATCTCGCAATTCCGCCTAGGTTCTGTTAGACATAAGCACACCTTGTGTCCGATTGGCATTAGTAGTTCATGTAGGATTAGGATTCCTAGCCGTGTCGGTCATGTAACCAGCTAGTCTAGCCTGCTATATATACATGTAGCAGCCCCTTGTAATCAACCAACGAAAAAGCAATAAAGAAAAGCAAGATTTAACAGGCTCGACACGAGCCTGTAGCCATCATCAAAATCGATCAGTTTTCCGTTCGCAAGTTACGAGAGAATCCACCTAGATCGATCGATCGATCGCGTCGTTACTAGCCCAAGCCACCCTCACGTACAGAAGTACGTGGCTATACACACGCGTGCACTGTAGATCCATCAACCTACTAGGCAGCTAGCTTGGTTGCTTTGTACGTGAGTGTGCAGAGGTCCTGGTGGTGATTTGATCCGGCGATCAAAAACCAACAATTGGTATCAGAGCCTCGACGATCTACGATCTACAATGACGGACAGCGACAAGGAGTCCGTTAAGTCCGACAACGGCGGTTCCAAGGCGAACAAGAACGGCGACAAGGTGAAGAAAGGCGGCAAGTCAGCAACCAGTGATGGCGGAACGGGCGGCGCCAACGTGCGGGCGCATCTCAACATCCCCATCCAGTACCCGATGCTCACCGACGCCAACTACGGCGTGTGGGCGGTGAAGATGAAGATCATTCTCCGAACCCTTCGAGTGTGGGAGGCCATCACGGACGACGACGTCGACAAGGAGTGCGACGAAGGTGCCATGGCCGCCATAGCCCAGTCTGTGCCGGATTCCGTGCTGATGACATTGGCGGAGTTCGACACAGCAAGAGAGGCATGGAACGCACTCAAAGAGATGAGGATCGGAGAAGATCGCGTCACCAAGGCTCGGGCACAAGTGCTGAAGCGCCAATTTCACAAGTTGCAAATGGAGGAAACTGAATCGGTGAATGACTATGCCATACGTCTGACTACTTTAGTGGGAGAGATCCGTTAAGCTTGGTGCAAAGCTCGACGAAACCGAGATTGTGGAGAAGTTTTTCAGTTCGGTGACTGATAAATTCACGTATATCATCGGCACGCTCGAGCAGCTTTACGACATCGACGACATGACCATAACGGAGGCGATCGGACGCTATGTAACGTGGGAAGAGAATGCTCGTGGTTGTCGGAAAGGCAAAGGAGGAGGTGATGACCAACTCATGTACTCGCGCGCAGATTGGGAGTCCCCAAGTAGGAAAGGAAGGCGCAACGTTGGCGAAGGCTCAAACAACGCGAAGCGCGGCGGACAAACCGAAGAAGGCAGAGGAAAAGGCAAGCCACAAGGTCGTGGTAAGGCGGACCGATCTAAAGAGCGGAAGCCACGGAACTTGGATATGTCCGAGGTCAAGTGCTATAACTGCAACGAGATGGGTCACTTTGCAAAGGATTGTCCGGAGCCTAACAAGCGGGAGATCAAGGCAAATTTGGCGAAGCAGGAAGGCGAACGTCCAGGTCTTCTGATGGCTGAAGTTTGTGATCTCGCCCAAATGATGGTTGTAAAACCAAACCGGAAGGTGCTACTTCATGAGAAAAAAGTAACACCAAAGTTATCTGGAAGCCAGAACATGTCGTGGTATCTAGACACCGGTGCCAGTAACCACATGACGGGGTGCAAGGAGAAGTTCCTCGAGCTAGAATATGATGTTCAAGGCTCGGTCAAGTTCGGTGATGGTTCAACTGTGGAGATTTACGGGCAAGGTTCTGTCCTCTTCGAGGGTCTCACAGGAGAACATCGCATACTCACCGGAGTGTACTACATCCCACGGCTTCGCGACAACATCATCTCTGTCGGGAAACTTGATGAGAATGGATGCAAGGTGGATATTGAGGACGGAGTGATGACGATCTTCGACAACCTCCGAAACGTGCTAGCGCGTGTGAATCGCACGCAGAACAGGCTCTATATCCTCAACCTTGATCAATCTCAACCGGAGTGTTGGCTCGCCAATAGTGATGATGATTCGTGGTTATGGCATGCTAAATTTGGACACGTTAACTTCTACGCCTTGAAGAGGATGTCAAAGATGGAGATGGTATCCGGGATGCCATTTATCGACCATGTTGATCGAGTATGTGACGGGTGCTTGGTTGGAAAACAACACCGCAGGCCGTTCCCTGCTCAGTCTACCTATCGTGCAAGTGATGCACTCGAGCTGCTCCATGGTGATCTATGTGGCCCTATCACCCCAGCAACTCACGGAGGAAAGAAGTACTTCTTCCTTGTGGTAGATGACTACTCGAGATATATGTGGGTCGTTCTCCTACGATCTAAAGATGAGGCGTTTGAAGCGTTCAAGAAGCTGAAGGCTGCAACGGAGATGGAACACAAGCTGAAGGTTCGCGCTCTACGGACAGATCGCGGCGGCGAGTTTACGTCAAACGAGTTCAACGACTACTGCGAGAAGATTGGCATAAAAAGGTTCCTCACTGCACCTTATACGCCGTAGCAGAACGGGTTTGTTGAAAGGCGCAATCGAACCGTCGTTGACATGGCGAGAAGTTTACTCAAGAGCAAGAGCTTGCCGGGACGTTTTGGGGAGAAGCTGTCTCGACGGCGGTCTATCTTCTCAATCGGGCTCCAACGAAGGCGGTGATCGGCAAGACTCCGTATGAAGCAATTTACGGACGTAAGCCGAATGTGTCTCATCTACGGACATTTGGGTGCGTGGCGCATGTGAAGACGGCGGAGCCGCATCTCTCAAAGCTTGCCGATCGTAGCACCAAGATGGTGTTTATCGGATACGAGAGAAGTTCCGGCACCAATGCATACCGCTTCTACGATCCACGAACCAAGCGTCTACGGATTTCACGCGACGTTGTGTTTGAAGAAAACCAAGCGTGGAATTGGAGCGCAGCAGCCGACGATGCTCCAAACGGTAACATTTCACAGTTGAATTTCCAACTGATGATGATGCAAGGGAGGATGTCCAGGTGGTTGGCAAGACACCCAACCAAGATGACCACAATGGAAGTGATCATCATGGTGCCGACACCGACGATGACGTGCATGGGTCGCAAGGTGATAGCGACAACGACACGCACGGCAAGAGCGGAGATCTTGGCGACGACATCGACAATGAGGCGCATAGTGACAACGACAATCAAGATGATGGTCACGGTCACGACGACTATGCCAACGACGTGGATGTCAACGATGCGGATGCCAACGACCCGGCATCTACCACGCCCGAGACTCGGCCATCTTCCTCAAGTGCATCGACACCGACACAATTTGTGTCGCCCCTTCGCAAGCCACGACGGATTCTTCCGGGCCTCGTCGCTACAAGCCCTCAAGAAAGTCTACAAGTACGCAAAGCCAGTTACACTCGAGTACTCCGATTTGTGTTTACTGGGAGTTGAGGAGCCGGCGAACTTCGTAGAGGCGAGCAAAAGTTCATGTTGGATGCACACCATGGATGAGGAGATGAAGGCGATCGAGAGCAATGGCACGTGGACTTTGGTAACCCGACCTCCGAACCAAAAAGGCCATAGGTTTGAAGTGGGTTTACAAGTTGAAGAAGGACACGAAGGGTGCCATTGTGAAGCACAAGGCAAGACTCGTCGCAAAGGGCTACGACAACGTCAAGGAGTTGACTATGAGGAGGTGTGTGCACCGTTGCTCGAATCGAGACGGTGAGAGTGCTCCTAGCTTTGGCGGGACAAAAGGATTGGAAGGTTCATCATATGGATGTGAAATCCGCTTTCCTCAACGGCGACCTCAAAGAAGAAGTGTACGTGGAACAACCCCTCGGCTACGAGAAGAAAAGAGAAGAAGGGAAAGTTTTCAAGCTCAAGAAGGCACTTTCAGGGCTGAAGCAAGCGCCAAGAGCTTGGAACTCAAAGTTAGACCGAAGATTAGTCTCGCTCGGATTCAAAAAATGTCTCCATGAGAACCCTAAAGACAGTCTATCAAGCACCAAAGAACAGGTGAAGGTTGAAGACGCGATCAAGAAGGAGCGTCGGCATCAAGCTATGGACGAGCCGACGACAAGAATGGTGATCCCTGAAGTGCTACAAGAAACGGCAAAAGCAATGCCTATGAGTAGCAACTGTCGCGTTTGGGATCCAGGTGGTAACAAGAAAGTTGTGCTTAAGGGGGTGAATGTTAGACATAAGCACACCTTGTGTCCGATTGGGATTAGTAGTTCATGTAGGATTAGGATTCCTAGCCGTGTCGGTCATGTAACCAGCTAGTCTAGCCTGCTATATATACATGTAGCAGCCCCTTGTAATCAACCAACGAAAAAGCAATAAAGAAAAGCAAGATTTAACAGGCTCGACACGAGCCTATAGCCATCATCAAAATCAATCAGTTTTCCGTTCGCAAGTTACGAGAGAATCCACCTAGATCGATCGCGTCGTTACTAGCCCAAGCCACCCTCACGTACAGAAGTACGTGGCTATACACACGCGTGCACTGTAGATCCATCAACCTACTAGGCAGCTAGCTTGGTTACTTTGTACGTGAGTGTGCAAAGGTCCTGGTGGTGATTTGATCCGGCGATCAAAAACCAACAGGTTCGGCCACTGCAAGTACTAGTGAACCTGAAAAGGGTATCCACCGTCAACCCTAGCGCTAATCCAAAGCCGGAGCTCTGCCCTAATGAGCTCTACCGTGGCGGCGGCCGAAGAGGCCTTGCGTTCGAAGACGCGGCTGTTACGCTCGAGCCAGATGAAACGTAGGGTGGCGAGGGTAGTGGTGTTGAGATGTCTTCGTTGGCTCGCCGGTGCGGTCTCCACCATGTTGGGCCACCATTCTACAAGCAGCTTCGTACCGTCCGGGGTGAATCTGTGCAGCCTCAGTGGGAGCAGAACGCGGTACCAAACCTCGCGCGCGAACACACAGCCCAGGAGCATGTGGTTGACATCCTCGTCCTGTTGGCAACACAACTGGCACAGTCTAGTGTGCGGCATGTTTCTGCGAGCCAGCCGATCTGCCGTCCACAACCTAGCTCTGACCGCAAGCCATGCAAAGATCTTTACTTCGAGCGCCGCCCAAGATCGCAAGATGTGGTCCGCGCATGGCGCGAGCTCCCTTCCCAGGAAGAAGGCGGCGTAAGTGTCCGGGGAGGAGTACATGCCGGCCACTCCAAGCCGCCAGGAGAACACGTCTGGCGCCTCCGAAAGAGTGACATGCCGCACGTCCTCCCAGATGTCGAGGAACTCGGCGATGGCCGGCACCGTTGGTGCCCCACGAATTTTATGAACCCAGGCGTGGTCATGCAAGGCCTCCGCGACGCTCATCCTTTTGCCGGCCGACTGGACGAAATGAAGGAGATGAGGAGCCCTTAGCGCTAGAGCGCGGCCGTCGAGCCAAGAGTCGTGCCAAAAGCTAGCTCCGCGCTCGTTCCCGATGGTGCACCTGAGTGCCGCCTGGCCAAGAGACATGGCCATGGCCGAGATGCCCACCTGCAGGCCTGCCCAAGGCTTATCCATCACCGTTTTCTGAAGCCAAAGCCAGCGCAACCGCAGCGCTTGGTTCAGGAGCCGCAGATTGAGCATGCCCAGTCCACCCAGAGGCTTCGGGTAGCATACAATATGCCAAGCCACTAGACAGCACCCGCCCCTGGCTTCCTCGAGCCCGCGCCAGTAGAAGCCCCTACGCAGCTTCTTGATGCATTTGAAGAACCATGGTAGGAGGTCCAGCGCCATCAGGTGAAAGATAGGCATCGCTGTGAGTTTGCAGTTCACCAGCGTCAGTCTGCCTGCCCGACGGAGGAGGCCGGCCTTCCATGTAGGCAACTGGGCAGCAATCCTGTCCACAAGGGGTTGGAGCTCAGTACGGGTCAGGGCACGCAGCGATAGGGGAAGGCCAAGGTAGGTGATTGGCAACTCCTTGACGGCGCAGCCCGCCGCCTGAACAATGCCCTGCACGTCGTCCACACTGCAGCGGATCAAGGAGATGGAGCTCTTGGCGAAGTTGCAGCGAAGTCCCGTGGCCTCGCCGAAGCATTCTAGGATTCCCATTGCCGCGTCCATCTCGGCGGCCGAAGGCCTGAGCAGGAGGATGGCGTCGTCTGCGTATAATGATAGGCAATGGCGCACCCCTAGCGCATGGAGCGAGGAGAAGACGCCCGCCTCCTCCGCTTTTCTGTGCATGGCAGTGAGAACATCCATGACGATGATGAATAGCATTGGAGAGACAGGATCCCCTTGGCGCAGCCCCTTTCCGTGCCAGAAACTAGTGCTGGCCGAGCCATTGACGAGCACCTGGGTGCTTGTCGTCGAGAGGAGAGTGGAGATCCGTCCGATCCACCTTGGGCCAAATCCACGATGCGATAGCACCTCAAGGAGGAACGGCCATGAGACGCTGTCAAAAGCTTTGGCGATGTCGATTTTGAAGATGATGGCCGGCGCTCGCTTGCGGTGGAGGGTACGGATGGACTGTTGCACGAGCATGAAGTTGTCCAAGATAGACCTACCGGAGATGAAGGCACTCTGATTGCGGTCAACCAGCTTTGGGATTAGCGGGGCGAGCTCAGTCGACAACGCCTTTGCGAGGATTCTGGCGAAACTGTGAATAAGGCTTATAGGCCTGAAGTCTTTGATGTCTGTGGCGCCCTCAGCTTTTGGCAGCAGAACGATGAAGGCCTCGTTAAGCCTTTCCAGCCCCCTACCATCCGCACCATCGAAGGCCTGCACTGCCTTCATCACCGCCTCCTTGATAATGGCCCAACAAGTCTGATAAAATCGCGTGGTGAACCCATCAGGCCCCGGGGCCTTGTCAGGCTGCATGGCCTTTATAGTGCTCCAGATTAGGGCTTCAGAAAGGGGGGCCTCGAGCGTCGTAGTGTCGACCGCCGGCAGCTCGAGAGCAGCCAGGCGGAGCGTGTGCTGCCGCAGCCCCGGCCTGCCCAAGAGGCCCTCGTAGAAGCTCCCTACCAACTCACACATGTCCGCCCGCGATGTTGCCTCTGTCGCGCCGCACTTCAGCCTGAATATGTGGTTCTTCCGGCGCCGCTGGCTCGCATAGATCTTGAAGAATGCCTCGCTTGCCTCCCCAGCCTTTAGCCATGAGATGCGCGACTTCTGCTGGGCTATGGTCCGCTGCAGAGATGCCAGCCCGAGCACCTTCCTTTTGAGCTGCTTGCGGAGCCATGATTCTCCGCTCGACAAAGGTCGGGAGTCCATCGCCTGATCGAAGCACAGGATGAGCTCATTTGCCAGCAGCATCTGCTCCTTGATGTTGCCAACCTTGGCCTGATTCCACCTGGTCAGCGCCTTAGCAGTGGCCTTTAGCCGTAAAAATAGGTCCACGAAGGGGTCGGCTTTCGGGGGCAGCGAGTTCCAGCTCGTTGCGACGACATCATGGAACCCGGGAAGAGAAGGCCAGTAACTCTGGAAGTGGAACCGCGATTTGCGATGGAACGAGACGTTGGTTGACATGAGAAGCGGGCAGTGATCGGAGATGGAGGAGGACAAGGCTTGCAACAAGTGGCCTGGGTGCCCGGTGTCCCAATCTGCCGTGGAGAACCAACGGTCTATCTTTTCCAAGGTAGGGCGGGTCCTCTCATTGCTCCACGTATATCTCCGTCCAATAAGGCATGCTTCCTTGAGCTCCAAATCATTTAGGAGGAGACGAAAGCGCCCCATCATGCGCCTGTTGATCAGGTTGTTGTTTTTGTCCGCCGCTTCGACAATGAGATTGAAATCTCCCGCTACCGCCCAAGGTCCCGCACAAGCTCCCCTGATAGCCCGGAGCTCATCAAGGAACACAGGCTTCAACGAGTCGTCGGTTGGGCCGAAGGGCCTATGGAAATGCTGGTATCAAGCATCGCTAACTGACACCAGCAATGGTGAACAAAAAAGACTGAATCTACAAAACGGCATGTGTAACAAGCAGAGCAAACACAGGTAGTTGCTGGTATCCCTCTAGGGAATTATGCATTTTGCGATAAAATGTGAGAAAGAGCGATCTTGCCTATGAATTGTAGCACCAGCCACCAGGCCGAGCTCACGTTCAGAATCCACCAAGATAATGGTTTCCTGTATAAATTATTTATCCATATTCCAAAGATCCATCTTTGTCTAGCCTCGGAAGAAGTGAACTGAACGAATCCTATCCATGTTGGTGTACTCTCTGTCTCCAAAGATTGTGCGTGAGTACATAGATTCCACCCATCATGAACTTCCGAATGTCCTTGTCTTTAGACAAGAGGCATACGCCCGACTTTGTAAATAAAGCCACCAGGTAGAGTCAACGACGAAACATTGTTCCGATCCCAAGGCCCAAATAACACACGCGGCATCAAATCCAAAAGGCACGACCGCATAACATAACAGTATGTCACGCAGGCCACCAAATAGTTCGAAGATACATGCCACCAAATAGTTCGAAGATAAGAAGGCACGGAGGCCAACAACCTACTGCTAACTCAAAGAAGACGCTCAAGAGAAGATTAGATCCTATATATGCTGTAAATGATTATCAACATACATCTTAATGCTCCAGTTTTCCTTCCCTTTTCAAGCTAGGTTGGTGAGACAGAGTACAATGTATACTATGCAATCTTACTTTTGCAAAGATGAATGGTGTTGTAACAGAACTTCCGTTTCTAGTAGAAATTTGTTGGGTGTTTGGAGGTCATGCATGCATCTCTGTTACTGATGCCATGCTATTTCAAAACTTAATTAATTCAATCTACTACTGGTACATATTTCTGATAATTTGTCTGAGGCATGCATTCTTGTCCAAAATCCACATGCCCTGCTCTAGTTTCGCGGTACGTACGCAAAGGACACCTAACTGGACTTTGAATCTTTTGCTTGCTTTCAGCTTCAGCACCAATATCAAATAGTTGTGCTGCACACCTGCGATTAGCGACCATCATCTTGCTTCTAGTACCAGTGCCGGAGTACGAGAAGATAATGATGCATATCAAGCATGAGTTTCAGAAGTGTCTGTTAAAGCTTGTTGCTACTTTCCACGGTGCTTAACTGAATTCTGCTTTGCAATTTTGACTACCGTACTTTCTAGAATGCATATATGTTTATTTTCTGGCATTCTTAAACCCTACTTGCAGTTTCCTTCATCAACGCTTCACTCGCTTCAGTAATTTAGAGTAACTAGATTGGATGATGTCCGACAGTGCCTAGAGGGGAAGGGGGCCATTGTTGAAGGCTCTGTTATTTCGGTTCAGTTATACCTCCCAGTCCCCGGTCTAAACATTAAGTGGCAAAAGTGTTACTTCGCCTATGAGCAGTGCACCGCAACCAATCATAATGCAGAGGCTATGAGATAACTAGATGGTCATCATATACCACAGTACGAGTACAAGCTACTACTCCGTTTGGCAACATGAGTACTCTACTGACATGCATACGCCGATTATGTATATTGCAGCAGTTGACCACTGACAAAAGGAAGTAAAGGTGTCTAGCATAACAAAAGAGGCAGCTGCATGCAACATGTTTGATTGACTAATGTTGGTGGAGAATTACTCTGTATGACTCAGTCGGCATGTTTGCTGCAGAGCTTACCTCCATTCACTCCTCGTCATCATGTTCATCTATAGAGTTTCTCTTAATTCTACAAGATTTCAAATTTCATTGGATAGCACGCATGATATTCCCTACACTACTACATACTTCATTCTTGATGTGAGCAGGTGGAAGGGAAACTAGCTTGTAGATCTGCATCGTGCTGCATGGTTCATCTTGCATGAATGCAGTGCAGGCCCTAAGCAATGGAGCCAAATGTTAAAAGTGTTAAAAAGAAATTAACCTAAGGTTAATCAACACTTTTTTGTTAGTTTGTTATGGAGCCAAAGGCAAAATACAATACTTTTTTAATGTTACATTGTTGTAGGAAGCTTTCGTGATTGAGAAAACAACAGATATTGGAGAAGACTTTTTTTATTTATGTCCTTCAGTAGCTATAACCTGAAGGTTCCACAAACATAATGGCACTGAGTCTTGTACGTTTATGGCAGGTGTTTGGGCATCGTTTAGTTGCAGCTACAGTTACCGCTAAGGACCTTCTGGATATTGTCCTTGTGGCGCCTTCACCGTCACAATTTAGAGAAGAACAAAGATGACGATATAGATGGGTTGTGACAGTTCAAATGGTATGGCACCCTGTCAAGATGAGCTGCAAGAATTCAGACCTGTGATGAGGTAGATGTAAACGTGCAACATCCATGCCAAGGCACATACAAGATAGATCATAAATCAGGAATACAGACAAGATAGATCAGTGAAAGTGAACCAAATCAAGAATTTCTGAAGTTAAGCGGCCTTTGCAATCAAGGCAACAAAAAAAAAGCATCAGAACAGGTGGAACACCCTTTTCTGCAACTTGTCTCACTTAAGATAGACCAAAGTAACTTAACCAAGCAGCCCGCTCATGAACAAGTAGCCAAATATCAGGTGATATTTGAAGTGCCATCAACCTAGTTAGTTCCTCACATCACAGAACCGAACCTTAACCCGATCAACTCCATGAGTCACTGTCAAGGCATGATGCAGGTTGAGTAATGACTATAGATATTAGGTAATACAAAAAGTTGCAAAATCAAATCCTATAAGTACACTATAAGCCACTGCATACAAAAGGGAAGAACCTGCATACTGCGTAGAGGGACAGTTTGAAAGTCGACCGCATTTACATGCCACACAGCATACAGAAGAATCTACACCAAGTAACCAGTTCTGCGGCTTATAATCTGAGCAACCCCCATTCAACTCTAGACACCTGCAAAACAATCAATGTCACTTCAGTCGCCACTTTGTAATCTTCTCAGAGTATAAGCCAAACCTTGTATGATATCAATAATAAACATTAACCTTCACCATTGTACACATTGTATACAGAAAAATTCATAGCAGAATGGTGTAAGCACTATTTGGCAAGGCTACCATCATAAACACAGAACAGCGCTAGAAAAAACAATTAGTTTGAGATGGCACACCTTTAGCCTTTATCTATAGTTGACATGTTATCAGGCTTTTATGCTACATAAGTACAGTTGGTCGCAGTAGAAACTAGTACAAGATCAGTGATTGAATGCCTCAATCAGAGGCCAAAACTAAACTATCTAGATTGTCAATTCATTCAGATTTACTTTGTGAATCATGGGTATATGAGAGGCTGTCATAAGATAGTTTAGAAACTAATCAAATTCATGCACTAGAAACATAAAAGAAATCATGCATCATCTATTAAACTGAGCAACAAAGACAAAAGGGTATGCACATAGCAAAAGGATAAATTTACTTGGCATGTTCAACAAGCATATCACATCAGCAGATCTCATGTGTTCAAAGTTTCTGATCCACCCATTTCCACCCAACTCCCCTGCCTGCAATCAGAACAAGCCCAACAAATGAAAAATAAGGAGAAGTTGGATCAATAAGACGGCAAAGTAAGCTTTTGTGACCAGTACAGTTCCACCCATTCCATGTCAGGTGCAAGATAGAATGATAATAATCCTTTACCAAGACATGACAAGACTATTTAGAAGTTCCGAAAAATGCATTCATCCAGAATTAATCGGAAGAGGATATGTACCACCAGTTATTGTCACAGCCAAGATTTCACTCCCTGATTTTTCTAGATTTTCTTTGGAATTTAATTTCCATTGGTTTGATTCTCTGGATTTAATTTCCACAATTAATTCAAATACGGATAAACATCTGTGAAAAAATGGTCATTACTTGGTATTATTCAAATATAAAGAATTAGTACAATTTTTCGATAAGAAAAATGAATGCTGTTATGAATTGATGATTAGTAGAAAGATCAATCAAGATTAACATTATCTCGCAAGGAGATGCACTAAATGGAAAAACAGAACAAGCTTTAAGTTTCAAAATGTCGGAATCAATTAACTATTTCACATGTCAGATGGTTTCTCTATGTTCTTTTAGTGCACTTGTTGCCACTTTCCAATTGTAAGAGAGCAAAATACTGAAAGGATCAACACGCACAGAAACATTCTCTAGAAATGGCCAGGCAACAATAGCTATAATTATATTTCTGGCTAGATTTAATTTAGACCAGAAACTATATAAAGAATTACAATGGCAAAAAATCACCACAGATAAAGAAATAAACTGAAATGATTTAAATAGATCTATTAGACCCTTAATCACACGAATAATATTACAGCAAACACAAACCAATAGTAGGTGGAATGCTTGTTATACACGAGGTATTACCTGCAGTATAGAAATTTCTGTAGGGATGATGTATCCTGTTCCACGTGCAATTTCTTTTAGAAAATCTTTCGAATCGCATCGACTCAAGTTGGAGCATGAAATCGCCAATATATGTAGACAGAACAATCATATTTGAGTCCTCTTCATAACCCACCATCTCCACCTCTTTGAGATCGCTACGTATTCCCCGTGGAAAGAGCCCCTCCAGGTGAATGATTTTCTGCAGCGGCACCCATTGGATAGCATCAGAGTTCAATTTCTTCTCCCATATATGGATACTCAGTTTTGAAAGAACTGCAAAGCCAAGGCCACTATCATCTGTCCGTAAGAGCTGAATGGAAAAACAGTCAGTATGATGAGCGTCCACCGGTTTCTCAATCTCACCAAGGCTCTGCCTGTTAATATCAAATGCAAGGACCCCACCTCCACTTAACAACCAGAAAAGTGCATTTCCGATGAGGATGCTTGGCCAGAATTGAAGAATCGCTTCTGTGGTCGTCGTCAGGACAATATTTCCCCATACACCAGACAATGATTCATAGAGGCAAGCGGAAGCCTGCGTGCGTCCGCTGCACACCAAAACCAATTTAAATGGGCTAGAGAAGCAATCGCCATGCACATGTCCATCTTCAGCATCAGCACACAGCACGGCGGCATGCCAAACCCAGAATTTCTCCCCGTCAGTTTCATGAAGTCCTGGAGGAAAAGACATGCGGTGCTGCTGTCCGGTGAGGGGATCCCACACAACGACCTCCCGTCGCCAATTGATGAGTAGGATAGCGAGCCCGTGGCGGCAGCCGAGGAAGTCCCAGTGGTGATATGATTTACTGCTCTTGGGCACGGAGAAGCGCGCGGTTGGGATGCAGTCAGGCTTCATATCCAGAACAGGAACAAAGTCATGGTGTGTACTAGTAGATCCTGCAAAGAAGCCCAACAAAGGAGGTTTCCTGTGGTGTTTGCGGTAGCGGCTGAGGAATTGTGGGTCGGAGAGGATGCTGCGCCAGCGTGTGCAGATAAGGGAGGCGCGGGGGAGTGCAGATGGCTTTGGAGGGAGGCGGAGAAGGATCTCTTGGAGGAGATCCTCGTCGTCCAGGGGTGCTAGTGAAGAACTAGTATTGTCGGCGTCCTTGGATATGTGGTCGGCCGGCTTCTTGGAACATGGCCGCTTGTTGGCGTCCACAGATGCCGTGCTTGGAATGGGATCTGCCCTGAAACCGCAGCAGCAATAAAACAAAATGCAGTAATTAGAGGGCTGATTTCTCGGTCAATGTGGTTGCGAACACATCAAATGAATGTAAACAGTAGACTGGTTATCTTCAGTCAATGTGTGTTTCAGGTTATCCAACACAACACAATGAGCATACATCATATATTTTCCCTTTGGACACAACAAAACAGCATACACAACCTACGGTTTTTGCCCAAAAAATGCAGCAGCCAATGGAGAGATGATCTAGTTCCTACCGTTGGTGTATCTATCTCCTCCCTCTGTGTGAGCGCCCCTCTCTTCTCTCGGCCAACTGTTTAGTTCGAATGAAAATACTCCCTCCGTAAACTAATATAAGAGCGTCTAGATCACTAAAGTAGTAATCTAAACACTCTTATATTAGTTTACAGAGGGAGTACAATGTAGGAGTTTCCACAAGAGAAGAAAAGCAACAACTAGGAGGTGGAGAAGGACAGGAAGGATAAGTGGCAGCCTGACCTCGAACCGTCTGTGGCTGCTGCTGCAGGGTAGGGGGCACCTTGGATACCAGCGTTGTGGTGTCGGGAATGGGATGGGGATCAACGCTGAAGTGAAAAGGCAGCATTTACAAACAAAACTCATCGAGGCAGTAATTTCTTCAAACACATCCAGCGCACAAAACAGAAAGAACATACGTTCATCAAAACAAAATGCGGAAAATGAGGAGAAAATAGATCTTGCCTTTTGGGAATCTCAGCCGCCGGTTCCATCATCTCTCTCCCTGCCTCGGCTGTAGCAGCAAGTTAGTAGCCAGTTATGATATAGGTGCGGAAATCAAGCCAGCTAGGGTTTTCAGCTGGCTAAGAAAGAAGCAAAAGAAAAGAAATTTCTAGCGGATGGAGAAGGGGAAGGAGTGACCTGACCTCGAATGGGCGGAGGCGGCTGCTGGGGACGGAACGGCCGGGGTTTGGTCGCCGCTGCAAGTGCTACGTGCTAGCCACACGGCCGTGACCGCCTCTGTTGATAGATTTTTCAGTCCACTTATTTATATCTGCATCAGTTCAGTTTTTCTTTTTCTTTTTTCCTCATCCTTTTTCAAATTCTGTGAACTTTTTTCGAAATCAATGAATACCTTTTCAATTTTGATGAACTTTTTTTAGATCCGATGAATTTCTTTTTTAAATCCGATGAACTTTTTTTCAAATCCAATGAACTTTTTTTCAAATCCAATGAACTTTTTTCAGATTCGGTGAACTTTTTTCCTTTTTTCCTTTTTTTTCTTAGATTTGTCAAGATACGGATGTATCTAATACTAAAACATGACTTGATACATCCGTATTTAGACAAATCTAAGACAAGAATTTTGAGACGGAGGGAATACTGTGTACGTGATTTTGAGATGGTGTGGCTAGGTGCATGAAAATTGGAGGTATTCTCCATGTTTTCTTCGGTTTGCACGTATAGGCCACACCGAATGTTGACACGCGTGTAATGGATTTATTTTTTACGAGACATTTAACGGAGTTATTTTTTTCCTCCAGCTGTATGCCTGAGTTGTTGGCGTTATTAACACGGTGACACCTAACAAATTATTATTAATTTGTTCTCACTTTGTTTCAGGTCGGTCACTGCTTCGATTGTAGATTTTGGAGGGTGCTAATTATTTCTACATATACTTATCAAAAAGGAGTGATAACCTCACCTAGAAACAATGCCAGCACATCGAGGGACGTCCAACATGTGCTCACCGATGCGTCAACCAGGAAGCACACAGTACTGAGAGCCCAAACTTAAGTACACGTCAAAACCAAAAATAAATAAATATGAGCTAGACACGCCCACGAAGAACATCCCAACTGGAAAACCTGTTACAAACAAAGGCAAGAGCCCCGACTCATGCACATCCAAAAATCATGTTGACCCCGACTGCAACACGAACAACCCGGTAAGCATAATTGTCTATTCAACATTTAAAATGCTCTCACCCTGCAAAAAAAACATTTAAAATGCTATCTACTTTATCGTTCATAGCAGCAACTAACAATAGCATGTTCATATACTCCCTCCGTCGCAAAAATTTTGTCTTAGATTTGTCTAGATACGGATATATCTAATACAAAAACATGACTCGATACATCCGTATTTAGACAAATCCAAAACAAGAATTTTGGGATGAAGGGAGTACAACAAAACGAGCTCATGGTTGCATACATGACGCATATTTCTTGAAGATGTCAGTCGTGCCACCAAGCTAGAGATACATGGATACGACTATTAGAGCCTATCCGGTGGCAGGATAGAAGCATGTGTTATCATTACTCTCCCACGTTAGCCAGCTGAGTTTGCCACAAAACAAACTACATGCACAGGTCAGCTAGCTAAAACACTAGATGCATCCGAAGAAAACGCTGCTAAGGCAGCTTTGAAATACATTTGTGCTCACTACAACGTCAATATCAATGATGACAACTATCATGCACTTGAGGTGGCAAAAAAAAAACCTACTTATCACACAAGAGAAGGCCCACACCAAGCACTGGCTGTTCAACATGACCTGCGAGCGGATAACTGCCCAGCCAAATGAGTTTACGAGACAATCTAGAATCCTAGCAAAGATAAGCGAGAATTTATCAGACGTGCTGCCACTTTGCATGTACCCACAATGTCCATATAGTGAAGATCCAATCATCACTTACACCGGCACCAAGCCACCTGTACGTCACACACAACAATTTGCAAAATTCCGTTATCACTTCATCACGGGCGCTAATCCCGCAGCAATCTCCACCAGAATGATGTAAGCTAAGAATGAATGTACCGTGTTTAATCTTATTGGAATGTATCAGCATGTATTTCCTGTTTAGTAAGATGCACCACGTATATAGTGATAAATAAATGTGTTTTTAGCTTCGCCTTTTGTGGCCACAATCTTACACACATAAATCTCTTGCTTTAAATTGTGTCTTACCGTAAACAATAAAAAAATTCATATACACATAATGTATCGACTGGGCGCGGCGTGCTGCCGCGCAGGTTTTGCTAGTATAGAACTAGGAACTACGTACATGTCGACAAGCTATCTTTGCAACCCCCTCAGTGTGGGTGGAGAAATAAAATTTCTACTAATATATATTCTAATCAATATTAATTAAGATTTTGATTAGATTAATATGTGATTAGGTGAAAGTGATAGACATGTATGCTTTTTATCTTGAATAGTATTTACTGTTCACTAGGTAGGGCACTATTCACAATAGTGCTCTACTATTTAATACACTATTTGGAATAGTATTACACTATTCACATCAATATTTAAATCTTTGGTATTATATGCTCGTTCCGTATTCACTAAGCAGCTTATATCTTAATGCAGGATCTATTTAGAGGTTGGCGATGCCAACAATTCGTCCGGCGATGTGCGCAAAGGTGTGAAATCCTACTCAGTACTCACCATATTTTTCATTATGTTGTATCAGATGTAGCTAGTTACGTTCACTTAGCAGTTTTAATTGCAAATTTATGGGGTAAATTCCTATCGTCTTCCCAGGCAGTTCCACCCGAAGGGAACACTTCTCTATGGCCACAAGGTTCTCATTCAAACGCCATTCTGGGCTACACAGAGAACTACACACGCAGAGATTTCTCCAATAGGATCCCTATCATAAGAACTCGTCCCATAAATTCATTAATAATAGCACTAAGTGAAACCAAGAAACTACATCATTTCCACAACATAATTTACATATGGGTTTCCCTTTCGGGAGGCCCCGAAGGGATTACACAAACTAAAGAAAATTACCTTCAAACTACCTTCTTGAGCCTTACAATGCTCTGGATATGGTGGCTCTTATTGCAGGATTAAAACTACTACTACTACTAGTACTGAGCAACGAGCTTGCTAGCTGGGTCGCAGCTCTTTGCTCTATCGATGGCTGGTGGCTCTTCTCCGTCTGGTGTTGTGTCTCTCTTCGCAGCAACTGTCTCCTTTTATAGGCGAGAGAGTAGCTCTCTGGATGGCTTCCGGGAGAATGCACCTCTTATTTTATATGTAGTAGGGATGCATGCGTGTCCCTCTAGGCGATGGATAAGAGCGAGAGAAAGTGCCCCGACAAACTTCAATCTTCAGGAATCTATCAAATCTTTGCTTTGTTCACGTGGGCATTCTCTCTCTGTGGATAATTGGCTGGCCTCTACGTACCAGTCTTTGCTCTTCGGCCATACAGATCTTCATGCGATTAGCCTTGAGAGCTTCTTCTGCCTTCAAGAATCCTTGTGCCAGTGTATGCTTACATACATGCCAAGACTGCTTACATTTTCAACATTGCTTAATATTATATATATATATATTAACTTCTTTTTTTTACAGGGGGTCTTTCCTGCCCATATGATTGATAATACCTTATCAATATTTAAAGTATCTATTATGGGAATCTCTATCAATATTCGGGTCGGGTATAGGTCCTCCGCGCCCGAATAATTGATAGCAATATATATGCCAAAACAGGCATTAATTACATGTCGAGAAGCCAATTATGCCAAAATAATATTTTTTTGTCGTCACTGAGGACCTTGGATAAATTTCCATGAATTCATATAATTCAACATTTCAAAAAATGTTCACAAACTGGAAAAAGGATCATGAATTTAAAAACAAAATTTTGTTAACTCGAAAAGTTCATAAATAAAAAACACAGAAAAAGTTTCATGAATTCGAAAGGTACACACTGTAACTTTTTTTGTACATTCAATATTTTCTGTACTATAATAGTTTCTAATAGATGGTGAACAATTATAATTGCATATTGAAAAGTTTCTAATATACTGTGAACATTTATTAAATACACACTAATTTTTTTAAAATAATGTAAACATTTTCCAACAATACACATTGAACATTTTTTTAATAGACGGTAAACAATTTTGAATGTACGGTGAACATTTTTTTTAACTATACACTGAAGAGTTTTGGAAATGTAAACTATTTTTGAAGATTTTGGACTATTTTCGAAATATGTGAATTGAAAAAAGGAAAAGCAAAAGAAACGAAAAAAAGAAAACTGTTAAGGAAAAAAGATCTTGCTGCTTACCATGTAACACTATAAAAACAAGCGGTGGTAGGTGTTCTGTTCTTTTTTCTACTCAAGGTGGAACATCAGGAGTAATTTCATGATCCAACACAACCAAGGAGGCAGTCGCATTCAGCAGGTTTGATTAATGATGTATCCTGTGCATATGTGAGAACAAAGCATATATGCATGCTCCTGTGCATTTGATTCCATCAGCTCCACCTCCATCCTAGTAGGTTTCCCTTGCAGCTTCATGACACCTCCAACTCCTTGGATCGCGTGGTAGCTCCAACTGATTCTCCTAGTTTTGCTACAATGCTCCTTTTCTAGTTAATCTAGGCATGGGAGACATCGGGAAAGGAAGTGTCAGCTACCTGCTATAAGCTCGTACAATTGGCTTCAACATACTTACATATTTCCTTTGAAGGGTTTTCAGGACAATACAGCATAGAGCCACATTGGGTTTTTTGTGGTTGCCTCGGTCAGATCTACAGCTACGAGGATGATGATAGGTGTAGGCGTGAAAAATGTGGCAGCTTGTTTGCTTCCCACCGCCATGCTGCTCGTAGCTACTGCACTCCTAGTGGTGAGCTTACCAGCTACTTCAGACTTCTGAAATATATTTAAGCAAAGAAGTTCCAAGTCTCCAAGTGAGAAGAAAACCCATATATTACGGGTTAGAGTAACCAAAGACAGGTGTGGGATCTTTGCAGTCTCACTTCTTGTTGTCAGCCTCTTGGTCCAACGATTTGGCTTTTGAGTGTCGAGTGATATATTTCACCATCATTGTATAACTAGTTCTATTTTCGTCTATTTTGTCCTTTTTATACTTAATTATCTCCATCCTGATTATTCGTTTGTTCTGTTTGAAACAGAGCCGCCACTAGAAGAGGAAGGTCTTGGATCGAAGCAGAGTAAGCCAAGCTGTATTTCTTTGTTAGCAGCTTGATGTTGTTTTTTCCAAAAGGGGTTATCCCCCGGCCTCTGCATCAGAATGATGCATGCAGCCAATTTATCAAGAGGCAAATAGTTCAACAAAGTCTCCAAGTCTCAAAAAGAAAAAATGCTCACAAAGAGCTAAAAACAGGAAATGGGATAGACACAACCGGCGGCATAAAAATCGATAGGAAACTAAACACCTATCCTATTAGATGACCGCCATCCAAACCTGTTGAAGATAGCCTCCCCCGTTAGAGAACAGAAGCAAGTGCATGTATCTGTTAGCTCTTTCGCGGATTTAAAACTTGGTGTCGCACACCTTCCTTAATAATAATGCCGCTGGGCTCCTCCCCCGTTGGTCAAATTTTTTTTAAGTCAGTGACAAGTTAGCTGGGCCCTTGGTTAGGATGTTAGATGGAGCTGGATAAGGTGCTCCTATTACTGTTTGGAAAATTTGTATGTCTGTGCACTGTGCTCCATCTGTCACAACATTCCAGCGCCTGCTAGTTATGTTATCTGATTTCAAGTGTCTTGTCCATTTGCAAATCCTTTTATATTCAGCAATGTGCATATGGGATTGGTGGTTGCAGGCAACTTCACTCTCGGAGCCACCAAGTCCGCACTGATGCTATTTATTCAGGTCGGGATGGTGATCAGGGAGGGAGTTATTCTAGCAGCCAGCCAGGAGGGCTGGGTCATTTATGCTGCTCAGCAGAAAAATGAGATTGAGGCGTTGCAAAGCTGCATCTAGTTTCGACAATGAAGAATGTATGGGTTAGAGTTCAAAAATGGCCGAGTATAAGTGTCAACACTCATTAGAGGCAACGACGTTTAATTTTCTGGCCGTTGGGTTGCAGGATCGATCGGTTGGAAAGTACAGATATTAGAGTTGTCCATCTCAGTTAATGCTTTTTTAACGGATTCCCAGTTACTGCCATTGGGGTTATTTAGTCACCGAGCTATTGGAAGGATACTGTTCTCAGTTCAGCGATTGGCCCTGCTAAGAGCATGACGTGCTGATGAACTGAGTAGTAAGAATACCATAGATTAAAATCGCGGGAGAAACGATTTCGCGCCGGCCTCTCCCAGCAGCTATAGCGGCCGCCATAGCGGGCAATAGCGGCTAATAGCCGAAAAATTTCTGGTGGGAGAGATGATTCTGTAGGGTTTTGCTGATGTTTGAGCCATTTAGAGGGATATGTTGAGGTTTTCACGGCAACAACCATAGCTTGGCGTCAAGGCTCCCGGGCAGCTATAGCGCAGCTATCGCTGCTATTTCGCGGGCTATTTTAATCTATGAAGAATACTAGGATATATATATGCATCAAGTACTTTGTAGACTGAAATAAGGAAACTTGATTCATGTACAGCATCGCAGAATTCACTTGATCATCTCACGCCTAATTTTGCATTATGGCAAGGGTGCAGAGTCCATTTGCAAGCTAATACTTCGATTCTGGTCCTTAATGCTTCCGTGATATTGGAAGAATGCACAAGAAGCAGATAACTTGCCAGAAACATAAATACTGTAATTCCTCTATTAGCAACTGTAACCTGCCTGACACAACAGACCAGATGCTCCATCTGCAAGCAGAGCTTTCCTGTCTGCAAGGCTGCACCGATGTATATATCTATACTATGTCAAGAACCTAAGTGGTGAAGTGGAATAACAATGTGACACAGGATATCATCCCTTCAAAATGGGGAAAATTTTGTTTTTGCCAGTCTAGCTAGGTTTTGCCAATTTTCCTTATGCCACTCTAGATTTTGACATTTTACTTTTGCTACTCTTAGTTTTTGACAATTATCACAATTGCCATTCCATGGCAAAAACAAAATTTTCAGAGTGGCAATTGTGAGTTATCCTGAAAAAAGATACGGTTTTGGAGAATATAGATTTAATTATTCTTGAATGAAATTGTTCAAGAAAGAATTATTGTTCAGTTAGTGTAACCAATTTAACCTTCGACATTTACAGCTGCAGTATATGTGAGCGATACTGAAACAAGAACTAATCCAGTTAAATAACCGAGTTCATGAAAGTACCAACTTCATTTGTAGCACCTCAGTGAAATTCCTCTTTGTGCATGTGTGAAACAGCAAAATGAGCCGGTATCATCATCGAGGAACATGTTTTTGTTGTCACAGCATCATGCTGAGTAAAGTCAGTTTGCTCTAATGGCCAAAGAATACAAACCGTTGGTCAAAGCGGGTAACAAATGCATTAGTTAGAATTTTGAGTACACGTAATGTGGTAACTACTGTTGCATTATCCTGATCCTTTGCCCTGTTCTTGGGAAACAGAATTTCCATGAGCAACAAGGATATCCTGAATCTTTTGGGAGGATGGTCACTGTCATCAAGGAGATGACAGAAATGCATTTCCTTATTGCAGCAGCTGTAGGTTATACGTAGTATGCATATCCCGTGAGCTTTTGTTGTGGTGGATAGAAATATATTTTTTAGCTCTACATAAATTTTTGGCGAGAAGTTTGTTTCCTGGCTGATAACTATGGCACCTGAATTTGGCATAACCATCTCGTTACATATGGTGTACATTTTCTTTGTACAATTTACTTGTCGACGTGTACGTGTGTATGTTTTCTGTACCAAACGTGGTGGTGGTCCTATCTGTATTTTCTTGGCTCTCTTTTCTGCGGGCAAAGTGGAAAATGGATAGGCTGTTTCTGCCTGCGACAGGAGATTATTTTCCACGGGCTGCTCTCCAATGTAAATGGATAGTATGCAGATGGGCTCGTAGCATGGGCTGTTCTCCAATGTAAATGGGCCTCAACTGTTAAGACCAAACAGGCTATGCTGGCAATGTAAATGGGCTGCCCTCCTCTGCCTTCTCACTGTCACTTCCAGCCACACTGCAACTCAGCGGCCGGAAGAAGCGAGAGGCGCCGAGATTTCGCCGGCGATCTTCGCCATCCGCGGCGGCGTTCATCTCCATCTCCAAATCCGAGGTTAGCCTTTCTCCTTCTGCGATCTATTCTTCTTTTTCCTCTCTTCTCTTGTGGGGATGGGATCAAACCCTAGATAGCTTAGATGCCTACATATTCCCCCTTAACTAAATACTCTGCCTACAATTACTTGTGACGGCAGTGTTCAAGCAGGATAGAAGATGGAAGCTGCTGCTACTGAGGAGCTTCCCTGCCGCCGCCGGCAACGGTATTATCTCCCATCTCTTTCTCAGTTAGTGCACTCTGTTTGTGGCTGTTATGCTTGATGGGTGGATGGATGAACCAATGCAGCTGTGTGTAAACATTACTGGTTCATGAAATTAGTCCATTCTTCTGATGCCCATCTGCATTTGTCTTTGTCCATGGCACTGATGCCCATCTGCACTTGTGTTTGTGGCTGCTGCCCATTTAGCAGGGTCAAACAATGTGTGGATGGCGAAACAGAGCGGGCAGCGGACGCCGTATCCAAGGTCCTCAGCGATGACAACCTCCTCACTTCACCCGCTCCAGCTGTAACGCACGCGCCCACCTGAGTGTTGGTGAAAAACCATAAACCCTAGCTCTACCTCTCACTCTCTCTGCACCTCGCTCACTCTCTGGACACGAACAGCCTAAGGAGGAAGAAGAAGATAAAATTCAGCAATGGACACAGGAGTTTTCCGGCGCACGAACTCCTCTTTCCTTCCCTCGAGCACGAACTCGATCATGTCAAATCGTTACAATGTCACCATGCGGGTTTATACCACGAGCCAGCGCACCGGGCACGTACCCACGCCTCCACTCGCCCGTGACCTTTTCCACGTTCTGCATGCTCTGGCCGCGCCAGCTACGCGCTCGCACGCGCGCTTCTCGCGGTGAGTACCAACAAAACCTGCCTGATCGCCCCGCATGGCTCGCCAACGATCAACACACACACTCATACCTACGGTGTACTAGCCCACGGACACACCCGTGCACTCCACACGCAAGCACACACTCAACCCGCCGTGGACCCGACGCGTCGAACACGTCCGGCGCGCGCCCAGCCGTCGCCACGGCTTATTAGCCCAACACTCACCCCCCTAAGCCGTGGCTCAGAGGAGCCTGTCATCCTCGACGACGCCGTCCGCCAGCATCGCACGCTCAGCTGGCAGTGCCTTCCGTAGGAGCAGGTACTCCCGCTTGAAATGGCCACGCTCCCTGCACTTATAGCAGCGGCCGCGCCGATTGCCACCGTTTCCCGACGCCTCGCTGTGAATGTCGTCGTCGTCCCGCGCAACTCCCTGCCGCCGCTCCTGCGCCCGCCATTGCGCCGCCATGAACATGAGCGTGCCATCCGGTCACTCGCCGCCCGCCTACCCGCATCGCTGTAGCCGTTCGTCGAAGGCCTTCAGGCGACCCAGGGCCTCCTCGAAATCCATCTTCCCACGTCGCAGAACTGCCCGATCCCGCCCGCGCCGCCCGCACGCGATACGCGCCGACGATCCTGGCCTTGAGGCTCGCGCAGACCTCCGCCGCCGTCTTCTTCGGTGCCACCTACAGCAGTAGGTCTTTCGCGAGCGCACCGAGCAGGTAGGCCCACACCAGCTTGTCCTTCTTCACGATCACCGCCCCCGCCGCGTCCTCCGGCACCACCACTTCCTTCCACAGCCCGGCCGCGTCGAGCTTTGCCTCGACCTTGATGACCCACGTGGTGTAATTCTCACCGGTGAGCATTGGCACCAGCTGCGGCAACGATCCGCCCGATCGGCCGGCGTACGGGACGAGAGACATCTCCGGCGAGCTTTGACCTCCACGTGGCTCTGATGGCAAATATTGGTGCAAAATTCCCACTAGTATATGAAAGTGGTATCATAGCATACTCTCTATCATGAAGATCGTGGTGCTACTTTGAAGCACAAGTGTGGAAAAAATATAGTAACATTGTCCCTTCTCTCTTTTTCTTTTTCTTTTCTTTCTCTTTTTTATTTTTTCTTTCTTTTTTCCTTTTTTATTTCCTCACTTGGGACAATGCTCTATAAATGATGATCATGACACTTCTATTTACTGACAACTCAAAAATTACAACTCAATACTTAGAACAAAATATGACTCTATATGAATGCCTCTGGCGGTGTACCGGGATGTACAATGACTCAAGAGTGACATGTATGAAAGGTGGCTTTGCCACAAATACAATGTCAACTACATGATCATGCATGCCAATATGACAATGATAGGTAGGTATGGTGACTGTTTTGAGGAAGCTATATGGTGGGTGTATGGTACCGGCGAAAGTTGCGTGCCACAAGAGAGGCTAGAAATGGTGGAAGGGTGAGAGTGCGTATAATCCAACATTAGTCATAAAGAACTCACATACTTATTGCAAAAATCTATTAGTCATCAAAACCAAGCACTACGCACATGCTCATAGGGGAAGGGTTGATAGGAGTTAACCATCACGCGATCCCGACCTCTACACAAAGGATGACAGTCAAAAAAATAACTCATGCTCTAACTTTGTTACATAACACTTCACTGTACGTGCATGCTACGGGACTCACAAACCTCAACACAAGTATTTCTCAAACTCACAATTACTCCACTAGCATCACTCTAATATCACCATCTTCATATATCAAAACAATCATAAAGAATAAAACTTCTCATTGTATTCAATGCACTTTGTATGAAAGTTTTCATTATATCCCCCTTGGATGCCTATCATATTAGGACTAAATTTATAACCAAAGAAAATTACTATGCTGTTTTAAAGATTCTCAAAATAATATGAGTGAAGTATAAGAGTTCATCAATTTCTATAAAATAAAACCACTGCCGTGCTCTAAAAAGATATAAGTGAAGCACTAGAGTGAAATTGCCTAGCTCAAAAGATATCAGTGAAGCACATAGAGTATTCTAATAAATCACGATTCATGCGTGTGTCTCTCAAAATGTGTGTACAGAAAGTATGGTTGGGGCAAACTAAAAATCAAAGACTCAAATAATACAATACGCTCCGAGCAAAACACATATCATGTGGTGAATAAAAACATAGCCTCAGGTAAAGTTACCGATAGACGAAGACGAAAGAGGGGATAAATTCCGGGGAATCCCCAGACTTAGGCTCTTGGTTGTCCATGAATATTACCTTGGGGTGCCTTTGGCATCCCCGAGCTTAGGCTCTTGTCACTCCTTATTCCATAGTCCATCTAATACTTTCCCAAAACATGAAAACTTCACAACACAAAACTCAACAGAAAGTCTCATAAACTCCGTTAATACAAGAAAATAAATCACCACTTTATGGTACTGTTGTGAGCTCATTATTTATTTATATTGGTGTAATATCTATTGTATTTCAACTTTTCCATGTTCATACCCTCCGATACTAGCCATAGATTAATCAAAATAAGTAAACAACACAAAGAAAACAGAATCTGGCAAAAACAGAACAGTCTATAGCAATCTGTAACTCTTGAATACTTCGGTAACTCCGAAAATTCTGAAAAATTAGGACGACCTCGGAAATTTGTGCACCAACCCATAGCAAAAAGAATCAGATCAAAAGCACATTTCAATAAAATCCATGAAATTATTTACTGGGCGCAAAAGTTTCTGTTTTTTAGTAGGATCAACACAACTATCACCATAAGCTATCCTAAAAGTTTAACTTGGCACAAACACTAACTAAAACACAAAAACAATTCTAACCAGGGGCTAGATGAATTATTTATTACTAAACAGGAACAAAAAAGAAAGAACAAAAATAAAATTGGGTTGCCTCCCAATAAGCACTATTGTTTAACGCCCTTAGCTAGGCATAAAACACGAATAGATCTAGGTATTGTCATCTTGGGTACGCAATCCATAAGTGGCTCTCATAAAAGATTCATATGGATATTTAATTTTCTTTCTAGGAAAGTGCTCCATGACCTTCCTTAACGGAAATTGGAATCTAATGTTTCCTTCTTTCATATCAATAATCGCACAAATCGTTCTAAGGAAATGTCTACCAAGAATAATAGGAAATGTAGGATTGGAATCTATATCAAGAACAATGAAATATATGGGCACATAGTTCCTATTTGCAAAAGTAAGAACTTCATTAATCATTCCCATAGGTTTCTTAATAGTGGAATCTGCAAGATGCAAATTTAAAGAACAATCATCAAATTAACAGAAACCTAACACATCACATAAAGTTTTTGGAATCGTGGAAATGCTAGCACCCAAATGACACAAAGCATGGCGCTCATAATCTTTAATCTTAATCTTTATAGTAGGTTCCCACTCATCATAAAGCTTTCTACGGATAGAAACTTCCAACTCAAGTTTTTCTTCAAAAGATTGCATCATAGCAACAACGATATGTTTAGTAAAAGCTTTGTTTTGATTATAAGCATGAGGAGAATTCAACATGGATTGCAACAAGGAAATACAATATATTAAAGAGTAATTATCATAATTAAATTCCTAGAAATCCAAAAGAGTGGGTTCATCGCTACTTAAAGTCTTGACCTCTCCAATCCCACTTTTATCTATTTCAGCATCAAGATCTGAAAACTTTGAATCATTGGGACACCTTTTAAATAAACAGGACTCATCTACAGTCCCATCTATATCAAGATTTATATTAGAAAAAAAATAAAGATTCAATAGGAGTCACACCAATCACTTTAAGATCTTCAACGTTATTTTCAGGGAAACTAGAAGAACACGCTTTTATAAATCTATCTTTTTTAGCACGCATCTTAGCGCTTCTTTCTTTGCACTCATCAATGGAAATTCTCATGTCTTTGAGAGACTCATTTATATCATGCTTGGGTTGAATAGATCTAAGTTTCAAAGAATCAACATTAAGATAAATTCTATCCACGTTCCTAGCCAATTCATCAATCTTGAGAAATTTTTCTTTAATCAAAGAATTGAAATTATTTTGTGAACTCATAAATTCTTTAACACTAATCTCAAAATCAGAGGGCATCTTATTAAAATTTTCATAAGAATTGTTGTAGGAATTACCATAATTATTACAGGAATTACTAGGAAACGGCCTAGGATTAAAATTACCTCTATACGTGTTATTACCAAAACATTAATTTCATAAGATCATCCATCTTTCCACTCAAAACATTAATCTCTTCAATCACATGCACTTTTTTACTAGTAGATCTTTCGGTTTGCCATTGATAATAATTATCGATAATATTACCTAGGAGTTTAGTAGCTTCTCCTAAAGTAATTTCCATAAAAGTGCCTCCCGTGGCCGAATCTAAAAGATTTCTAGAAGCAAAATTCAACACTGAATAATTTTTTTGTATAATCATCCACAAATTCAATCCATGAGTAGTGCAATCTATTATCATCAGTTTCCTCCTATCCCAAGGTTGGGAAACATGCTCATGATTAAGTTTCTTAAAATTCATAATGTCGTTTCTAAGGGAGATGATCTTAGCTGGAGGAAAATACTTCGAGACGAAATCATCTTTACACTTGTTCCATGAATCAATACTATTTTTAGGCAAAGATGAAAACCAAGTTTTAGCATGATCTCTATGTGAAAACAAAAATAGCTTCAATTTAACAATATCATTATCCACATCTTTCTTCTTTTGCATATCACACAAATCAACGAAATTGTTTAGATGGGATGCGACATCTTCACTAGGAAGGCTAGAAAATTGATCTTTCCTAACAAGATTCAGCAAAGCGACATTAATTCCACAAGATCCTGCACTAGTGGCGGGACCAATCGGAGTGCTAATAAAATCATTATTATAAGTGTTGGAAAAATCACACAATTTGGTATTTTCTTGAGTCATCGTGACAAAGCAAGAAATTCAACTCACAAGCAAACAAAAAGCAAGCGGGAAAGACAAACGGACGAGGGGCGAAGTGGGGTAGAGGAAAATGAGAGACGAATGGAAAATAATGCAATGCAAGAGATGAGAGTTTATTATGGGTACTTGGTAAGGCTTGACGTGGCATAGATATCCCCGGCAACAGTACCAGAAATTGTTCCTCCTACCTCTTGAGCTTGCGTTGGTTTTTCCCTTGAAGAGGAAAGGGTGATGCAGCAAAGTGGAATAAGTATTTCCCTCAGTTTGAGAACCAAGGTATCAATGCAGTAGGAGACACTACACGAATTTTGTTAGTCCATGACAGTCCTGGTCCGTCACAAATCGTTAAAAAACCATCACGGAAGATCATCCATGACGGACATGAAGTCCGTCATGTATATCGCGTCATAATTCGATTACCATGGATCCATGACGGCTCTTGACCGTCATTGATGCCACTTAACAGACGTGCTAACGACGGCGTTAACACGCATGCCACGTCATCATCCGACATGGCAGCCAACGTGAATCAGACGTGATGGCCCATTAGGATTTTGTTCCACTTTCTAGTTTCGGCACATGTTGTTATCAACCCAGATAGAATCTCGGACACTAAGTATAGATGTGGCCAAATTAGAGTTTTGCCCTCTGGTTTCCACTAGAAGCATCTTTGGACAAGACACTTTTTTTTATCTGTTGAGATTTCTAACAGAAATATGTCAAAAAAAGATTTTTGCTCATATCATTAAATAAAAATATTACACACACGCACACAAAGAAAAATTAGAGCCAGAAATAAAATGAAAATGAAGCACACAAACACATTTACAGCAGCTCCCTATTGCAGAGAAACTAGAAAAAACAAAACACTGCTCCCTCAAAATCTCTCTACAGCAACCAGTCTGATGTTGTCCATCTCGTTGACGTTGAGCCATCAGAAAACTAGAGGAGGACGGAGCCCATGAGAGAAGCTGCTGATTTGTCCACCTAGATCTCTTGAAGACCAAAGTAGCATCCCAACTCAAATCAAGCCATCGATTCTGAAGTCTCTAGTTTGCGAACCTAACACATCCAAATAAATCTCACAACAAAGAATTGGCATTAATATATGAACAAATAATGAATCTCAGAAATAGGGGACCGGATGCTCTCCTGATGAACGCGGAATCACATGCCCACCGGAGCCAGCGCCTAGGTTCGGTAGGTCCGAGTTGGGCGCCAGCATTGGCTGTCAGAGTGGCACCACGGTGAGGCGATGCCCGCTGACGTCGCGCCCGGCTGCACCACGTGGCGTCGCGTCGTACCTCACGCACTCCTCTGGCCGGAGCATTCACGCGTGGCCTGCATGTTTATGGTGCTTGTCGTCGATGGAGGACAAGGCGGGGAGGACCAGAAGCTCGGGATCCCGGTGCGACCTCGACGGATCCGGTCGCTGCCTCCACCAACGGACGATGAGGGGTCGTGATTAGGAAGTCAATGGCGGCTGGAAGTGGACATCTTGCCGGTTCTGGTCATGGATGGGGTGGCGGCTGGGTGGAGCAGAGGACCGCGCGCTTGAATTGATGTGGTGGGGTGGTCGTGGTTGGTGAGGAGGTAGCAGCCGACATTGCAAGCACGGTGGATTCGCCTGCTAGATCACTGGATCTAGCCGTACACGGGCCCTAGACGGTGTGGGTTACCCAGACGATGCGCCAACGCGCTCTGGACGGCACACCGGCGGTGCGGTATCTGAGCACCTTGACTAGAAGAATCCGATGAGAGAGGAGCTGGGAGGGGAAGCATGGCATAGATCAGGGAAGTCAACGACTGGGGGAGATGGGAGGAAGGCACTAGAGAAGTGGTAGGGGAGGCGGCCAGCGGCTGTGGGGTAGGGGGAGAGAAGAGAGGATATGTATTATGTTACAACCATTGGATCTAGGGGAATCGAACGGCTGGGAGCTCGATCCGTGGGCGGGTTGAATCGACTAATCAGAACGCATACTTTGACTCACGCAGGATCGTTCTCTACTCCACCCAACATGCCACGTCAGCACTTGATGGTCCAGCTGATTGATCCATGACGGATTCGGTGACGGTTCCTCTGTGGCCATCATAAAGGGGCTACCATTCCACAGGCCAGTCTTATCTTGATGAATCATGACGATTTCTGTGACGAACTAGGCAACGTCACCAGAAATTCGTCATGAATTAACATGTTTCTTGTTGTGAGATAACGCACAAGTCACCGAATACATGCACAAACAATCAACAATTTGCACCCAACGCGATAAAGGGGTTGTCAATCCGTTCACTGTTACTTGCAAAAGTGAGATCTGATAGAGATAGATAAATGGTAAAGTAAATATTTTTCGTATTTTTAGTTTATAGATCGGAAAGTAAAAGATTTGAAATTAAGGGAACACCGACATAAATTGGCTAGTTGACGGGAAACTAATTTGATGTAAAATAGATCCCGAGGCTATATGTTTCACTAGTGGCTTCTCCATGATAGCAAATAACACGGTGGGTGAACAATTACTGTTGAGCAATTGATACAAGAGCGCATAGTTATGATGATATCTAAGGTAATGATCATGAACATAGGCATCACGTCCGTGTCAAGTAGACCGAAACGATTATGCATCTACTACTATTACTCCACACATCGACCGACTCGTGCGTGCATCCAGAGTATTAAGTTCATGAAGAACAGAGTAACACATTACGTAAGATGACATGACGTAGAGGAATTAACTCAAGCAATATGATGACAACCCCATCTTTTAATCCTCGATGGCAACAATACAATACGTGCCTTGCTGCCCCTACGGTCACTGGGAAAGGACACCACAAGATTGAACCCAAAACTAAACCAATAATTTGGATAGACTTGCAAAGATATCAAATCATGCATGTAAGAATTCATAGAAGACTCAAATAATATTCATAGATAATCTCATCATAAATCCAGAATTCATCCGATCTCGGCAAACACATCGCAGAATAGTATAACATCGAATTGATCTCCAAGAACATCGCGGAGAACATGGTATTGAGAATCAAAGAGAGAGAAGAAACCATCTAGCTACTAGCTACGGACCCGTAGGTGTTTGGTAAACTACTCACGCTTCATCAGAGAGGCAATGGTGTTGATCTAGAAGCCCTCCGTGATCGAATCCCTTCCAGCAGGACACCGGAAAAGGTCCCTAGATGGGATCTCATGGGTACAGAAGGTTGCGGCGGTATAAAAGTGGTGTTGTGGCTCCCCTGGATGTCTTAAGGGTATAAGAGTATATATAGGCGAAGGAACTAGGTCAGGAGAGCTCCGAGGGGCCCACGAGGTAGGGGGTGCGCCCTGCGCGCCCTCCACCCTCGTGTCCACCTCATTCAGTCTCTGACTTCATCTCCAAGTCTTCTGGTTTGCTTCTAGTCCAAGAAAGATCATCACGAAAGTTTCATTCCGTTTGGACTCCATTTGGTATTTCTTTTCTACGAAACTCTAAAATAGGCAAAAAACAGAAACTGGCACTAGGCTCTAGGTTAATAGGTTAGGCCCAAAAACAATATAAAATAGCATATTAATGCATATGAAACATCCAAAATAGATAATATAATAGCATGGAACAATAAATAATTATAGATACGTTGGAGACGTATCAACATATGTTTACCATCAACTATAGTGTCAGACAGGTTTGCCATCCACGGGTGACGGCCAAGAGGTTTGCCGTCAGCTATCTGGCCCTTTGCCGTCTACCATGGCAGACAACAATGTAGCTGATTCCTGTAGTGACACTGTCTGTGAAGCGACATAGGACTAAACTTAGCAGCAGCACGGGTGCCATATTTATTCCCGGTTGGTTATAGAAACCGGGACTAAATGGGCCCGTGGGGGGCCCAGCCTAATGCTGGCCTGCCACCACCCGTTTAGTCCTGGTTTATATCACAAGCCGGGACTAAAGGTGGCAAACGAAGCGGGACTAGTGATCTCAGTGGCCCCAACGGCTCCTAGTCGTTGGAACCCACATTAGTCCTGGTCCATAATCAAACCGGGACTAAAGGTGCGGACAAAAGCCCTATTTTCTACTAGTGTTACACGACAGCCTCATGGTACAGGCGGTCAAGGAAGAGTGCAAATGCTATGTCGGATGCGAAAGAAGGAGAAGAAGATGTGTATGTGTGGGGTGGCCCATGAATTTCAACCAAGGAGATTCTCTACCAGGGCAAAGCTGACGGGGATGCTGTTTGACGGGTGCAACATCGGAGTGAAGACAGGGGCTCAACAAAATTCTTTGTTAAAGAAGCCAATGAACGGCGGTTTCCGGTGGTGTTTGCAGAAGCGGTTAATGAACCGTGGGTCGGTGATGATGTTGTACCAGCGTTTGCATACGGCGGATGCACGGTGAAGCGAGGATGGAAGTGGATGGTGACAGAGGAGTATCTCCTAGAGGAGGTCATTGTTGTCCAGCAGCACATGCCGGGAACAGAGCCAACTCATGTGAGACGGGACTGGAACATGTTAACCAATTAAATGCCTAGTGATCCATGTGTATTTCCCAAACTTCTTCATCTTACACCTTGCATCTGCATATTCGTAAAACTCTTCATGTTTAGACTTAACCAAGCAATTTGTTTCCTTAGATCAGGAGGGGCATAAGGATGCGTGCGGGGTGAAGTTAAAAACTCACCGAATGGAATCCAGAATCTGTCACTATTGATGTTGAATATAGTCATCAGCCCGGATCCATCTACCAGCTAGCTAGCTAGGGTTCATACGACAAGGACTGGAACACAACGCACATCAAGAAACCAAACGAGGGAAGCTCACTTCAATGGAACAGAGAGAGGAAAGGGGAAACTCACTTCAATGGATGTCGCACAGATTATGAGAGCTGCCCACTGGTCGCCGTTGCAGCTGCCGGCCGGCCAGACAAGCAGAAGGAGCAGCAGCAGGGAAGCTTGGCCAGGTTGGTCTCTGTTTTGTTGGATGAGACTGGATTTTCTACTCCTGGATGCACCCGCATGAACAGTACACTTGAAAGAAATACAAAACAAACTTGAAAAAATCTGAAACTTTTGGACATCAAACTAGATCAAAAGTTTTTGATCTCTGTAAAATTTCATGACCAAATAACATTCGAGGAACCCTCAGCAAAAATAACAAAATATGTGTTCAAAGTTTGTTAACTTTTGAGGATTGATTTTTTTGCCGAGGACTCCTCAAATGTTATTTGGTCACGAAATTTTACAGGAAGCTAAAACTGTTGATCTAGTTTGACGTCCCAAAATTTTAGAGTTTTTCGTTTGTGTTTTATATTTTTTAAGTGTAGTGTTCATGCGGGTGCAGCTACAGCTACCACCAGCACGAGTCAATCGCAACTGCTTGCACCAATGACTCGGGCAACACATTTTGATGGGCATCAACTCATGATTCGTGCGCGTGTGTTACTTGCATGTTCTCGCTGGGAATACGTACGTCCGTGTCTTGCCGGCAATCATGTACCAAGCTTTTCACGTGATCATCCATAGCCAAAGTTGCTGGCACGTCAAGCTCGATCATCATCTCGCCTGCACCCTTGCCAGAACCGACCGCATGACCTGGATGGCGAACACGGCGAAGGCCAGCATCCCGTTAGCCTGGCCACCATGGTCGACTATGCATTTACACAACATACAATGCCATGGCTGTTCGTGATGTGGCAGTCCAACCCAGACGACGTGTCCTGTTTTTAGTCAAAACCATGTCCACATCAGACGAAAACTACTTAAAGTGGTTTAAGGCTGGTCATAGTGGGAGTAACTTAGCTAGTAACATAATGCAGCCAAAGACAAGTTTGCTTATGCGGCATATAATTCACGAGGAGAGAGGTTTCTTGAATAATATAATATGTTACCATCACATAGCACATTGCAAGACAAAATTAGTCTACATAGTAATAAATACAACCATCTATGGCACTACCTCTATGTTACTCCCCATTAAAAGACTAGTCACAGTGGAGACTAACTTACACTAGTGACATACACGCTATCCTAGACCTTCATAGTGGGTAGTAACATATATGTAGTGTTATGCAAAGCTTAATTTATTAGTTATAGACTCATTTTATCTTGGTATGTGAGATTTTACTCATAAATGAGTAACTAACTAAGTTACTCAATTAACTCTCTCCTCGTTAACTCATTGCCACATAAGCAAATTTGTTGAGTTGAACCCGATGTTATTTTTCTCCGTATGTAGTTCCTGTTGCAATCCTTGAAAAGACTTACATTTAAGAACGACAGGAGTATTATTGTAGTACATATTTGCGTGAGAACGAAATGTCAGGTGATATATTTTCTACATCAGTGAAAATAATGTCATTTTATGTTACTTGTACAAAGGTTGACATCACGACATTGTAGACATCCAGCTGTGGCTGGTTCATGTTAGAATAAACAATGATAAAGAGCATTAGGTGCAGGACGACAGGGTCCCCTGATGGTTGGTACTATTGCTGCAGGAAGCAGTAACAGTTGTCGCAATGTCACTGGTTATGTACTATACAAAAACCCAGAGCACCTGGCATTCTTTATATTCAACAGCCAGATAACAGGAATAAGAGCTGATTGTGCATGCAACCTCTGCAGAACTGAATGAAATGTAAATTGTCCCCTCAAATCTCTACGGATCTTGGTCCCGAAATCGAACCCTCAATCTGGAGACCTCTGTGAGTAGTAAGTATCAGCAAATAATGTCAATTTTGAACTCTCTGATACATTTCTTGCTACCAAATACAAGCTATAGTGGAAATGGAGATTGCAACACTTGTTTGATGGCACTCTTGTTGCTGACATAGATGATTCCACCCATGAACTTGTGGATGTCCTTGTTCTTCACACATGGCATTCCTGTTACAAGTAGAAACAGAAGTGTTGGAGTATAATGTCCGACCCTCTCTCATAGTTTGAGCTTTTGGGTGAGGTCTTGCGTTGAAGACCCAGATGGCGCAATTAAATTACAGTCCACTTTTGTTCCATATGAATCCCTAAGGGAGCTTTCTCCATCAGCTTTGAGCTAATGGGTGATGGGTGAACTGGCTAGGTGCATAAACTTGCAACCAAGAGGGTTATGATTCAAAACCCAGTAAATGCAATAAATAATTATGGCCTGCCCTCGCTTCCACTGACCACGACCTAAACTCCAAAGGAGTATACCTGTGAGGTGGAGTGGTGGAGTATAATGTCCAAGCCTCCCTTGTAGCTTGAGCTTTTGGGTGAACTGGCTGATGTATGAAGTTCTACAAAAAGGTTTGTGGATGGAGGTAACTGAGTAATAACTAAAACACTCTAAAACACTGCCTTAACAGTCTCATACAAAACATTTCAATGGAACATGTGCAGCTTGTGGCACTAGTAGAAAAAGGGGCTATCGTCCACCCCGGTTTAGCCCATTAGTCCCGGTTCAATCCAGAACCGGGACTAATGTGAGCATTTATCCCGGTTCGTGCGGCTAAGGCATTAGTCCCGGTTCACTGTGCCCTTTAGTCCCGGTTTGTGCCTCAAACCGGGACTAAAAATGCGATGTTTGATAGTCTCGGTTCATGCCTCAAACCGGGACTAAAGAAATGAACCTTTAGTCCCGGTTTGTGGCACGACCCGGGACTAATGGGGTTGCGACCTTTCGTCCCGGTTCGTGCCACGAACCGTTACTAAAGGTCCCATTTTCAAACTCTCCCCCCCTGTGGATCGCCTTTTCAATTTTAAAAAATAAAAGAAACTGATGGAAATGTCAAAAAATAAAAGAAAATAAGTTTCCCATGTGATATGTGGTCTAGTTGTTGGGAAAATTTGCAAATGTGAATTTCGACTTTATTTGCAAAATCTCTCTGAAAGTTGTAAATATGGGCATAACTTTTGCATACTAACTCGGATGAAAAAGTTTTTTATATGAAAAATCATCTACTCGAAAAGTTACATCCAAATTTTCATCCAAATTTACGGAACCCCGTTAAACATTTTCAAAATCCTCAAAAACCTAACAGAAAAAAAGTTACGGGGCTTTTAATATCTAGAGTGGAAAAAATCGAAAAAATTTCAAACTGTGGTCAAACAATGGTCAAACCATGGTCAAACTGATTATTCTAGAATATTAGTGTTACTAAATAATTTGTCAGTTATTTTGAATCTGGTCAAATCTGGTCAACCTGTGGCCAAACTATGGTCAAACTATGGTCAAAACATGGTCAAAACATGGTCAAACCATGGTCAAACTAATTATTCTAGAATATTAGTGTTCACCAACCGGGATTAAAGGCCCTTAACAACCGGGACAACAGGCCCTTTTTCTACTAGTGTGGAAACAACTGAGGAACAGGTGATCAGGGGCGTGGTGGAGCCAACTGATACGTCTCCGTCATATCTACTTTTCCAAACACGTTTGCCCTTGTTATGGACTCTAACTTGCATGATTTGAATGGAACTAACCCGGACTGACGCTGTTTTCAGCAGAACTGCCATGGTGTTATTTTTGTGCAGAAATAAAAGTTCTCGGAATGACTTGAAACTCCACGGAAGTTATTTTTGGATTTAATAAAAAAATACTAGCGAAAACATTAGAGGGTGGGCCCCCCTAGGGCGCGCCCCCTGCCTCATGGGCCCCTGGTGCTCCACCGACCTTAACTCCAACTCCATATATTCATGTTCGGGGAGAAAAAATCAGAGAGAAGGATTCATCGCGTTTTACGATACGGATCCTCCGCCAAGCCCTAGACGCTCTCGGGAGGGCTGGTCTGGAGTCCGTTAGGGGCTCCGAAGAGGGGAATCCGTCACGTCGTCATCATCAACCATCCTCCATCACCAATTTCATGATGCTCACCACCGTGCGTGAGTAATTCCATCGTAGGTTTGCTGGAGGGTGATGGGTTGGATGAGATTTACGATGTAACCGAGTTAGTTTTGTTAGGGTTTGATCTCTAGTATCCACTATGTTCTGAGATTGATGTTGCTATGACTTTGCTATGCTTAATGCTTGTCACAAGGGCCCGAGTGCCATGATTTTTGATCCGAACCTATTATGTTTTCATGAATATATGTGAGTTCTTGATCCTATCTTGCAAGTCTATAGTCACCTATTATGTTTTATGATCCGTTAACCCTGGAGTGACAATAATCGGGATACTTACCGGTGATGACCGTAGTTTGAGGAGTTCATGTATTCACTAAGTGTTAATGCTTTGGTCCGGTACTCTATTGAAAGGAGGCCTTAATATCCCTTAGTTTCCATTAGGACCCCGCTGCCACGGGAGGGTAGGACAAAAGATGTCATGCAAGTTCTTTTCCATAAGCACGTATGACAATATTCAGAATACATGCCTTTATTACATTGATGAACTGGAGCTAGTTCTGCGTCACCATATGTTATAATTATTACACGAGGAATCGCATCCGACATAAATATGCGTCACCTATCAAATGCCTACGAGCTTTTCACATGTTATTCTTTGCTCAGTTACTTTGCCGTTGCCACTGTTACAATTACTATAAAACTGCTAATGTTACTTTTGCTACTGTTACCGTTACTTCCATGCTACTTTGCTACTAAATACTTTGCTACAGATACTAAGTTATCCAGGTGTGGTTGAATTGACAACTCAACTGCTAATACTTGAGAATATTCTTTGGCTCCCCTTGTGTTGAATCAATAAATTTGGGTTGAATACTCTACCCTTGAAAACTGTTGCGACCCTCTATACTTGTGGGTCATCAAGACTATTTTCTGGCGCCGTTGCCCGGGAGGATAGCTCTATTCTTTGAGTCACTTGGGATTTATACCTACTGATCACTATGACGAACTTGAAAGACTAAAGAACTAAGATTTATCCCTCAACTACGAGGGGAGGTAAGGAACTGCCGTCTAGCTCTGCACTTGATTCTCCTTCTGTTATGAGTAAACTTGCGACTCCTAAACCTGCTTCCGCTATTAATTCTGATATGTCACATGTTATTGATGATGCCACTTCTTCTATGCATGATACTTATGATGAAACTACTTCTATACTTGATACTACTGTGCCATTAGGTGAATTTCTTGATGAACAACTTGCTAGGGCTAGGGAGAATGAAATTATTGAAACTGATAATATTTATGATAGTGATGATGAAGGTTCTCCCCCTAAATATGAATTGCATGTTGTTCCTGAGGGGTATGTTATGGATGAAGAAACTACTAGAGATTTTCTTGCTTGCAATGATAGATCTGATCTTAAGAAATTATTAGCTAAGCTAAAACAAAAGTCTCTGAATGCTAGAATGAAACATGACCCCGCTTTTGCTACTTCACCTATCTTTGTTACTGATAAGGATTATGATTTATCTATTGATCCTGAGATAATTACTTTGGTTGAATCTGATCCTTTCTATGGCAATGAATCTGAAGATGTAGTGGCACATCTAACTAAGCTAAATGATATAGCCACCCTCTTTACAAATGATGAGAAATCTTGCTACTACTATATCCTGAAAATATTTCCTTTCTCATTAAAGGGTGATGCTAAAACATGGTTTAATTGTCTTGATCCTGGTTGTGTGCGTAGTCCCCACGATATGATTTATTACTTCTCGGCTAAATATTTCCCAGCTCATAAGAAACAAACTGCTTTAAGGGAGATATATAATTTTGTGCAAATCGAAGAAGAGAGTCTCCCACAAGCTTGCGGGAGGCTTCTCTGATTACTTAATGCTTTGCCTGATCATCCTCTTAAGAAAAATGAAATACTTGATATCTTTTATAATGGACTAAGCAATGCTTCCAAGGACCACCTGGATAGTTGTGCTGGTTGTGTTTTCAGGGAAAGCACAATTGACCAAGCTGAATTGCTACTGAATAATATGTTGACAAATGAAAATAATTGGACACTTCCTAAACCAACTCCTAAGCCAACTCCGAAGAAAAGAGGTGTTCTATTTCTCAGTCCTGAAGATATGCAAGAGGCAAAGAAATCTATGAAAGAGAAAGGTATTAAAGCTGAAGATGTTAAGAATTTACCTCCTGTCGAAGAAATACATGGCCTTAATATACCACCTATTAAAGAAATACACGTTCTTGATGACCCGACACAGGTAGTGAAGGTAAACTCTATTTATAGATATGATAAAGTTGAAACCTCGCCTACTAAGTTTGCTAGCCAATGCTTGGATGAATTTGATGATTTTATGGCTAAACAAGGAAATTTCAATGCTTATGTTAGTAGACAATTGAGAAGTAATTATTATATGATTGGACGCTTGAGTGATTATATGTCTAGAGTTAAGGGTGAACTTAAACTCACCAGTAAACATGCTTCGATGGTTACCACTCAAGTAGAACAAGTGATTAAGGCTCAGAATGAGTTGCTCAATGAATTAAATGATAAGAGAAATGATAATGCTGTTATAGTTATGACTAGAGGTGGTAGAATGACTCAGGAACCTTTGTGTCCTGAGGGCCACCCTAAGAGAATTGAGCAAGATTCTCAGGGAAATAATGCTGACGCACCTAGTCCTTCTAAAAAGAAGAAAAAGAAAGATGATAGGAATTTGCATGCTTCTAATGACCCTCTTGTAGACACACCTGAGAATCCTAATGATATTTCTATATCTGATGCTGAAACACAATCTGGTGATGAACATGAACCTAGTGATAGTACTAATAATGATGTTCATGTAGATGCTCAACCTAGCAATAAGAACGATATAGAAATTGAACCTGTTGTTGATCTTGATAACCCACAATCAAGGAATCAATGTTATGATAAGAAATACTTCGTTGCTAGGAAGCATGGTAGATAAAGAGAACCATGGGTTCAGAAACCCATGCCATTTCCTCCTAAACCATCCAAGAAAAAGGATGATGAGGATTTTGAGCGCTTTGCTAAAATGATTAGACCTATATTTTTGAGTATGCGTTTGATCGATATGCTTAAGACGAACCCTTATGCTAAGTACATGAAAGATATCATTACAAATAAAAGAAAGATATCGGAAGCTGAAATTTCCACCATGCTTGCTAACTATACTTTTAAGGGTGGAATACCTAAGAAACTTGGAGATCCAGGAGTACCAACTATACCATGCTCCATTAAAAGAAACTATGCTAAAACTGCTTTATGTGTTCTTGGAGCCAGTGTTAGTGTTATGCCTCTTTCTTTATATTGTAGACTTGAATTAAATAAGTTGACACCTACTGAAATATCTTTGCAAATGGCCGATAAATCAACTGCTATACCTATCGGTATTTGTGAGGATGTGCCTGTTGTTGTTGCAAATGTTACTATCTTAACAGACTTTGTCATTCTTGATATTCCTGAGGATGACTGTATGTCAATTATCCTTGGTAGACCCTTTTTGAATACTGCAGGTGCTGTTGTTGATTGCAACAAAGGCAATGTCACTTTTCATGTTAATGGTAATGAGCATACGGTACACTTTCCGAGGAAACAACCTCAAATTCACAGTCTAAATTCTATTAGAAAAATACCATCAATTTATTATTGGATGTTTTGAATTTCCTCTTCCTACCATCAAGAAGAAGGATGATATTCTTATTATTGGGGATGTTCATATCCCCGTTGAGGTAACCTAGTGTCATTTCGAAATTTCTCCAGTTTCATGCGATTCGGAATGAGTTTGTTAACAAGACTTGATCAACCTCGTTAGTGGATTCCTTTTGGTGAGCATAAGATGGATGAAGTTAGAAGGCACAACTCACTGTTCCCTTCTTTTACTTCCTGTTACTTAGAATAAATAAAGTAAAAATAGTATATTATGTCTGTTTTTTTGAATTATCCATGCAATAAAAGAATATCCCAAAAATAAAAGTTCTCCAAATGCCTAGCAAATTAAATATGATTTTTATGGAATATTTGAGAATATCTGGCACTCAGAACACACCAGAGGGAGCCAGCACCTGGCCGCGAGGGTCTAGGGCGCCCCCCTGGGGCACGCCCCCTACCTCGTGGGCCCCTGGTGGCCCTCATCCACTTATTCCTGCACCCATGCTCTTCTTCTTCCTCCCAAAAAATCACCAACCAGCTCAAACACGAGTTCTAGCTCATTTTCCTGCCATTTTTTATCTCCTTGCTCAAAGCTCCATGCACAAAACAACTTTGGGGGATTGTTCTTTGGTATGTGACTCCTCCATTGGTCCAATTATTTTTTGCTCTAGTGCTTTATTCATTGCAAATTCTTGCTGCTAAGGTGACCCTGTTCTTAAGCTTGCATGTCAAATTTATTTGGTCCCAAGTAGTTATAATACATGATACGGTCTTTAGGCACTTGTGGGAGTAGTTGCTATCCATTTTATTGAGTTTGGTTTATTTTTATTTTGAGTACTAAAAATTTCAGAAATTTTCAGAAAATAATGAGGAGATTCTTGAGGGGCTCTTCTAACCAAAGCTCAAAGGATAAACAGAGAAAGGAGAATAAAAAGCCCAAGTATAATCTTCCTCGCGTCGCGGAGGTTCGTCCGTGTGAATGGCCTTGTGATGAGTTCTTGAGAGCAGCCGGGATATATGATGATTTCTATTCTTTGGTTGATAATGCGGGCCTCACCGACTTCCTCCACGACCAGCTTGAACAGTATCTCTCACTCACTAATACTTTTGTGCAAAATTTCCACTTTCATGCTAAGAAATCACCACCTTCGGTGGAGTTTCATTTATATGATGAGGTTAGAGAGATATAACTGTGTGAGTTTTGTGCGGTTTGCAAGATACCCTTTGGGGGCAGCATAGAGGAACCACATTGTAGAGATGTGGATGGTTTAATTGACATGATTACTGTAGGAGAAACTAGGAAGATTTCCGATGCGAGAATTACTTGCATACACTTTCCTGTTCTGCGTTACTTTGCAATATTTGCTAGTAGACGCTTAATTGGTCGCGGAAACTATGGAAACCATAGTGTTCCTGATATTACTATTTAGTGACATGCTTTATTTCGTGATAACACTGTTAGCTTGGGAGCTATTGTTGCTAAAAGATTGAGTTTGAACCATACCAAGGGCCCCATCTTTGGAGGTATCTATGCTTCACGCCTTGCTAAACACCTTAAGAGACCTATTAGGCACTATGAGAAAGAGGAAAAGTTGCTGCCCCTACCTTTCTAGATTATAAGAGTATGGTAGCACATGAGTTCATTGTCAAAAATGATGATAAAATGCTTAAGTATAATTTGAGATTTAATAAGACTCACAATGAAATTATTATCTTGCCGCTCTTTGTTTGACTTATCTTCAGGCATGTTTCTCATCTTGCCGGAGGCCGTTTATGCGTACCAGGGCCAGACATCAGCTCCAGAGCCTGAGCCGGAAACACCACTTGACCCTTAACGACAGTCCTTTTATCAGTGGGATCTGGACGAGATTGCCAGCCAGTGGTACTCAGATGAGACTCCTCAATACACTAGAGAGAGTAGCTCCGATCCATGGGCATAGACCAACTTAGGCCAAAAGCCTAAGCTTGGGGGAGTACGTACTTCTCACCGACATTACATTCATGTTCACACACTCATTCTAGTTGTCGGTGCTCATACTTTTTCATTGTACTATCCATGCTAGTTTATTTTATTTTATTTTCTTGCTTTCTTCTTGTGTGTTTGAATAATCTTAAGAAAAACAAAAAAATAGTAATAGCTTTTAGCTAGTTTATTTTCCATGCCTGTAGTATTAATTAAAAGAAAACTCAAAAAGATTTCTCGTTCTTCTTTTTGCTTGTTGGGAGCTTTCCCGTGTAAATAGTTTTATTTCTTTTCTCTTCTTTGGGGTTGAAAGGAGAAGACCTTGATGGAATTGTTGAGTGGCTCTTTCATGCATAATTGATTTATTTAACCAAGAGCCCATATTACTTTGACTTCTCTCTTGAATTGAATGCTTGTAGATTTTAGCTTATTCCAATGCACGTGCACTGTTATTATTATCCACACCGTTCGATCGTGCAACTGAAAGGCAATAATGATTATGTATGATGAAATGATTGAGATAAGAGGAGCTGGTATGAACTCGACCTATCTTGTTTTTGTAAATATGATTAGTTCATCATTCCTGATTCAGCCTATTAAGAATAAGCATGTTTGCAATGACAAGTAGAGATTAGAGTTGCTTATGTCATGCTTAATTAGGTAGGAGTCTATAATGGTTTACCTTGCGTGCCAGCATGATATTAAAATGGTTGTGATGTGGTATGATAGGGTGGTATCCTCCTTTGAATGATTTGAGTGACTTGACTTGGCACATGTTCACGCATGTAGTTGAAACAAAATCAACATAGCCTTCACGATATTTATGTTCATGGTGGATTATATCCTACTCATGCTTGCACTCAGTGTCTATTAATTTTAATGCATGTTCATGACTGTTGTCGCTCTCTAGTCGGTCACTTCCCAGTCTTTTTCTAGCCTTCACTTGTACTAAGCGGGAATACTGCTTGTGCATCCACTTCCATAAATCCCAGTTATTCCATATGATTCCACCATACCTTCCTATATGCGGTATCTACCTGCCGTTCCAAGTAAATTTGTATGTGCCAAACTCTAAACCTTCAAATGAAATTTTGTTTTGTATACTCGAACAACTCATGTATCAACTAGGCATGTCTGTATCTTCCATGTTAGGCGGGTTATTCTCAAGAGGAGTGGACTCCGCTCCTCACTCATGAGAAAATGGCTGGTCACCGGGATGCCCAGTCCATGCTCAAATCAAATCAAAATAATAGAAAACAAAACTTCCCCAGGATTGTTGTTAATTCGAGGCACCCATTGTTTCAGGCAAGCCATGGATCGATGCTTGTTGGTGGAGGGGGAGTATAAACTTTATCATTCTGTTTGGGAACCGCCTATAATGTGTGTAGCATGTAAGATATCGAGATCTCTTGGTTGTTATGTTGACAATGAAATTATACCACCCGAAATATTATTATCTCTGTTAGAAAAATCGACCTCTGGCACCTCTACAAATCCCTTCTTCCCTCTGCGAAGGGCCTATCTATTTACTTTTATGTTGAGTCATCACCCTCTTATTTAAAAGCACCAGTTGAAGAGCACCTTTGTCATTTGCATGCATTACTATTAGTTTATATTGGGTATGACTATGACTGGATCTCTTTTACTATGGATTATAATGTTTAGTCAGACCTCGATCTTGAAAGGTGCTCTACATTTATGTTTGGCGGTCTCAGAAAGGGCTAGCGAGATGCCATCTTGTTATATCATATTATGATTATTTTGAGAAAGTGTTGTCATTCGAGTTTTATTATTATTGCTCGCTAGTTTATTATGCCATTGTTATGAGTAAACATGAGACCTAAGTGTTATTGTGAATATGGTTAGTTCATAATCTTTGCTGAAAACTTGAATGCTGGCTTTACATATTTACAACAACAAGAGCAAACAGAGTTTGTAAAATTTTTTCTTTATCATTTTCAGTTTATCAACTGAATTGGTTGAGGACAAGCAAAGGTTTAAGCTTGAGGGAGTTGATACGTCTTTGTCGTATCTACTTTTCCAAACACTTTTACCCTTATTTTGGACTCTAACTTGTATGATTTGAATGGAACTAACCCGGACTGACACTGTTTTCAGCAGAACTGCCAAGGTGTTATTTTTTTGCACAAATAGAAGTTCTCGGAATGACTTCAAACTCCACGGAAGTTATTTTTGAATTTAATAAAAAATACTGCCAAAAGAATCAAGGCCAGGGGCCCACACCCTGTCCACGAGCGTGGGGGCGCCCCTCCCCCCTAGGGCGCGCCCCCTTGCCTCGTGGGCCCCCAGGTGCTCCACCGACCTTAACTCCAACTCCATATATTCACGTTCTAGGAGAAAAAAATCAAAGAGAAGGATTCGTCGCGTTTTACGATACGGAGCCGCCGCCAAGCCCTAAACACTCTCGGGAGGGCTGATCTGGAGTCTGTTCGGGGCTCCGGAGAGGGGAATCCGTCGCCGTCGTCATCATCAACCATCCTCCATCACCAATTTCATGATGCCCACCGATGTGCGTGAGTAATTCCATCATAGGCTTGCTGGACGGTGATGGGTTGGATTAGATTTACCATGTAATCGAGTTAGTTTTGTTAGGGTTTGATCCCTACTATCCACTATGTTCTGAGATTGATGTTGCTGTGACTTTGCTATGCTCAATGCTTGTCACTAGGGCCCGAGTGCCATGATTTCAGATCTGAATCTATCATGTTTTTCATGAATATATGTGGGTTCTTGATCCTATCTTCCAAGTATGTAGTCACCTATTATGTGTTATGATTGTTAACCCAAAAGTGACAATAATCGGGATACTTACCGGTGAAGATCGTAGTTTGAGGAGTTCATGTATTCACTAAGTGTTAATGCTTTGGTCCGGTACTCTACTAAAATGACGCCTTAATATCCCTTAGTTTCTATTAGGACCCCGCTGCCACGGGAGGGTACGACAAAACATGTCATGCAAGTTCTTTTCCATAAGCACGTATGACTATATTCGGAATACATGCCTACATTACATTGATGAACTGGAGCTAGTTCTGTGTCACCCTATGTTATAACTATTACATGAGGAATCGCATTCGACATAATTATCCATCACCTATCCAATGCCTACGAGCTTTTCACATGTTGTTCTTTGCTCAGTTACTTTGCCGTTGCCACTGTTACAATTACTACAAAACTGCTACTGTTACTTTTGCTACTGTTACCGTTACTTACATACTACTTTGCTACTAAATACTTTTCTGCAGTTACTAAGTTATTCAGGTGTGGTTCAATTGACAACTCAACTGCTAATACTTGAGAATATTCTTTGGCTCCCCTTGTGTCGAATCAATAAATTTGGGTTGAATACTCTATCCTCGAAAACTGTTGCGATCCCCTATACTTGTGGGTCATCACCAACGCTCCCACAAAAGGGCGGCGAGTAAGCTGAATAAGCGCCAGTTAAGTGCCAATCATGGACAACGTATTGGCAATAATTTCTTCAATTTCCCCATTGAGCAAGTGGAGGATTAAATAAAACTGGGGAGAGGGGCTCTCCTCAGCATAACATCCATCGTCCATCAGACCGGACTTGGGTTGACGTGAGCTGAGCTTCCGCCAGACATGGGTGGGGTGTGGGGTGCGCTATCTAGCTAGCAAAAACAGAACAAATTGGGGGAATGAGGGGAAGGAGAATAGCTCACTGCAACTGAATATGGAGAGTGATGAAGAAGAAGTGTCTGTGGCCACGACCATTGGGAACTAGCTCAGGTTGCCGGCGCCGCCCCTCCTTTCTCTTTTTCGATGTGGCACGTACCTAGGATATAGAGGGAACGTGTTGTATTTGCCCGAAAAAGGAGTAATCTGCGATGGCGTGCAGGCCCGTGGTCGGCATTAGCTAGCTACTTGTAGTAGATGGATATATATAACGGGATACACTCCACTACACATGGGCCTTACTGCTACTACCAAATGGGCTGAACTTACCTGATACGCTGGCACCTGCACTCCGCTGCTGCCTCTCTCTCTCTCTCTCTCTCTCTCTCTCTCTCTCTCTCTCTCTCTCTCTCTACACCCACTAGTGCCTGGATTCACAAAAAAAACTTCACTAGTGCTGCGCTCACCTCTCCCTCCAAAAATAAAACTTGCGCTACGCTCAGCTCTCCATCGTAGCGACCGACTGGAGACGCCGGCCTCCGAGGTGCCCATCACCATGGGCGACCGGAGCTTCTTCTCCCGCCTCTTCCAATTTTACTTGCTTGAGCTCTTCTCCTTACCGGTCCTCTCCCAATTTTACATCTCTTGCCGCGGGTTTGAACCCTAACTATATTTTTTTTTCTCCCCCAGAACAAAACCCCTACCTACAAATTTTGTACTTGTTCAGCATGAGCTTAGCTGAGGGGGACGAGGGAAGATAGATGATGGATTTTGCTGCTAAGGAGACCCCCACAAGTAAGACCGTCCAATCTACCATTCTCTGTGCATGTCGTTTCAATTCCCCTAGTTTGTTTTGTACTTGTTCAGCTTCATCGTGATTCTCCTCCGTGTCAGCTTCCCCACCACCCTCATTCGCGCCGCCCTCACCTGGAAGCGCTGGCTCCAGCATGCCACCGCTCCTGGCTTCCTCTGCAGTTTTCGCGAGCGGCATCCGCGGACCTGCCTTACGTTATCGGGTTCTACCTTGAACACTTATGGTGTCCGAAAGATCCTTACTTCGTCCCCATTCTCTCGCAGCCCTTAGAGGCCGACTCTGTCGTCCAGCACAAGAGCATCATCTTGGGCACCTAGCAAAGGACGCCATTGACCTTCATCCACATCATTGGTTGGCTGAATAGCAAACTCCTCATAAGGGTATTCAGCCCCGGAAGTTCTGCACTTGGAGTGCACAGTCCGCTGTGCCCTGAAAGTGACTTGGTTGTCTTCCCTTCATACCCAAAACATGAGACCTATGACGGCTATTTAGTATCTTCGAGAACTCTTTCATATATATTTTGTGTGGGCAGAGTATAGTATGGATTGAACAAAATCTATGGTACATGTGGATATGTTTCAAAATTGTGATATTATCTGGCACATGCATATTACCTTGGCAAAGGACAAGCTCCACTATCGGCACTCGAAACCAAGAGCTATGCTCATAGACAATAGAATCTACATACCCAACGCACTGAGCAACATTCACTAGTGGGAAACGGGGCATTAGTACTAAATACCCCCCCCCCCCCCCCCCGCGTTTAGTCCTGGTTTGCCACGACCCGTGACTAAAGGCCTTCCACTAGCTAACTACTACATTAGAGAGGAGTAACCTCTTTTTCTCCGTGCTTGCTCGATGATAGATACTGCATATAGAGAGAAGTGACCTCTATTTCTTCGTGCTTGGTCAATGCTAGCTACTACATATAGAGAGAACTCGGCGCTAGCTAGTAAGCAAACGAAGGAACCATTAATCATCATCATCATTATAATAATAAGAACTCATCATCATAGTCATATATATTGGAACTAGCTCATCAATCTACTAAAAGGACGCCTTAATATCCCTTAGTTTCCATTAGGACCCCGCTGCCACAGGAGGGTAGGACAAAACATGTCATGCAAGTTATTTTCCATAAGCACGTATGACTATATTCGAAATATGTGACTACATTACATTGATGAACTACCATTTATGTACAAATTATGTAATGGACAGTAAGCAATTTCTAACAAAAGTTAGGAAACTACCATGGCTTCTCTACAGATTACATAATGCAAGAGAAGTGATACTTTACCATAGAGAAGAACAAATGAAGAAGGAAACCGATCCTTCGTAGAATGAGATGTATTCTATATAAGGAAGACATGTTACAACAAAAATAGCATAAGCTTATTGTGGGAATTAGTCCAGTGTTGACATAAAACGTATGCATAAATATTTATGGTGTTGTACGAAAATGGTAAGCAGAACATCATCACTGAGCTTCATATTTATGCATTTTGCTAGGTGCGCCACTAGTAACAGAAAAAAAAATTAGTTTCGAATTTTTTTTGGGAATTTTTTTTTTCAAAATATGATACGTAATATGAACGAAAGTTTGAAATATTTTTTCAAAATTTCATCACACTCAGGAACATGAACAAGTACTAAACATCAACAAGGTTTAATAGGATTGATATGATAGATATATAAACAAGTGCCTGTTAAGTGAGTTGGTGCTGGGGTTGGATAGAACTTTGAAGTTAAGCGTGCTTGGGCTGGAGTAGTGTGAGGATAGGTGACCTTTCGGGAAGTTTGACCATGGAGTGTGATTTGACCTGAGATTAGGCATAGTGACCGAAGAATAAGAAAAAAATGAAAATAAAATTGAATATTTTTTTGAAAAAAAATTGTTAGTAATGGCGCACTTCTATGTGGTGCACCATTACTAAGTCAGATAGTAATGGTGCACCTCTAGGCATACTAATGGCGCACTACTGGTGCGCCACTAGCAGGCCTTTTCCTAGTAGTGAGAGCCTGGGCATCGAGTGCCTCCTGATGCCTCTGCTCCAGCTCTTGGGTCCGCAGCACGACGATCTTATCCACCTCTTCGTCCTTGCCGTGAAGCGTGGCGGCAAGCTTCTCCTCGCGCGTGGCAAGATCCTCCTCCTGGGAGTTCAGTGCGGCCTCGCGCTGGGTCCGGGCGGCTTCGGGTTCGGCGGCCAAGTTCTTCGCCGTCTCTTGGGCCTTCTCGATATCGGCCAGCTTCATGGTGAGATCCACGTCGCGCCTGGCTAGCTCGATCTGGGCGGCCTTCAGCTCGTCCTGAGCCTGGAGGAACCAATCTTGTGCCTCGGCGACGCGCCCCTCGAAGTCCGCCTCCACTTTCTCCACCACCGCCGCCTTGGACTTAGCATTGTCGAGGCGAGCGTGGTGGAGAGCCTGGAGCTTCCAAAAGTTGGCGCCCATGGCCTGGAGCAGCCGCTCCTCCTGGGAGCCATCGCCATCACCGGTCGGCTCGTCGATAACCTCGAGCCCGGCAGCGGCAAGCACCTCGCCGTAGAACACCTCTCCCTCGATGGGAGCCCTGGAGCTCGACGCGCCTGGCAGATGGACGAAGAGGTCCTCGCTCACCCTCAGGTACTTGCCGGAGCCAGAGACAGCGGAGGAGGAGGGCTGGTCGTCGACCACCACCTCCTCGGCAGCGGCCTTGCTGGCCTCCTCGGCAGGCCCCTTGCCGGGCTCCTCGGCGGGCCCCTTGGCGGCGCCCTCGGCGCTCTCATCAACGGCGATCTTCTCGGCCTGCGCCGCAGCATCCTCTTCGACCTCCTTGATGACGGTATCAACGTCCTCTGGGTCCATCAAGGAGGAGTCTAAATGCCAAAAAGAGGACAGGACGGAGCCAAGATCAAAGTCAGTAAAAGAGAGGAGAGAACGCAAGCATAAATGAAAGGCGAGTGGTTTACCCGTGCCAGGCCGAGGGGTGGAAGTCCCTTCCCCGCCCAGGTTTGGTGTCGAGGCGAAGCCACCGGCGCCCGTGTTCTCCTCCTCCTCCATGTGCGTGGCCTCGGCGCTCGGTGCCCTTGCCGGGGACGCCCCTCGGGGCGGCGTGGTCGACGGGGGCGGCACGATTGGAGAAGCCCTCTGCGGCTCCCCTTGGTGCTGCTCCCCTCCTACACACGCGGCATGGTTAGTACCGATGCATTGCGCATGGCGCACGTTTGATGAAGGATGGGTAATGAAATCATGTTGGGGGCTGGGCCGGGGGCTGTTGTCCGGGCTGCTCGACACCACCAGTGGCGTGCCGAAGGTGCCTGCCAGGGGCTGGCCGCTCGTCGAAATCTTGGCCCTCTTCACCCTTTGGGCCTGTGTCTCCACGCCCCTGCGGGATGAAGCAGACTTAGAGTAAGACGCACCATTCGAGGAAATGGAGAAAAAAAAACAAAGGGGGGGGGGGGGAAGCAGAGCTTACTCTTCATCCTCCTCCTCCTCCTCCTCTGCTGCATTCCTCTTCCTCACCGGACTGAGGGGCCCCAAGTCAAAGGCAATCCCCGCGCCAGCACCTGCCGGCAAAGGGGGAGACATTGGCGTATGGGCACGCTTGGACGACGAGGAAGCGGATGCCCTCTTCTTCGCCGCCACGGCCTCCACCGCCTTCTTCATCACCGCAGCCCTCGTCTGGCGCACCGACGCCCCCTGGGCCAGTCGCAGCTGCGCGGCCCGGCCGGGACGAACCGGCTCGCCGCAGACGGCCCACCGCAGGACTTGCCCCCTCCCAGAGACTGGAGGGTTGGCAGCCGCGGTCGCCTCCCACGACGACCCATCGACCACATCCTCGACGAGGGGACCCCGGTGCCGGCGCTGCTGGCCTCCCCAGCGGCCGCCGCCCACTGGGCAAGCTCTTCTTCCTACGCCTTTGCCGTGGCCGTGTCCTTCACGCTGCCGGCGCTGCCGGCCTCCTCGGCAAGCTTTGCCTCCTCCCCGGCAAGCCTCGCCTCCCTTACCCTGGCGGCGATGTAGTCCAGCTCCTCCTGAGAGGTGTCCTGGACAAGCCGCGGCTCGGCGGTGACGTACCCCTCGTGCAAAGTGTCGAAGAATTCATGCACCTTAAGCTCGTCCGGCTAAACCCAGCTCGCGTCAAGGCCATGCGCATTGAAGAGCGGCATCGTGGCAATGATCTCCGACCGGTGAGAATTATTGCAAAGCGGGACCACCCCCGCCGACAACTTGAAGACGGGCTCCTTCTCCACCTTGCAGGCCTTCGCGGCAGCCCTTGCGACCTTGCCGGACCGCTCAACCTCGCCTTCTTCATTGACCTCGAGCTGGAAGATCTGTTGGCAGAGATGGGCGTGCCTCAGCACCGTCATATTTTGGTCAAGGCCGGGGCAAAGCCTCATGATGTCAGTGGCATTCACGAAGATCCAGGCCAGCCTCCCCTTGTCATGCAGAGGAGCGATTCGACGACGGATGAAGTCCGCCCCGATCATTTCGAGGGTGAGCCCGGCCTGGGTGAGCCGGAGGATCCTGGTGGTGGCAACCGTGAGCTTCTTGTCGTCGGTGTCGACGTCGCCCCAGTCATTTCAACGGACCGGCGCCACCCGGCGAACCTCGCAGAACGCTGGCAGGTTCTCCTCCTCGATCCAGCACCACCGGCCGCGCCACTCTTCCCACCTCTCCTTCATGGTGCCCTCCGAGTATGCCCCCTTGGCCCTCGAGATACAAGCGATGCTGCCGATGATGGCGCCCCCCTTTTGGATCCGAGGGGAGAAGTAGTGGCGAAAGAGCACCGTGTTGGGGTGCACCCCGGCAAAGCCCTCGCAGAGATGCGCGAAAAGATCCATGCACGCCATGGCATTCGGAGTGAAATCCAGAAGACGGAAGCTGAAGGTGTGCATAATGTCCTTGAAGAAAATCAGAGAATGGGGGACAGAGCCCGCAGGAAAAGTAGTCGACGAAGAAGGGGTACCGATTCAGGGCAGGCCCGGCGCAGGTAGGGACGACGCGTGTGGCTGGGTACCCCTGTCGTTTCTCCCCCACCTTCACCCCCCACAAAAGCTTGTAGAACTCCCGGAGCATGGGCACGTCGACTGTCGAGGGGAAGAGAGCAAACTGCGCTCGTCGCACCACCAGCTTGCTCTCCGACGGCTCCATCACCCCGGCGTCTTTGGCCACTCCCTTGCCTTTGGTGGATTTGGGCGCCATGGCGGTTGCGAGAAGCAGGAGGGCGGGGGATGGCGGAAGCACGTCGACGATGGACGATAGCAGGGGGCTTGAGAAGGAAGAAAGGGGGCGGCAGTTCCAAGATTGGAGAAGACGCAGAGAAGTGGTAAAGTGAGCAGCGCCCGCGGTTATTCATTTTTATGGGGAATGCGCGGGCCGCCTCCTTTCCCATTAACTGCGATGCGACACATGTGTACGGGAAATGTCCCACGCATGCCTCCCACGTCACACACGCTCCACCACGACGCACGTCCAACGCAGTCGTGGGGAAGCGCAGCGGACAGAGCAGTTACCACGGTAAAATCCGCCCCGCCTGCCCGCGCACCGTTCTGGGTCTGGCCCAACAACGTGTTGCACTTATGTATGGCCTAGGCCCGGGGGCTCCTGTCGGTGTACAAAAGTAGGGGCTCTCCTTTTGACCCCTTTACTTGTGCACGGGCAGTCGGAGCCACCCGCCACGACCACGCATAGTAGGGCAAGGGAGGGAAGCCGGAGAGAAGCTGAAGGCACAAGATGAACAAAGCAACGACAAGGACCAAGGCCACAGAGATTGGTTTGACGAAGCAGGTTTCCCCGGCGAGGACCCTTGCCCGGGCAGCCTCAGCAGCCCTGGCAAGACCCTTGCTGGGGCAGCTCTCCCACACCAACGGAGCAAGCCACCTTCGAGCCCACCAACGCTAAACAAATGCATTGGGACAGGGCTCGGGAGGCACCTCCGTGGTGGCATGCAGATCTTTGTGAAGACAAAGAATATTCAAGATGAGATGAGGATTGGAAGGCAACCATCCTACGCAAGGTTCTTGACGAAGAAGCCCACAGGACCCCCGGCAAGGTTCTTGCCGGGGACAACAGCGCGCCACGGCAAGACCCTTGCCAGGCCACCCGGCAAGGCCCTCACCAAGGGTGCCAGCGGGGCCACTGCCAGACCCACACCAGCCAAGTCTCTACCGTCGTTCACATGCAGCTGCCGACCCAACCAGCTGGGCAGGCACGTGCGTGGTAGCATGCAACCCTTCGTGGAGGCTCCACCATCGCGCCACCTCAGCTGCTTGCCTGCCTACATGGCACCGCATGCATCGCTGGCCAGGGCGCGTGTCAAAGCGACGAGGAGCAGCGACGGACGGGACGGGCATCTCCCCCATCCCCGATAAAGTGAAAGGACACCTAAGCCTCGCATTAAATGCGCCTTGTCCTGTAATACCAACGATAAGCTCACAGCACTGTAGAACTTTCCACCTCCTGTGTGCCACTGTGGCAGCCCCTTTCGCCTATAAAAGGAGGCCCATGGCGCACTGGAAAAGGATTCGGCCCTTTGGAACCAGGCAGCACCCTTAGCTAGTTCGAGAGCTCAAGAACACTGAATACAATCCACTAAAGCAGGACTGTAGGGTTTTACGCATCCTTGCAACCCAAACCTGGGTAAATCACCCTTGTGCTGATTACTAGTCCCGCTCTTCTCACGATCTCGCGCCCCGCAACCGTAGTAGGGATTCTTGTGATCCCCTAGGACTCGTTCCCACCGACACAGTGGAAAGGTTCCTTCATTCTTCATTTAGCATTGTCACCACCTCTTGGTTATCCGGCTCTAGATGAAGGCGCTGAATGTCGGTGTCAAATGCCAACTGCACTGCATTCCTAGCCACGGAGATCTCTGCGAGCAAGGGATTAGTGATGCTCTGGAAAAAGACAGACGTCCCTCCCCTGAAAGCACCATGGTGATCCCCAAGGACCACTCCTCCTCCCCCCGGTCATGCGCCCTAGCCATAGCTCCGTCTGCATTCGCCTTGATCCATCCAGGCTCCGGCGGTTGCCACTTCTCCGGTCTTCTTGTTTCCGTGATCGTCCGCTCCTTCGCATCAATCTATCACCACTCCTGAATGTGTGTGTACACTCTTCCCATCTCTCGTCTCATTCCTTGCACACCATAGGCCGTACAGAGTGTGAATCATCGTCTCACGCTCTGCCTCTTCCGCATCGGCAAACCAGGGCTTGAGCCAGGCAACAAGACTATCCAGCGATCCATCCATCATTGGCGGCTGCACCACCGGTTCTTCCTTGTCTTCACACAGGTGTTTCCAAAATAGCACAGAATGAGGGCACACCCAAAATCGGTGGTGCCTGGTCTCCTCGTGACCGCAGGCGTAGCAAAACACTCCGGGCTTTATCCGGTGCCGATGCAACTCCAAGTCAACCGCCATCCCGTTCTTCAACAGCCGCCATGCATGAATCTTGGCCTTCCCCGGAGCATTAGTGTCCCACAGAGCCAGCCACGGTTTATGCTCCCTGCTTGGCATCGAAGAGCCCGGCTGTCCGGTCTTGACGCCAGTTAAGCTCATACACAGGTGATATGCCGACTTAACTGAAAATTCTCCGTTGTTGGTGAAGTTTCATGCCGTATAGTCTCTCATGCTCGGTCCACCAATCACAATCTACTTTATATCCTCAGAATCCCCAGGAGTAAACATCCTCTCCAATTTGTTCATGTCCCATGCAACACCTGATTCATCCAGAAGGTGGCGCACATGAGTAATACCTGCAATATACTGCTGCCCAAGTGGCTTAAGGCTGCCCTGGCACGGGAGCTAGTTGTCATGGTGGATTTTAATGGACGTGCCATCTCCAATCCTCCACACCGGACCTTCAAGCAGTAGCTCCCGCCCATGTATAATGCTTCTGAAAGTGAACGAGCCACCAGTAGGGCATGTGGCATTCAAGATCGATCCCTGGGGGAAGTACCTTGCCTTGAGCACCCTAGCACACAATGAATCTGGGTGCTGCAGCAGCCGCCAAGCTTGTTTGGCCAGCAATGCTTGGTTAAACGCCTCCGGATCCCGAAAGCCCATTCCTCCTTCTCGCTTTGCCCTACAAATCTTATTCCATGAAAGCCAGTGCACCCTCCTCTCTCCATTAGCTTCTCCCAACCAAAAGTTGGACGAAATAGAAGTCAGGCTCCGACACATTTTCTTGGTGAGTTGGAAGCAGCTCATGGTGAGAGTTGGTGTAGCTTGGAGTCCGGACTTGACGAGGACCTCCCGAGCCGCCTTTGACAGCCCTTGACCCTTCCATCCTGTAACTTTCCCAGCTGCACTCTCTTTGACATATTTAAACGTCCCCTCCTTGGACCTACCGACCAGTGTCGGCAATCCTAAATACCTTTCACTCAATGCCTCGGAGTTGATCCCAATCACTCCAAGCAAATCAGCCTTAATCGCATCTGTACATCCTTTCCGAAAGAAAACCGAGGACTTTTGCAAGTTGACTTCGTGTCCTGAGGCTTCCTCATACACCCGAAGTATATCCCTTAGTGCTTCAAAGCTGCCATGGTTCCCCTCCAGAAAGACAATGATGTCGTCTGGAAAGAGAAGGTGAGTGACGTGGGGGCCAGTGCTCCCAAATGACACCCCCTTAAGTTCATTATCATGTTGTGCAGCTCTTTGTAAGGCCGAAAAACCTTCAACACAAAACAAGAACAGGTATGGTGAGATCAGATCTCCCTGACGAAGCCCCCTGGAGGGAATGAAAGATCTCGAGAAACCACCATTAAGTTTGACAGAGAAACGTGCTAAGGTGACACATCGCATAACCATCTGAATTCACCTGTGATCAAAACCAAAGCGAGCTAGCATCTGTTCTAAGAAGATCCATTCGACGCGATCATACGTCTTCATCTATCTAGCTTCACAGCACACAACGGTGTCTTCCTCTTCCTTGTTCTAATGGCATGGGTACATTCATAGGCCACTAAAACGTTATCTGTCATGAGCCTCCCTGGTACGAACGCACTCTGCTCCTCAGATATCAACACAGGTAAGATCACCTTAAGTCTGTTTGCCAAAACTTTAGTGGCGATCTTATACGGCACATTACACAAACTTATAGGCCTAAACTGAGACATCAGCTCCAGTGAGCTAACTTTAGACATCAGCTCCAGTGTAATATAAATTCCGAGGTTTTTGATGTTCCGCCTGAAGCCGGTAATGTTAAAAAATACACTGCATGTACACCTGATCACATACGGCCAAGTCATGAAGATGAACATGCACTACTAAATGGTATGGTCATGCAAACTGATGTGTTGGAGACCACGTGCATAGATGAGGAAAAGAAGGGCGTTCAGTTTGAGATTAAATGCCACCGTATTAGATCCCCACCTCCTCCGGCTCCCCTTCCACTCACTCTCCCGTGAAGGCCTCGGCTCCCGGACTCCGCTCCATCTGCTCTGATCTGATTCGATCTCGACTTCCTCCCCAAGCCACGCGACGCGAGACCAGCTCCGGCTCCCGCTCCAGCCATGGCGGCAACCATCCAGTCCGTGAAGGCCCGCCAGATCTTCGATAGCCGCGGCAACCCCACCGTCGAGGTACGGACACGCCCCCATCCCCCATCCCCCGTCTCCCCGATCTGTGCGCTGTCGGTCCGGTTCGGCTCGATCTGGTAGCGGTAGCGGCTAGCGGGTGCCGTGCTCATGTGTGGCAGCGGCTTGGCTTCGATTGCGCGGCCGATCTGGTCCGGTAGGGGTCCGTGGGGCGCTATCTGGGGTTTCTAAGCTTTGGTCTTGTTGTTGGTGTTGGTGCAGAGTTCGGGTCCGCCGACGAGGAGGAAGAAGCGGCGGCGCTGATGGCCGCCGGCGTGCGGGACGCCAACAAGCACACCGCGCTGCACTTCGCCGCCCGGGAGGGCCAGACCAAGCTCTGTAAATTCCTCATCGAGCAGCTCCGTCTTCCCGTCGACCCCAAGGACGACGACGGTACTGCTTCCCTAACTCCCTAACCCCATGCTATACGATGCCGCGATGCTCACTTTCTCCTCCTTGTATTGCTCCGATTCATACTGGAGATTGTGCAATTCAATTGATACTTGGTATATGGTGGTGGTGGTGATACATATTATCTGAATCAATTGTCCAGGCGAGACTCCACTCATCCATGCCGCCCGGCAGGGCCGCCAGGAGACGGTGGAGTACCTGCTCGGCCGCGGGGCTGATCCTTCGGTCGCGTCCAACATGGGAGCCACGGCACTGCATCATGCTGCAGGCATAGGTAATGATGATGCTGCGCCTAATGGTTGTGCTCTGTGTGTTGTCGATTACTGACAAATGATGCTGATCGATAATTCTGTATGTTGAAGTGGAGAGAATATCTGAACGAACATGTGGCGTCTATTTTTCTTGTTATTACAGGACACATTGAGATTATGAAGCTTTTTCTTGGTAAGGGAGTCGATGTTGAATCCGGGAGCGAGTCAGGTACTCCCCTTGTTTGGGCCATTGGTCATGGATAGCAAGACGCGGTCAAGCTTCTGCTTGAACACAATGCTAAGGTAGTTGCTCATCTATGCGTTCTGTCTGCCGGTTTGTTAATCTGAGTTTTCAGTTATTCATTCAGTGCCAAGGTTCAGTGCAATACTCCTGACTATGTGGTGATTTTAGTCTTTATAATTAACTAAAGCAGCAACTGTCTTTAACCATGTTATATAGGGGATAAGCTTGTTACTGTAACATGCTGCCATGTCATTCTCCAGCATCTTCAATAAGATTTGTACAACATTTACTCCTAAATTTATAACCGTGAGCAGCAAAAACCTGCAGCATGAACTAAGTTGCTGAGGTGTTGTGTATGAATTCAATTTAGTTAGGTGGGCTTGGCCAGCAACCAACCTACAATCTATTTTATTTTATTTAGGTTGCTAGTGACTTGGCCAGCAACCAACCAGCATGCTGGTTACTCATGTTTTCCTTATTTTTTTACAAGAGCTTGCTTTGAAGAATGTCTAGTATTCAGTTTGTACCTCATCTAGTATATGTGCTGCTCAACATTCAACCTGCTTTACTCCGCTTATGCGATTCTGCTAAGTTTGTAGAGGAAGCAGCCGAAACTAGTGTTGCATCCTAGTACTAGCTTAAACCCTGAGATGCTTTGTTTGTTTTCTAGATAGATAGATTGCTTGTTCATCTGGGCTTCTGATGTGCTGTGCTTATGTGTTATGCTTGCAGCTGCCGACCTCTTCCTGTGGTCCAAGCCGGCGCCCGGAGCTGGCGAACGCGGCGATACTGCCAATGACGACTGGCTCATGGGACAACGGCGACACTGTCCAGCGCCAATGCCGTCACCATCGTCGGCCGTGTGTTCCGGCCGGCTAGGAGGTAGCCGGCACCCTGGAGGCCCCGAAGCCACTTCGTGGAGTACGGGTTCGCGCTGGACGGAGACGGGAGCGTCATCGATGAGGTGTTGCGGCTTTACTGCTCTGCTTTCGGTTATTGTTCTTTGTGCAAACTAGTGGCTTGATTTCCCATTTTGTTTGCCAAATCTGAAGGTACTGGTGGTGCCTATGCTGTCTACGAGATCCTACACCCAAGAGGATGTGGTGGAGCTCCAGTGTAGAGCTACTCATTTGATTCATTTGAAAAGATGAGTAATTTTTTTCATTAACAGAAACTTCTCATCTCTTTTCTTCTATTTTCCTCTCTTCTCTTCTCATTGCTGCTGTTAAGTTAGGACTTGCTGCTGATGATTGCTATTGTTAGAAATCATGATTGCTTATTTTAGTGTAGGACTTGCTGCTATTGCTGTCATATTCATACTGTATTTTCCAAAGTTCGATAGCATGTCGTCCTTAGGATAAGTTGTTGATAAAAAACGGACTAAATTAAAGCACTCCCAGGACTTGATGCTGTTGTTATTGACCTGCTGCTGTTGTCAAACTGCTGTTGTCATTAACCTGCTATTACCGAGCTTTAACCCTTGTTTAAGCATTCTTGTTCTTGCAATTACTAGTTGTGATAATTGTATGGTGATAAGAATGCCTCTGCAGGACAATATATTTTGCTGGTTCCACAGCGCCATCACATGAAACTTGATGCTGCTGCTTCCTGGCTGGTTGTAGCTTTGCATGAAGCAACAAGAGATGGCTTCACTTTGCTGGCCTAATTTTTGCCCCCTCCGACTGAGATGCCAAAGCATAGAGGTACACGCATCCCTGTTAATATTGAGTAGAAAGCACAACTTCTGATTTTGAATTGGATTACTCTGAGATGCTGTCACCTTCCTTCCATGAGTTTATGCAAGCATGTGTTGCCAATGTTCAAGAAGGCGCGCTTAATAGGCCGATTATGCGCGATGAAGCAAGAGGCGCTGGCTCAACGCCTCACCTTGGTCATGTGCGGGAAGAAAAGCGCTAGGCCTCTAGCTGTACTGCTGCTGTTGATGCTCTACTGCTCTAGAATCTAGCTGTACTGCTGCTGTTGATGCTCTAGGCCTTTAGCTATACTGCTGTTGTTGATGCTCTAATGCTCTAGGCCTCTAGCTGTACTGCTGCTGTTGATGCTCTAGAATCTAGATGTATTGCTGCGGTTGATACTCTAGGCCTCTAGCTGCACTGCTGCTGTTGATGCTCTAATGCACTGCTGCCGTGCTAGTTTTGTTTCTGCTAGCTGTTGGCTGCTTCTATGCTGCTGCCGATGGTGGCTGGCTGGCTGCTCATGTTGATCCAATAGTTAGTAGTTACTGCTGCTTATGTTGCTTGTGCATTTGTGCTAATGATGTAGCTATATTGGCTAAAGAAATAAGCTATGTACAACACACACACACACAGAGATAGGCAATCTTCTTTTGTCTCCATTTTCAATGTGTTATTTGCATAATTTCTTCGTTGTGGATTGCTTCTCCTTCGTCGGCCTTGCGATAGATGTAACACTGCTCCTCCTCTTGTCCCCTCCAGCCAACACGTGCTCCAAAACGAGGCCCCCAGGAGGAACAACGGCATCAAAAGTTCCATCATCATCCGATCCGGTAGACCCAGATCTAGGGTTTCCCCCGGAGCATCACGAGTGGGGCGCCATGACCTGTAACAATGATGCCTCAAGAAGGGCACGACGTCATAGACCCCACTCCCCGATCTCGCAGCTGACTGAAACCGAACTGAGCTTCGCCGTGAAGACCAAAGCCGCCGTTGGCACGCCGGCAAGGAGCTTCCAGCCGCCCCTTACCGGTCCTCCACGTGCCACCGGTTGCCACGCCAGGGCGGATCTGGACGGGACGCCAGATCTGCATCTTCCGTCGCCCATCTCCAGGCATAGACTCCACCGAGGGGAAGAGCACCATGCCAGCCATGGATCTGGTCACCGCCGCATAGGCAAGGGACGTCGCCCTACCTGCTGCTCGTGGATCCAACACCGGAGTCGCCACTGTCGCCTCCAGGTCATCTCGCAGCCCCCGCCGTGTCCAGCCAGCCACACGCAAGATACGGCACCGCAGCACCGCCGACGGACCTGCCCGCACGCCGTCGCGCCCCGAATGAATGCGACGCCGCTGACCGAGGATGCCCACTCGCGTCGAGCCCTCGCGCGAGGAGGAGATGGGGCCCCGCCGCCGCTATCACCTACCGGGCTTTGCTCGGCAGCGCCGACCGGCGGCGGCGAGGGGAGAAGAGGGACGGGGGGACCTGAGGCCCGGCGGCTAGGGTTGTCCCCTCAGTCGCTCGTGCGGGGGGACGTGAGGGTTACCGGTCATTATCAACCATTCTGCTACATGAGTGCCTATTTGTTCATATTCTTTAGAAAAAATGAATCGCATGTTCATTTATGTTCCTGGCCATGCTTTACTGCTTTTGCTTGTCACTGGTGTAGTTAAGGAGTTCCGAGCTATCATCGACAAGGTTAGGCCAGCTCCGGTATGGGAGTGCCGACAGCGGTGCGTCGGCGGCTCGTTCTGGCTGCGGCAATGGTCGTCCGGTGGTCTGTGGACCTTGATGTAACTTTTATTATGTTTGAGGTGTTTTGTATTTCCAGTGAATCTTTATAATAGATCTGATCCTTTGGCAAAAAGAAAAGACATGTACGTGTTTCCTCTAAAAAAAGAGACGTACATGTTACAGGCAATATTTTTCAAAGGCAATTAATTTTTTTTACTAGGGGAGGAGAGCTTTTTTATAGGAAAGCTTTTTTTAGGGATCTTTTTTTTTAGACAAATTTAGGGATCTTTTTTTTAAGGAGTCCTGCCCCAATTTGTTTCGTGCTGCTGCATAGATGGCTGTTCCGATAACTACTGTTAAATGCAACATTATGAGTGAAATCAATCTGTCCTCCCTCGTTTGGTTTCGATTGTCTACTGTTAATTGAGGGATTTCGTGCAGTTTGTTTGTATATTTGTTCTCCTACTAGGTGGTTGGATGATGATATGCGTTGGATTCTTTGCATCCCATCGATGAAATTTGACCGTTGTATTGATTATGCTCTCCACTTGTTTGCCGTTGTAGATTTTCCAGGGTCGATCCCGGGAGGAAACCATGTGCGGACGTGGAGGGGGAGTCATGGCAGCATTCTCCAACATTGACAACAGCCGTGGATGCCATCTCCAAGGTGCTGGACGATGTCAACCTACTTAGGGAGATCATCCTCCGCGTTGACTTCCTCAGCACCCTCGTCCGCGCTGCCGTCGTTTGCAGGCGTTGGTGCCATCATGTCTCCGACCGCGAGTTCCTCAAAGGCTTCCACAACCTTCACCCTCCCTGCCTCCTTGGCTGTAGTGTGCCTCCACGCTGCTTCGAGATGCTGCCCCAACCCTCGGAGCTCGCCGATGTCGTCTGCCGTGCAAGCTTCAGCTTGGACCCCTATCAGAGCACAGTATCTGATTCTGACATCATAGGATGCCAGAACGGCAACATCCTCATCAGCTTGTATGATGGCACATACTATTCAGTAGGATTGCACAACCCGCTATGCCCCGAGAGGGTCCCGGTCGTCCTCCCGCCACTCCCACAGTTACATGACGACTACCTTTGTGTCTGGAAGTATCTCCTCACATCTACGGAAGAAGCCGGCGGTTTGTCCTACTTGTATGTGTTGGTGGGGTTTCACACGAAAACGACAAAATCTACACTGCAGGTACATATGTGCATCGTACCTTTGACACATACGAACTACTGGAATTGCGATGGGAACCAAACGTTGAGCTCGCTAACAATAAGATTTATATAGCAAGCGCCAATGATGACATTATTGTCATTGATCTGACGGCCTCAAGCATCTCCAGGATTCAGCTCCCACAAGGGGTGGAGTATGGCAATAGAGACACCAGATTGGTACGTGCTGATGATGCTTCTGGTATGTATCCCATCCATGCCAAGAAGTTTCAACTTTGCATTTGGCTCCACAAGGGGGACACTTGGTTGCTAGTGCACAACATTTGTTTGCATGAGAAGGTTGCTCATTTGACGATGTCAAATTGCGATGCTGAGGACATGTCTACTGCTACACTCCGTGTAAACCACGTGGGGGGTTATGCCGAGTTTGTGTTCTTAGCATGGTTTTCAATTTCAGTTTCAGAAAAATTTCAGCACCAACCAAAATCACTGAAATTCAGTGAATTTCAGTGATTTCAGTTTCCATTTCAGCCAAATAACCGAAATATTCACTTGAATTCAATTAAAAATTTGAAAAATTTAAAAAATATTTTGAAAAATATTGGAATTGTTGTGCTATACTGAAATATTTTGGCCGAAACGTAATATTTCAGTGTCTGCTGAAATTACTGAAATTCAGTGAATTTCACCGAAATCTCACTGAAAGTGAAAACCATGGTTCTTAGTGATAGGTCGATGTGCATTCCACCTGTATATCAAGGACACGAGATTGGATAAAGTGTATGAAATGGAAGAAAAATAACAATGTTTGGGTGATATCCATTCTTTTATGATGATCTGGCCTCCCACATTTTCTACGCTCAAGGATGATCATGCAAGGTTTGCCTTTTTGTCCTCCTGTCGAGGTTAAGATGTTTTATTAATTATATGCAGCGTGCATCGAACCCTTAGGTACTGTGTTACAAAGATGTTGGGTTTATGGTATAGTTATATTGGAGAATGCTTTACGTGCAATGATTTGAAATCATTTTCCGGATTAGTGTTTATTTGTGGTCATAATATTGGACCCTTGGTTATGGTGCTTTCACACTCATTGTATCATTGTTTTCTGAATTATCGGCTATAAAGGTATACAACATAATGTATATGAAGTAAGAGTTGCAAGATGCCTTAGTTATAACCTCGTTATCATGTTGACCACAATATTTTTCTTGTCCAGAAACAGTATCACAAACCCATCAAGGTTGGAATTTAGCTTCCTATTCCATAAATATAATAATATGGTCTAATTTTTCTACTGCCTACCTTTGAACTGCATACCACAAGTTATCTATGAGATTTTCACAACTTGTTTTTCATTTCAAATCTTGTTTGGCATATCGTATATCTTTTCCATAACACTGGTGGATTATAATTTTCTACGTGGTAATGTTGGAGTTTATGCATGCTTTGTGATCCAGATATATAACCATGAAAAGATTCCTTTGGTATGACAATTTGCAAGTTGCTAGTCCAAGCTAATAGTGGATATTTTTTGTTTGTGTGGCATTTTTCCTTGTATGATCGCAGTTTTGCCGTACGAATGGGAAACTTAGGCATTTTTTAAGAAAAACGGACCAACTGTATTGCTGTAGCAGATTCATTGTTTCTCATTTCTGAGTGTACGCAACATTTGAGTATTGTTGTACTAGCCACTTGTCTTGGTAGTTGATTTAAACTTTTGATGCATAATGTGGCGGTATATTATTGTGATGTTAATGTAAAACTTTGTTAAGCGTTCCTACTCCCAACAGGGGAGCCGCATGGTTATATATTGATAGATAGCTTGGATTACAAGTGTTGCAGAGTCTAGGCTAACCAACAGGAGATATTAAACAGGAGATAGAAAGAGATACAACACAAATATCTACCTAACTACTCCAACGTGTTATACAAGATATTCGGCCCAACAGCCTCATAACATTGTGTTTAACAGTTAAATTATTTTCATACCAATCCTTCCTCTTGTTTCTCTGAAACAGAAATGCCATGAAGGAGAATATCAGCAAGTTTTTGGATGGTCAGCGACCAGGGAGAGTGGAGAGCTGTATTTCATTAACCAGTAGCAGCTCTAACTATTTTCGTTATAACTTGTTGGGGATTAATTAGGATCTTATATTTACTAATTGGAGGCACCATACGAGTCTCCGTATTAATCCACATCATTAAAATTAATTACACCGTTGATTTATATAATCGATCAATCTTAATACCACGATTTATGTTACGCCCGCGGTGAGAATAAAGACCCAGCGTACAACATACACGTGACAAACGCCAAACCTGTTTCTTAAGAAAAACACCAAACCTGGACTAACCTACACGTATGGTATGCAAATTCAGAAAAAAGTAAACGTGTTTAAAAAAACTACACATATTGCTCCCCGTCAAGAAAATCTACACGTGTTTAATAAAGAAAAGAAAAAAGTACACGTTTTGTTCCATATCCCCCCATTCGTTTAATATATAGTACATGGGGACACTCTCCCAATCTTCCACGACTCCTCTCTTTCTATTCTAGGCGAGGAAACAAATTTCCTTTGTTTCCTCTCGACCTACCTACTCGATATCTCATCATCCTGTTCTTCCATGGCTCCAAGAGGGAGATTCAATCTGAAAAACTTTACTCTCTCCAATGAAGACTCCACTTTAATCCAGCCTGGCCTGATTATTTGAAGAAGGCCGGAGTTATCCAGCACCGTCAGGTTGGTGGACGCCACACCCAGCAAGGGGAAACCAACCTCACACATGGCTAGAAGCAGCAGGCGTTTGAGTCCAGCAGGATGGAGAAGGACACACCCAACAAGGGGAAACCCAAGCTCATGCATGCCTAGAAGCAATGAGCATCCATGTCCAGCAGGATGAAGGCCACGCCCAACAGGGGGAAGCTTGGGCGTGGAGCCTGGCGATGCAGCAGGATCCTAGAAGGAGACGAAGAGCGCGAAGAAAGACCTTGGCCGTTAGTTCCATTGACCCTAGCTGTTGTGTCGCCACATCTTCGCTTTGACGCTCCTAGCCTCCTACCATGTCTCCTTGCTATACCGGCTCCATCTGTATGTCTGGCGTTGCAGCCTTTAATGCTCTGATTTGACTTGAAGTTCCCATGCGGGGCAGTGTAGTTCAGCCAGTTAGACTTGAAGTGTGACGGTGCTTGGTGCAGCTGCAGCTGCAACAAGGTGCAACCTTGACCTAATCTTGATTTTTTGTGTCGACTAGACTAGGTTCAAATTTCTGTTCATTTGTATGCCAATTTCTCCCATACACACATAATTGTTGAGGTAAGACTATACTTTCTTTCACAAATAGCATTTAAATTTAATAAATTGATCAAGATATTATGTTTACTGATTGTGTCAGAACAGAAGCGAAGGAGCACCATTGTCGATTTTATTGAGGAGATGGTATGTCGTCAAGGTTGGGGGATTCGTATGGCTGGGAGCAAGGTCCTTTTCCATATATCCAAGCTCTTTCACTTTTCTGAAATTTCTCCCTGCAGTTTGAATACGTTATGTGATTTCTTCCTTTTCAAAGTTTTCTTAATGCACAAGTGCCTGAACATAAATTATTTAGGTAAATCGTGAGTCTTTTAGTTGGATAAAACTTTGTATGTTGGTAGATGGTTGTGCTTCAGTACGTACCATGCCTTCTATGTTGCAGTTTGTTGTTTCCTTCAAATTATGTCAAAACGAACATCCAGGTTCTCTTTGTAATCTTGAAATTCACTGCCCTTTTTAAACAGAAATTCATGGATTGGTAGCACAAAAAAATGTTATCCTTATGATCGTTCAACCCAGATTATGGAAGGAGTGCAGACTGGAAATTCAGATGCATGCAAAAATTGATATAATTGTAGAACAGTAAAAAAAATTGCGGGGATGTAGAACAGTAATTTGTATTCCGCAGTGGCTTTAGTCTAAGATGAACGACTTCAATCTCTAACACCAACGTTCCATATATCTCAGCATGCCGCTGCGGTACAATATCTCTATGAAAATAAAGTGCTACCTGAAGATAGGGAGACCGGGAGAAAAGCAAAGCAATATGTAAACTGTGCTGCTTTGCATTACCAATATCAGTAAACAGTCAATGTATTTGGGAAATGAAAGAAGGAGAATAAGCAGAAGTTTTATGGAAACTTATAATATCTTGCCTATCCTACTGTTATATATTTTGTGATGTCAATGTTTGAAGTAATTTTATCTAATACATCCAATGAACAGGATATAAGCAAGTGAAAGGGACTCTGATTCTAATCTATGGGGTCGTTCCTCCTTTGAGCCTTTATGCTAGATAGGAACACAGTTGATGCCATGCTCTCATAACACCATGTCCCCTATTGATTTATATCCTTATCATTGGATGAATTCAGATTATGTGATCTTCTATTTGCCGGAAAGGTAATAAGCTGAGAACTCACGGAGAATGTATTTCTCAACATGATATTTGTCGGCACCTGTCACTGAAACATCAATGTTTCCATATATTTTGGTCTTATTTTGTTAGATCTAATGATGTATTGGGCTCCCAATGTTAGTATCCTCTGTACAGTCCGTGGTATTTTGAGAAAATCACCAAAAGAACGATGCCCAAATAGAGCATATTATATAGTCATGCATTAAGTTTTACTTATCAGAATGATGTGCTATATTATTTTGGTGCTATGCACGATCCACCTATAGAAATGTCTGACGTTGCTGCTCTAAAGAGTATTGTATGTAATCTTCTAATTTCTATAAAAATGTACTTCATATGATATTTTAAGATGCACATTTAACCACTTGCTTTTCACCTAATGCTCACATTTGACTTGGGTAGCTAATTTACATGTACATTATGTCTTTGTAACATCTCCAACAATTTTACAATGGGGTAAAAAATGTCAGTTTAAAAATCGTCAATCTCAAGATAGCTAAGACTGATGATCCTGATGTTTAAAAAAATTATTTTATAGAAATTGTTTGAGTGCATCGTGTTGTTGTAGACAATTGTGCTTCATCACTAATACAGGAGCATGGGAAAAGCTGGTGCGGGTAGTGTCATTACAAACGTGATACTTCCCATGGAGTTTCTTTCCTCTTAACTACATATAACTATGTATCTATGATTTTAATTTTTTACTTAATTAGAAGAACCTATATTCGAAAGAGGTAATGTGTTGAAGCATGCTATTTGTTGGTTGAGTAAATAATTCGTCAAAGTATTCACGTGTTGCTCAAAACACTAGCCCTTGCAGGTGCACGGGTTGACGACTAGTGATACGTAACCAGAACAGGTCCTCGTATCCTATAGTACCAAATACTGTTTGATGACTGATATCTTTTGTTTTGTAGACAAGTCTCTCAGCTTGTGTCACAATCTGGTAGTTGCTTTGCTTGCTTGCTATGGATGGTATTTCCAGAAGGATCTGGTACCCTCACATGTCATGGTGGCTTTCTGCTGTCTGATCTTCTGTATGTTTACCCTACACATTATCTGCTGTATTTTTTCCAGCTTACTGGACATCACAGATAGTATCTACTTAATAGGTCCAAGATTTCACCGTTACCACGTACTTTGTGTCGTGAGAACCATCCTAGGTTCATGTTCCTTTGGTATACTATTTATGAAACCATAGAGCCATTAAGTTTTGCACTGGCTCGATTGTGGATGTTATCTGACCCGGAAGGGGATGGCGTTCGTTCCTTGGTGTATAATCCAATCTAGCTACCTAACGACATATATAGTACCACGGCAAATGTTCGTTTTGCCCCCATTTATAACTAGTTTGTTTGTTTTAGTGATCTAGGCTGTAGGTAAGTTCATTTGGGATATCTTGGCATCCATTCTAGATTGCAGGAACAGTTTTAGCATATTGACTTTTCTGTGCCGCATAATATTTGATTTTTGCCTCACAACTACTCCCTCCATCCCATAATGTAAGACGTTTTATGACCCTAGTTTAGTGTGAAAAAACGTCTTACATTATGGGATGGAGGGAGTAGTTCTTTTCAGTTGTTGAGACCTAGTAACGCTTAGTTATCTCTTTAGTGATCATTGTTCAGTTTTGCTTGGCATATAGACACCATGTGGAACTGAAGAAGTTCTTGGATCAAAGAAGAGTGATCTGCATTAAGTGCTGCATGTGTTGTAGCAGAAACTGTCTTAGGGAATCACGTGCAGTATTAGTTAGCTGTGTTTTGACTTTTCGATTCAAGCCTTAACTTCAGTGCATACTGGATGGGGATATTAGATGTGTTGGATCAGGTGTTCCTATATATGCTGAATATCCGTACGTTTAATGTCTGAAAAGACCTGCTACCATGGTTGCAGCCCAACTTTCCACTGCCTGCCATATCTATTTGTTCGAGTGTCTTGCACATTGCAAATTCCATTATATTTGGCAATGTCCTGTTGTAGAAAATTACTCCCATATATTGGATGTAATAACGTCTTATACTATGGGACGGAGGGACTAAAAGAGTTGTTAACTTGAGGGCATGAAATGACTCTGACTACATACACCACTGGCCGTACTTGCTACGGTCTTGCAAGTAGGCAACCTAGTGATAGATGAATGGTGCTAACACATGAACCAAGTTGGTTTCTTAACTGCTGCCTGAAACTTATAACTAAACTGCTTGCTAATCATCTGCAGAGAATTGTCCTGAAAATCATCCACAGAAATCAGTACGGTTTCCTTATGGGTAGAACGATTCAGGACTGCATGGCTTGGGCCTTCGAGTACATTCACCAGTGCCAGGCTTCTGGGAGAGCTTGCTGTCTCCTAAAACTGGATTTTGCGAAGGCGTTTGATACTATTCAGCATGAGCCCATGATCAAGATCATGTGCCATATGTGTTTTGATGACAAGTGGCTAGGTTGGATCAAGTGCATATTTTCTTCAGGGTCGCCTGCGGTACTGCTTAATGGCACCCCCGGGGAAGCAATTTTCTTGCAAATGTGGGGTTAGGTAGGGTGATCCCCTATCACCCCTAATTTTTTGTCCTCGCGGCAGACCTGTTGAAGTCGGCGATCAATGATGCAAGTCAGTCTAGACTACTGCAATTGCCTATCCCTACGCCAAACAATGATTATCCCGTGATCCAGTACGCGGACGATACGATTGTTTTCTTCCCCGCTTGTCCGGTGCAGGCGCAGGTGTTGAGGAATATCTTGGTCGATTATGCCACGTCAGTGGGACTCAAGATTAACTTTCATACTCTTGTGCCGATCATTTTGGAAACTGCCACTACTTCAACGTTGGCGAATGTTCTTGTCTGTGCTATAGGTCAGATGCCGTTCACGCACCTTGGCCTGCCCATGGGTACCACTCATCCAATCGTTACTGATTTGATGCCTCTGGTATCTTCAGTCCAAAGGAGAGTACCGGCAGCAACATCTCTGCTGGATTACGACTCGAAGCTTACTCTTTTGAATTCAGTGGTGCCTTCTCTGGCTATTTATGCCATGTGTTCGATCAAGGTGAATCCTAAGATTATCGAGCATCTTGATAAGCTTGTAGGTCTTGCCTGTGTAAGAAGAAAACAGATGATGGTCACAAGGGGAACTCATTAGCAGCGTGGGAGTTGGTGTGCAGAACAAATTCCAAAGGTGGGCTATGGATCATCCATCTTAAAGTTCAGAACCAATGGCTGCTTCTGAAACAACTCCACAAATTCTATAACAAATATGATGTTCATTTGGTGAACTTGACCTGGAGTACCCACTACAGAGATAGAATAACTCATGCTATGGAACCTTGCAGATCGTTCTGGTGGAGGGATCTCATGCAGCTCTCAGACATCTATAGAGGAGTCACAAAGATAGAAGTGGGTGCAGACATGGTCCTCTTCTGGAAAGATGTGTGGAAGAGCAATCTATTCCTGGATAAATTCCCGAGAGGCTTCTCAAGAGCCGGACATATCAGCAAGGTGGCTGCTCTCACTACTAGAAAAATGCTTATAGGTAGACATTTAGCAGTAGTGTTGGGTAAATACCCCACGCTGCTGCTATTTAGCAGCGCCTGACAAAACCAGCGCTCCAAGCGCATGTCAGCAGTACCGCGTGATTTCAGGCCCAGTGCTGCTGTTAATGGGCCACATTCTTGGGCCCTTTAGCTATAGCGCTGACCCCCCTCCCCCGCGCTGTTCCTAAGCCTACCTCTGCTTCCTCTCCACGCGCCGGCCCGCGCGCCCCTCTTTCTCACTCACTCATAATCACACGCTCATACTCTCTCCCTCACTCCCCCGCTCCGACCGCCGCCCCCGCCTAAGCCGGCCCTCCTCCCCCGCCGGCCGCCCTCCCCCGCGCCGGCCCCCCTCCCCCGACGGCCGCCCTCCGTTTTAGGTTATGATCAAACCCTAGCTAGGACAGATTAGGTAGTATGAACCCTAGGTTTTTAAATTAGGACAGCAATTTAGCTAGGTTTTTAAATTACGGCAACAAATTATCTAGGTTTTTAATTAGGTTTAGTTAATAGAATTTAGGTGTTTTAGGTGTATTTAATAGAATTCTAGGTGTTTTAGTTGTCTTAGGTGTAGTTAAAATAATTCTAGGTATTTTTTTAGTTAAAGCAATTTTCCTTTTATATGCAAATTTGCAGTGGACATGTCATATTTTGGATATGTCACATTTTGGACATGTCATAATTTTCTAAGTGGCCTATGTTTTGCCAGAATGTCGATTCGTTTACGTTCTGGCAAATTTCAGGCGCTCGATATGTGTTGCTTTTAGCAAAGGTCATGCCGAATTTTGCTAAGTGTTTATTAATTTTGTTTTTATAATTAAGCATTTGTTCTCGACATCGACGATGCCTGACCCGCATCCTCGTCGTCGACTTGGCGGAGGAGGCCTCCTTGATTATAGGGGCCATGTCCTGGACTGGGCTCCGCCGGGCTGGTACTGGGAGGTGCTACCTTTTCGGGGGGGCGCACCTTGGTGAGGAGGCAGCCCGTCGTCGACCCGGACCTTCTTCGGTGGTGGTCGCGTGGGCTAGTGACGGTGGGGAGGCCTTCGTCCACCGCGGAGTCGCTACGTGGTTGCGTTGGAGGGCAGGTTCGACGGTACCTGGATGGTTCTTCAAAGATCTCACTGGAGCTATGATCCTATGATGGTTCATTCTCTTTGGGTGTCCACCGGCCACGCCGATACCCATCGTTCGCTAGGGTTCTAGCTGTATTAGTGATGTTATATGAATGATACTATTCGAGATGTCTTAGTGATAATATTCGACGATGTACGGACGCAAGAGATGATTTAGTTTTTATTGAATGCATGCTAATTTGAATACTAATTTGTTTTATGATTTATTTTTGCTTATTGAATGCACGTCTGTTTGAACTATGAACATAGGAAATGTCTGACGATGATAGCGAAAGGGAATTCTGTATGTGCGAATACTGCGAAGACAAGCGCGGCCTGTGCGACAAGAGTCACCTAGTTGGTGGTAGGCGCTTCAACATCAAGCTAGATGAGAACTTCGAAGTGGATACAGTAAATCACAACGACATGTCTTTTCTCGTAATTAAGCATGGATTTTTCTTCTTTTGCTTCAACTTATAATTTTAGCTTTTTTATAACTCTACTAGCGTATCCCTTGCCATGCAAGAATTTATGTCTTGAATAAGATTGGTTTCAGTACTATGTGAGGACCGAGCATGGTTATACTTTTGGCGTAAAATTATACAATGCAGACACCTACAACTATTTTGAATGTAACAATTGGAGAGCACTATGCAAGACTTATACATTTGAGCCTGATATGCTTATCACCTTTGATACTAATCCGGATGATGAAATTGAAGGTAATATCGACATCTGGGTCGATGTTCACACGCCTCCAGTTCTACCATTATGTGTGTTTCTCAACAATATTTATTAAGTAATTTATATTGTTTATTTAAAAATGGTTGACAACTAATTTCTATTGACAGCTTATTTCCATTCAAGCAAACATGTACATCGCTTGGTAGATAGGACCTACTACTGTCCCGGGGCTGAACTAAACTGCGAGGAGATTGGTTATTATGTTTCATGGCTTGAGGATCTTGATACTGTCAAGACAGGTTATTTTTCTCGACTTCTAGAAATTACTACTCAAAACGTGCGACCACTAGTGTTTGTGTTGAACTACGGTCATATCTATTTAGGGAAGATGCTAAGATTTTTACTAGTTGTCCTCATCAGTGCATCTTTTGCATACATTATTTTTTATGGTAAGCTTCACTGCTAAATATGAAGAACAGGGAGTCACGATGAGTGTTGTGCCTCGTTGGATCGAGCCAAATGGTCGCATGACATTGGTTAGCTTATGGCCAAGATATCCTACATTGCACATGAGTGCATTCAAGATTTCTCGAAGCGAGCAAGTCTTACTAGTCAAAGATTGGAGCAAAATTGTGAAGGATCGCAACAGAGAAGTACTAGGGGTAGCAATCAGAAGCACGGCCCACAATTAGGAGACATGTTCATCTGCATTCTCCAATATGATGAAGCAGGAGTGCTATACATGTTCTATACTATTTTACCTGAGAGAGAGCAGCAGGATTGATTAACTAGCTAGAATGAGTTTTAAGATGATGATGTGCTACACTATGACTAGCTATGATAATTAGACAATGTTGGTGGTAATGATTATGATGATTATTAACTCGTGATTATTAACTCTATGGGTACTGCTTGAGTCAAGTGCAGGTGGATGAAGCCTTTCATTGGATTTGGAAATCAAAATGCACGATGCAGTGGAAAATGTTCTTATGGCTCCTCATGGCTGATCTGTTGGAATTAACCGCGTGTCTTAGTCCGGCTTGGACAGGAACTAATCCTCGTATAGGAGTCGGATAGGTGTAGGGTAGCTTGCTCCTATATATACTCTTGTAACCCCGTGTAAACACTAGGAACATGCAGAGGAGGAGACACTATAAAATTCACGATGATGACTACGCCTGCTTGATGTGTCAAAATCCTCCGGAGGAAGATGTCACCCATCTCTTCTTTAACTGCCCTTTCAGCAGGAGATGTTGGAATGCCCTTGGGATCCAATGGCCAAATGATGACTGCAGATTGCGTCTTCTACATGCTGGCAAGGAGATGTGGCTCGGCCAATGTTCATCGAAGTCTTTGCGGTAGCCGCTTGGGGGGTTTGGAAAGAAAGAAACGATAAGCACTTCAGAGGAGTCCAGGACTAGATTTGGAATGAGTCCAGCGCCTTCTTCAAAGTCAGTGGGAGCCTTTCCCACTGTCATCAGTTATAAAAAAACCAAATTGGTTGCTTTGCTTTACGCTCTTACACATATACAAAGCTAGTTTGTTATCTGACTGTAACTACTGGTGATAATGATATCTCAGATCACCTCATGGATCACCATCTACAACACGACTAATAAAACCCAGCTTCAGGCCTGTAGAGAATTAGTGTGGTGGATGGAGCCCGTCACTGCCATGCTCACCCTTGACATGCTCTTCACTTTGAAGAAGGCGCTGGATGATGGCTTGAACACTGTTTTCTCATTACTCTACGACAGTTTGTCATTGTAGGTTTCCTGGCTCCAGCCGCCTAGTTGAAATAAAGATTTGTGAATAAGAACTGAAGCCCTTGTTCGGATGTGAGTTGGGTTCACTACCGTTTACGTACTTAGGTATACCCATTCATCATCGTAAGCTGACGAACAAGGAGTGGAAGTGCATCGAGGATCGTTTTGAAAAGAAACTGAGCTGTTGGAAAGGCAAGCTCATGTCATATGGAGGGCGATTAATTCTGATTAATTCAGTCCTCACTAGCATGCCCATGTTTCTTTTATCCTTTTTTGAGGTCCCGGTGGGGGTCAGGAAGAGGTTAGACTTTTATCGATCTCGATTCTTTTGGCAGAATGATGAGTTGAAACGAAAGTATAGGCTTGCAAAATGGGACATCATCTGTAGGCCGAAGGACCAAGGCGGTCTAGGCATTGAAAATCTAGAGATCAAGCATAGATGTCTCCTTAGCAAGTGGCTATCTAAACTTTCGTCCGAGACAGAGGCTACTTGGGCTCAGATTCTGTGAAATAAGTATCTTCAGTCTAAAACATTGGCTCAGGTGTCTATGCGCCCGACTGATTCACCTTTTTGGAAAGGGTTGATGAGAGTCAAGCCCCTTTTCTTTAACAGGGCAAAAATCTTAGTCGGTGATGGCGCTAACACGAGGTTCTGGGAGGATACGTGGCTTGGGGAGACGCCCCTGGCACTTCAATATCCTACTTTGTATAACATTGTTCAACGTCGAGAAGCTTACGTTGCAACTGTTTTACAGTCCACGCCTCTCAATATTAGCTTTCGGAGGACGCTGGTAGGCGATCGTTGGGAGGCCTGGCATCATCTTGTACAAAGGCTGATGGATGTCCAGCTGTCTCAACAGCCAGATAGATTGTTTTGGAAACTGACTAAGGACGACGTGTTCACGGTCAAATCCATGTATCTGGATGTCATAAACACTAGTGTCATTCCTTGCTCGAAGCACGTCTGGAAAGTTAAGGTACCTTTGCGAATCAAAGTGTTTATGTGGTTTGTGCATAAACAAGTCATTCTGACAAAGGATAATCTGGCAAAACGCAATTGGATGGGTTCTGCTAGGTGTAGTTTTTGTGATCATAACGAAACTATCATGCACCTCTTTCTAGATTGTCCGCTAGCTAAGATTCTTTAGCGTTCGATTCATATTGCTTTTAATATTGCTCCACCTACCTCTATCAATATGTTATTTGGAACATGGCTTGATGGGGTTAACGTGGATTTAGCAAGACACATTCGTGTTGGAGTTTGTGCCTTGTTATGGGCAGTCTGGATCTGCGGAAATGATTTGGTTTTTAACAGAGCAACGAACTTTCACTTTTTGCAGGTTATCTTCAGGGCCACAGCGTTGATCCGTTCGTGGTCGCTACTCACCCCGACGGAGGCCAGGGGGCGTTTGGCTACTGCGTCTACCCGATGGGAGATGGTAGCTCGGGTTATTTTCAACCGGTTTGGATGACGGTCATGTAATAGGATAGACATGTAGTGCTCCTATTTTTTTGCCTGCCGGTTATGGCTTCTTGATTAGGCTTGCTTGAGCATCCTGTTTTCTTTTCGTACTTTGAGATACTGGAGACTTTGAGACTGGTTTCGTCTTTTAATAATATGAGCCGTATGTATCTTTCTGATGCAGAGGCTGGGGTAACACCCCTTTTCGAAAAAAAAAGAACTGAAGCCCTTGGTGTTCTATCCCCTCTAGTATCTGGAAACCTTGTGCAAATTGTTCTCAGATGTCTCAAAACGAATTAGTTGTGCCTAAGTGTAAGACAGGTTTATGTATATCTCTTGTTATATTCTACTAGTACTTGATATTCCCAGTAACCAGTGAAAAGGGAATATCTGAAATTCAGAAGATGGCCATTAGCACATGTATTTGTTTATCTGAAAAGCTTGTGTTGAGTTGGTGATGTGCTGCATGATTCATTTCATGGGAAAGTAATGGCTGCACCCACCTTTGGTGCACCCACGGAATGAACAGTAAGTTCCAAAAAAATAGTAAAAAAATCAAAAAAAATCTGAAACATCAAAAACATCAAATGATTTCCATACAAAAAACGAAATACAAATGATGTTGTGCACCCACGTTACTGTTCACATGTTTTCAGCACGAACTTTTTTTTGTACAGATTTCCTCGGATGTTATTTCACCACCAAATTTTGCAAGCGCCTAAAACATTTGCACATAATCACATCCACAAAGTTTCTGAATTTTTGCTAAGTTTTTTATCGTGGGTGCACCGGGGGTGCAATGTGCGTGGGTGTAGAACCGCCACACTCTTCATTTCATTAGCTTCAAGAGCATATCTTCCTTGATATATCTAATGCATCCATGTAATTAAACTGTTGACTTCATATATGAGAACTTATTCCTGATCATTGTTTCTTGTGCTCTCATTGTTTTATTCTTTTTACAAAATTTGGTTTCAGAACAGGACTAGGATTCACAAATGCCTACTCATGTAAAGATTTCCGAGTGCAATGGAGGAGGCAAAGTCTAACGAGTATCTTACTGCTTCTTTTTATCTGAAAGCGTGTGTATACACTGCAGACTACATGGCATTATTTCCTCAGTATCTATTCATCGTGGGGTTGAGCTAGACCACTATAATAAAACTTCTCCATTATGACTCCAGTCTTCACCTTCTCATTCTTGATTCTGCTGCAAGAGACGTAGGCCATGAATGGAACTACGAGTTGTGGGTGAATACTTACATGCAGGAACCGGCTCTACTATCTATTTTTGAAATGTAAATTTAGAAGGCGACGGATCGAGTATGTCCCTCTTCTTACGTAGACAAGAAAGCTGAAACTTACATTCTATATATACTTTTCGCAATTGCTGAAACTTAAATTCTGAACATGAATCTTGTTGACCCGCTGAAGCTGAAAACTATACATGTAGAGTCCATCGTGCGTACACAAGAAAGCTGGTTTTTGGATTCTGGGGATGAATCCGTGAGAGTTATGGCCAGAAACATAGCAGGGCGTGATAACCTCTTTCTTGCGTGTGCCACTTCTTCACATGCGACTGCTCTGCTTTGGAACTAGATAATGCCCCTGCACGTTGTTGTTGTTGCGGGAATTGGTTGCTATATACCTAGAGATGATACTCCGTGTGATTTGGCTCATATTATTTTAGTGGGCTTTGTTTGTAGTAAACATTAGTATTTAGACTAACAATATGTGAATTGAAACTAACATATAGTATTATATTTGCATATTCTATAGTTGTAGAATATTTATTAAATATGAGTAGTATGCATGGTACATTTAATTGTGGGTCTTCTCTCGTGAATGCATGGTGGCATGATGAGGTGGCACAGTTGTATGTTGAGGGAAACAGTATAACTCAGCTAGCTAGGAGCCACCACAGCGCTTTGACTCTCTCAGCCGTTGGATCTCTCTAACGTACGATCTAGATCAGCGCTGGTCATCCCAAGTCTGTCACGCGCGGCACGCACCGTTTCGCGGGCTGCTGCTCCGCAGAACGAGCTGGGTTTTCTCTCCGTAATCGGGCCCTCGGCGGCCCATGTCTTTCCATTTAGATGATAACAGCCCAGGTCGTAGGCGTAGGCGTTCTAGCACTAAAAAAATAAGGTTGTACGTGTTCCAGCCTTCTGTGTTCCTTCCGCGCCGCCCCTCCTCGATGCGTTCCTTCTCGTTGAACCGGCGTCGCCGTCGGCAAGCTTCTGTTGCGCAACTACCTCCGCGCCGGTGCCGTTCCCCCGCCCATTCTTTCTTTGCAGCACCTTCTTCACTGTTTTTTACTTTCATGTCTTGCAGCGTTCGTCCATGGCGGCTGCGGCCGCCGCCCGCGCCGTAGGTGTCCATCGCCGACTGTCTTCCTCCTGCATCCTCCTCGATGCCTTGCAGCTGTATCGCGCGTCCCTTCCCATCCGGTAACGGAAGCTGAAACTGCCGCGTTAAGGGTTCACTGTCTGCCTCCTGTGATAATGGTGATGATGGTAATTAATTTCAGGGGTGATGTTGACGATTAATTTGCCCTATTGGTGCGTTACCCCAATCTCCCATTCAACCTCATATATTATGCCTCGCACCATCTGTTCCTTCTGCCTTCATTGTCGTCTCGGCCATGCCTGTTGCCTATGTTTGTTCTTGCCAATCATCCTTTCTTGCAACTACCTTCAGTGAAAGTCAGTTCTTGCTATTCCTTCCTTGCAGGTTTGCAGTGCTCATTCGTTGGGATTTGCAAGTTGGAACTGCTCAGGGTTTGTGCATTACACCCAACTGCAACTATGGTTTCTGGACAGGTACCATGCTCACACATTCTTACATACGGTTTCCTATTGATCATCTACTATATATGTTTTCTTTATTACTGCGATTTTAGCTGTTCATTCTATGGAATTTGTTTGATTTTCGTTCCAACCGGCCACATCCTTTTTGTCTTCTTTCTTTTCTTTTCTTTGTTTCAGATCTGAGAGCAACACATGCTGGACCTAAGTAGAATAAAAATGCCTAAACGTTCTGCAACCTACTTTTCCGGTTTAAATCTGACTTCGCACTATTGCTGGTAATTCCAGCTACTTACCATGGCTTATCAAACCTTTGTTCCCCGTGTTTTAGATGCCAACACTGATGCAACTTGTTGGTGGGAAGAACGGATCCATAAAGATGAAATGGCTTATCTCAGAATCAAGGTTTATGTTTATTATGTTCTTAGATGATTGCATCTGAATTTTCTTTATGCACAAATAAAAGGGCATCCTGTTACTAACTAGGTTTAACAATTATGAACATAATTTAAACTTCAAATATAAATGTCAGTTTCAAATATTTCCCTTTGACATTACACATTCTACTCTTCATTACCATATCTCCTGTGACCCATCCGCGCATGGAAAGGCCATAGAGGCCAGCAGCGCCGTCATGATCACCTATGCGACCTCCCTTATCGATTCCTCTTGTCGGCTTGCCGGGTCACCGCTGTGCGGCGCTGTGGGCGTGGTGTTCGGCTGGTTCCACATCGCACACCATCCTCCCTGTAATAGACGGAAGCCACTGCATAAGGCTCAGGCAGTGCACACCTCTTTCAGTTCCTGAATAAGCAAAGCAAACCAAGAAATGTTCCCTTTTGCTAATGCCTGGCATAGATTACCTCTTCTGTATATCCACTATATACCGATTGGATATAATTAATCCTTTTAATAACATGTCCTAAACTATAGTCTCTGCGTATAACAAGGTCAGGGGAAGGTCATTTGCCTTCAAACCAACACCAGCCATGAAATAATCAGACCATGCGAGCTATGGAAAGCCTGTCCATTCTGCACATCCAGAAGCTGATGATGATCAGATTGAATCGGGAAATGGTATCGGCGACAAGGATATGGTGTTCCTGGTGTATGTTTCTTTCACCCTTCTTAATACCAAAAGCGCATCTGTACTTATTTATTTATACTTTCCAAACTATATGTTCTGGCAGCCGCAAAAGCCTGTATCTCTAGGCAGGTTCTGTTAGGACGTGCATCCTCCCTAAGTCTGGTTGTACGAATGAATCTAAATCAGATATAAGAGCTCGGGTTGACATAGAAGTGCTGCCAAGTAAGGCTAATTTGTTTGCAAACAAGCAGACTTTCTTTGGTTATCTTGCGCACGCAACGCATCATGCACTTGAAAGTGCGTCGCAAGCTGCCATCACGGATTTGATTAAAGAATGTAGGGTAGACATCGCCGATGCAAATTATAGTCACCTAACCACCATACAGGAAAAACTTCAAGCATATGAAGCCAAACAAAGATATATACACAAATTGTTGTATGGAATTCGGCAGATTTCAATTGACAGTGCGTAGTTTCTAACACTTGCGATATCACAACAACAAGCAAAACCGATATACATGTGCAATATATCGGCCTTATCCTGCCGTCACTGCCAGAGCAAAAAGTTGATGCCGTCCTTGCACACCTCACTTCTGCCTCTAAGTTCTAATCTGAACATATAAGTATAGATTACATCCAAATTACTTTTACTCACAAGTTATTCCATATATCTTCTGATATTTATACTTGCATTACAATACATTTGCAGGAACAAGGAGTGCGATTATCAAGAACATTGCCCATAAATTCTATTACTACCATGTTTTGTCCCTTCAAAAGTCCATGTACATTCCTTGGATACAATAATAATAATAAATGTTTGCATAATATATTTATCCCATAACTACTTGTTGGCACGAGTGCAAGCCACTTCTTTCGGTATATAGAGCAATCTGTGCACGCGGCGTCTACTTTTTTTCATGTACTAAAATATATATTTCAGAGCATTGCTACGACGTTCAGTTTCACAAAAGAGTGTCCATTCAACTAAGACTTTGCAGCATGTCATGAACAACATAGAAAAGTACCTCTACCTAAGCTAGGTGAAATCCATTTCATCAGACCGGTATGTACTCACTTTCACAAATCAATGGGAGGCAGAATACGCATATGGAGCTCTCCTATCCTCGTCGGTTGACTTCATACACTACTCCATGAAATTCAACCATTGGAGCCCAATGGATGAATTCGGTTATGACATGCTGATCAGCATGTTAGCATCTCTATTAAGAACCTCCCATTTCACTTATGGTCAAATCGAGTTGTAGAACACATCCTTAGCCCATTTTGTTCTCTAGAGTTTGTTCACCATGCAACAAAATAATCACAAGATCTAACAGCATACAAGTGTATGGCATGGACACGGAAGGGTGTCCTTATATCGTCAACCATGGTCATTTTTCTTCCTATAAAACACATACTCCTATCTAACAACTCCTACAGGAAGTTCTATACCTACAAAACACAATTACAAATAATATAATCATATAAATCTATTTACCTCCTCTTGCCATCGCAGCCATGGATCCTTCTTGCGTCGTGTGACACTAACCCACACCGGACTTAAGCAGCAAGAATGGCACCAAACAGTTCATTATAAAGGCCAAATGAACACGCACTTTTCTTTTAATTACAAAAGAAAAATAATGGTAACTGAACCATTAACTTCCCAGTTCCCACTACCATTCAAATGCAATTACAGTTAGGACAAATAATAAATTACAACCTTCCGCATTCATCATAAATTAAATTACGTAACATGATTTAATCTTTTAATCTTTTGTGGTGAAAAATCACAAGAGGCACCGCACTGACAATTTTGTACACTATAGTGCGCAATTGTTCGTTGCAAGCCTACCTATCCAAGCGCCTCTTTCAACAACAAAGGCCCATTGTGAGAGCCCATAAGATATTTTTGTCAGTTCTATATATCTAAAATTACAACTCGAGCAGCTAACAAATAAATTAATATCCCAATATGTTTTTCGTATGCACAAATCTTATAAAAAATGAAGTCAAAATTACATAGAATTTTTTGTCCGTTACAAAACATGATATTCACATTAAAGGAAAAAACGACCACCCTTATCATTTTAATAACATAGCATGAAACAATGTTTAAAACTAGCAGTTCTTTTCAAAATCATCTCAGTTGTTGCATCAAATATGGACGGGCGCGGCAACGCGTGCCTTCATGGTAAAGTTTAGGTATATAGGATACCAACCATGTGTGACAAGTAGAGCAGGGTGTGTGTGTGTGTGTCATACTGCTGGTAGTTGTTGCTTCAAGAGAGTATGAGGCGAGTGAGGATATGAGAGTTGATGTGCTTATGTTTCTGTGTTGTCTAATTTGACAAAGATAAAACTAAACTTTATGTAGACGGGTCCAATTGATTGCTACATGAGCCATCTGTATTCTTAATTTATTTTATGGACTGCCGTAGGTGTGAACTATATTTTGTGCTAATTTTTGTTATATAAACTAACCGGGTTGTGTTACATGATATTAAGATAATATATGTGGAGGAATATAGAGCGGGACATTTTCTAGCTCTGCTAGACATGGAGGATTGTAGGGGAATCGTTTACAACTAGGTATACGGGGTGATGGATGTTGATTATTCTGCTGGGAAAAGGCCGCAAGTAGACATCTTGAAGCCATTCCTAAAGGACTCACCAACACATGTGACTGTTTCTTCCCTTGTGCCTCCCATGCCTATAGTCTCTAAATGGTTCTCCCTGAGAGACAAGGAGATCAACACAATGCCACCGAGTTTCTCGTGTAGTTTCAGGAGAGTAGAGAGTTTTGTCACAAAGAAAGAGGAACGGAGGGGAACATTGGTTCCTTTAGGATGAATGACGCCCCTCACATGTATGTAGCCCTCGTGCCTTATATATGCAACGGTTGCGGTGCATTCAAACCCTAGTACTACTAGTAGGTTAGATAGATTGATAGGGCTAATTGCATTTGCTAGCTGCTACTAGTACCAACTCAGTGATGTTTTTTTTCTCTGCATTTTATTTCTACATTGTTAAGCCCTGAAAAATGATGGGTGCCCTTGCACGGTGAAAATCAATTAAAGCTCCAAAAGCTAAAATTGAGTAATTTGTGTTTGTGTGTCTAGCATTTCTCCATGAATGCAGGTGGCAAAGCTCTGCGGGGGAACCTTTCCACTGAGATAAAGCATGCAGTGGCCGCCCTTGTCGTTGCCTGGCAACACCGCTATGCCAGGCGGATCAAGGCCGGCTTGCCGGCCAGCTCACCCGAGGTCTCCGACGACGACGACGGCACCATCATGGAGACGAACTCCGACAACACCGCCCCGGCTCCCGCGCCTTCTGCGCACTACAACACCACCATGGCCGAGGTGCAGTCTATGTCGGCGCCTTTATTAGCATTCTAGCCGGCGCAGTAGGAACAACGGTACAAACTGTTCCTCCAGGAGCAACACCGGCTGGCAGGAGGCCAGATCTATGGCAAGCGCGTGAGTGAGGAGGCCGTGGCGGCCATGGCTGCAGCGAACCCCAACTTCGCCGCGGAGCAGCGTGCCATCTATGATGCCGTCCGCACTCAAGCTGACACAGTCCAGGAAGCGGCCGTCGTGACACTGTTAGAGTAATCACGTGTCCGCCATGTAAGTATCCGTGTCCATGTGGGATACGTGTGCCTACTCGGTTTGGGTTAGGTATAGCCTAGCAGTTCCTCTGGTAGTATATATACATGTATACCCCGTGTAAACGAAGAGTAAAGCAATACAAAGGAAAAGCCCCGGAGCGACACGCTCCTGTCGCTATCACCAAAATTAGTGTTTCCTCTGTCCAGTTTTGATCGCTCGTTTACATCAAGAGTCGCTGCTACACGTACGTACGTCCAGAATCGATTAAGCTGCCTGCTAGCTTGCTTGCTAACTGGCTGCACGTATGTGGTGACTCTGGGTGATCTGATTTAGAGATCAAAAGCCAACAGACACAGCTCCACGCCATTGCGTGGGAGAACAACGCGAGCAGCGCCTCATACACGCTGTTGAAGCGCCTCATACACGCTGTTGACGAACTATCAGGTTGCACATATGTAAAAGGCATATTCTGTGACTCCCGTCCCCGGCGTCCCTCTCTGAGACGACTCAGGGGAACTCTAGCTCCCTCCGCCGCCGGCCCTCAAACACCCTCCCTCCCCCCTCACCGCCGCCGAGGGACACAGCCGGGCAAAGCCCAGGCAGTGCCGGCGGCGGCGGGGCCTCTCCTTGGAGTGTCTCTCTCCTCCCTGGCGGCGGGCTAGTTCTTCCGGCGGCGGCTTAACGGTGTGGCGCGTAGGAGCTCCGGCGATGACTCGGTCCTACGGCGGGGTGGAGGGCAGGGCACCGTCAGTGGTGCTGCCTCCATGGCGGCTGTGGCTTGGGGCCCTTGACCCCTATCCGATCTGGATCTGGTGGTGCTTGGGCGTGGGCCATGGCGGCTGGCGAGGCATGGTGTTCGTAGGGGCTTCTGGGCCTCTAGGCACCATGGGGGTGCCGGTGGCGACGCGTGCCTGGCGTGGTGACACTGGTGGACGTCGTGGTCATCTTCTTTCAGAGATGGCCGGCCGGAGGCTTGGTGATCGGATCTCGAGATCCATCATCTTGTCCTAGCTACGAGTAGGGGAGACATGGTTACCGGTGAAAACCGAGCCAACGGCAGGCGAGGGCGGCGTTCTCGCTGTTACCTTCATGGAGGCATTGTCGTGTAACTATTGTCGACCCACTCGTGCTGCTCCAGAGGAAACCCCAGGATCTGGTGTCCCAGATCAGACGATGGCGGCACTGCAGTGTCGTTTCTCTCTTGGGAGCATCGTTGCGTAGCAGCGTTGGAGGTCAGGGGCAGGAGGTGGAGCGCCTTCATCTTGCACGGAGCTTCGGTGGAGATGTCAAGTCATGCCTGACCGACAGGTGCTATGCTTTGTCATGCTTGGTCGGCAGGTGCTACGCACGATAGATCTTTCAAGGACTTCAAGCTATGTCGGTAGGTGGTACTTGGCAGCATGCGCTGAGGTGTATTAGTGGCGACCGTGACGTGCTCAGCTGTTTGCGCACAGGGAGGAGGTGTTGTTGGGCGCCGTGGCGGCGTCGACGATAGGTAGACCGAGGAAGGTTGATGCATCGATCAGTACAGTTCTAAAGATGGAGCGCTAACAGTTGGCGGCGGCGGCCTCTGAGAGCACGCCGGACCAGTGTGTGCCCTAGACCCGGCAAGTGGCTAGGTTGGGGTCTCAGGTCTTAGATGTTAGGCTTCGCTGCGATGTCTGTTTGATAATAGGTCCAGGCTATCTGCGCTACTTCATCAACTAGATAGGTGTAGCGACAGTTTGTTGCTTAGACTGCGGCATTAGTCTTACTGTTGTATGACTGTAAGGTCTTGTGAGAATAATTAATAAACTGGCCGTATGCATCACCCAAATGCAGAGGCCGGGGGTCATCCTCTTTTTTTTTAAATAAATAAATCAGGTGGCCTAGTGGGACGATGACAGCGTCAGTGCTACCATTTCCATCGTGGACCTCATGTCTACCGTCGATTGACAGGTCGGAGCATGGAAGAAAGATTACTGGAGAGTAGGTTCAACTAATGACGGAAGAAAGATTATTGGAGCGGGAGAGCAGAACGAGACGGCTGCGCTGTCTTGGAAGAATGGAATTGGAATTTCTCAAGGCGACGAGAGACTCCTGCGTGACTAGATTATCTATTCATATTGGAATGGGCCAGCTATTTTCCTTGTGTTTTCCCCTTATGTATTTGTGCAGAGAGTCGTATGGGCCCAAGGCGGTCGCACTCCTTGCCATGGCCCAGGGCCGGCCCAGCCTCCGAAGATGAATAGGCCACGGGAGGAGGCAGGGCCCGATATCCTATGTGGGCCGGTCCGTCTCCCGTGTTCTAGAAAATACCTTCACTCCACGTGTTTTATTGACGGTGCTCATGGAAAGGGCGGATGAAAGACGACACGACCTTGGACGCCGGGCTCTACCGCCGTAGGATAGGTTTGTGATCAATTCTTTTTTGTTCTAAATGTTTGAAATGTAACGGAAGTCTGCCATATTTGCATGAGTCTCATCAGGTTTGTATAAAATCCGCCCATATTTACATAAATTTCATCCGGTTTGAACAAAGTATTCGCAATGTATGCGGGTAGCGTTGGATGGCGGTCTCCTGCATCCATATCGACGGACTGGTCTCCGCTGTCTGTGGACTGATGCAGGACGAAGTTTGCGGGTTGCCCGTGAAGTAGCCCTTACAAAGGCTGAGAACCAACATTATCCTCTGATACTTACTAGTCACGCATGATCTCAGATTGACATGGTCGATCTTAAATTCGATCCTAATTTTGCCGATCTGTTAGTGTACAGGGCAAGATGGAAATACATCGAAGTGATAGAAAAACTAAATTATTCCGAGAAAAGAACCAGGAAATGTTTAAAAATATTTTGTACTGCACTGGAGTCAGGTTACATAAATTGCTCTTTTATATGTTCATTATTTGCGAGATATTAAACTGAACCTTTACCATATTTTCTAAAATCAATATACAGATGCAAATAGTTCAGTTCCATCTTTTTCAATTGATGATTCGCATTTTAAATAGAAGAAAAGAGAGTTAGAAAAAAGAAAAAATAGGTCAGCAAATCCACCCGTTGTGGCGACATGCTGGGTGGTCAGATTGTGCTACTGATTAAGTTACAGTGTCAGTAATAACCAGGACTGAGCCTAACCAGGAGCATGAATGTCAATTATGAACTAACCTTTTTAACTGTACTATTCTGCAATGTTTATTTTGAAAAGGCTACTGTATGATCAGTTTGTAAACTCTTACAAAGTCTGTACTTTTTTAAGGGTAAACTATTACAAAGTCTGTACATGGTACTATGTTTTGGCATAGCCCAACCCCCATGCTGCGACCCGCCGTGTACTTTCTGACGGCACGAGACCACAAACTAGCAACAACGTATTCTTTCCGGGAAATACGCTAGTACACAAGCTACTAATCAGGTCGATCAAGCAGCCTAGCTACGGATGGCTTGAAACACACAAAGCACTCACGGGATACGTGCGAAAGGCTTGTGTCGTGACTTTGTTTTGTATGTATTGCTTTGATCTTCTAAAATGACGGTTTGAGATACAAACGATTACACATAGCAGCTAGCTATCCTACCACACTAGTCCTAATCGGTGACTGACCTGGTCCATACTGGACAGGAGTCTTACATGGTGGTTAATTCCACCAGTATTTATATATCAAGCAATATAGCAGGCAGTACCTTGGAGCTCGGGCTCAGCTACACCCATAATCTGCGTCGTCCGTTCCAGACTTGGGATCCGCATAAATCCAGCTGGCGTGTGCAGTCCGAGCCTTACTAAATGGACGAAAACAAGGAATACGGTATGAAACAGTTGCCCGGGAGTGGGCCTGGCCCCTCGCCGGCTGACGGCCGTTGTGGTTGAACGTAATGGGCCGTGGACCAGGAACGTGCACTACAGAGTGGGTCGTGGGACAAGACGTTAGCTTTTTTTGCCTGGGCGGGGAACAGATAAGGACTCCGCGACAGGGGCAGCTATCTGAGCCGCTTGTCGGCCGTCGAGACACGCCCCCGTGCGTGCTAGAAAGTCAAGACAGACTGGAAAAAAAAATCTGCCCCGCTCATTCTAGAGGCCGCTCGCCGCCGTCGAAGACGAATACGAAGGAGATTTCGCCGAGGCAGATTCAGAGCGGTGCGCGGGTTTCTGCCGCTCTTGCTTCAACGCCGGCCAATTTGCGGATGGACAACGAGGTAATGGAATTCCTGCTGGATGCGGTTGACAGGTTTGCCCCCTTTCAGATCTGTACCGAATTTCAACTGTTAAAAGGGCATTGGATAAAGTTTGGTCCGAGTTCTTGAGCAAGTCGGTATGCCGCTGATTCGCCGTCGTCGATGCAGGTTCCCAGTACGGGAAGAGTACGCTGATAATGTCGACCAACCGGATCCAATCCCGCTCATGTACCATCTGGAAAGGGGGAGTGCTAATCCGGATGTTGCTCAGGCAGATTTTGATTCTGGGGTAGCAGAGATAGTGTGCGAAGGTGTGCTAACTGACGCTCAAGTGGCTGGCCAGCGTAGACGTGATGAGTCTCCAACGAGGTCTGCCCAATCAACTGGCAGAGTTAATCCCCAGGCCCCAGGCTGGACTAAGAGGTAAAGTTCAGCAAACAACCATCTCTGATTTTTGCGAGCCATCAACCCTCTGTCTGTCCCGCGACGACGCCGCAAACCTCCGTGACAATAAATGCTCCAACCCACCACGTCATAAAATAGGATATACGGCCGGGAAATACAGAACGCGGCACAAATCCTGATGCAAACCATCGGTGGAGATTGCGGGATCATCTGAGCCCGAGCTCAGAAACAGATTTTCGGCAGTAGCTTCTTTATTTTGGTAGAGCTTTTTGCATCGGATGTTTTAGGTCTCACAATTCGCACTCGCACTACTGGAATTTTCGTATACGCCGGGTATCGGTGTCTTCGCCGAGAGCCAAAACACGGCCACTCGGCAAAGTAAAGAACGCGGAGAGCCGCACTCGGCAGAGGAAGTAAATCGGCAAACACATGGTACTGCTGACAGTATTGCTCAGCAAATAGATTATACTCAGCAAAAGGCACTGTTTGCCGAGCGCCATCAGGTCGCACTCGGCAAAGTATTGCCACGTGGAACAGTCGGCTGCGACTAACGGCACGGTGACCGCTGTAACTCTTTGCTGAGAGTGTCTCTCGGCAAACAGTTAGTCCCACCTTGGTCTTCATTAGTAAGAGTCTGTACGGTCAACTAGCAAAAATTCATAGTGGCCGTCGTATTCTAAAAGTGGATGGCGGCGTTTTTTCAAATTTATGATCCACACCGATACCGAGTGGGGCTCTCGGCAAGAGAGAAGTTTTCGAGAATTGCTCTCGGTAATTATAAGGCCACCATCAAAGTTTAGTCCCACCTTGCCTAGAGACAAGCAACAAAATCTGTTTAAATAGTGGGATAGTCCAGATGCAGTAAGCTTCGGTATTCATTAAGCTCTTGTTAAGGAGATGGACTATCACTTGTCTCGAGCATAGAACATTCAAAGTGATAGCCATGTTCTTAATGGTGGATGCCGGTGTTTTTTTAATTAATGGTGTCATCACAGGGCCCTGAGCTTGTAAACTGCACTGTTTTCGAGATAGTATCTGGGTATCGAAAGGGAACGTGTCCAGTTTTGTGCAGGAAGTGTTGGTCATGTTTCTCCGTTGGCCTCGAAACTTCTCGTGCTCTAAGAGGGGGCAACCACATGGCACGTGCCGCGGCCTCGCATTTTTCGGGGACGCTTGCAATATTCGAGAAATTTATTGCTCTACTAGGGTTTCTATTGGGGAACGTAGCATACAATTTCAAACAATTTCCTACGCTCAAGCGAGATCTATGTAGGAGATGCATAGCAACGAGAGGGGAAGAGTGTGTGTACGTACCCTCGTAGACCGAAAGCGGAAGCGTTTGACAACGCGGTTGATGTAGTCGAACTTCTTCTAGCTCCGACCGGTCAAGCACCGAACGTACGGCACCTCGCCTTCTTGATCCAGAAAGGTGTTGAGGAAGTAGATGAGTTCTGTCAACACGATGGCGTGGTGACAGTGATTGAAGTGATTCTCGCAGGGCTTCGCCTAATCACTGCAAATCTATGACCGTGGGTGTAAACTATGGTGGGGGGTGCCGCACACGGCTAACGATTGTTGTTGTTTGTTCTAGGCGCCCCCTTCCCACGTATATATAGGTGGGAGGGGGAGGGGACGAGCCATGGGGCGCCCCAATTAGGAGGAATCCTACTTGGGGTCCTATCCCAATTCGACCTCCCCCTTCCTTATTTCCGGAGGGGGGAAAAGGGAAGAGGAGGGAGAGAAGGAAAGGGGGGGCCCCTCTTTCCCTTCACTTATTCAGTCTCCTACCCGATACTATCCGGAGCACTTCTAGTGTCCGAATACTATCAACCTATATATCAACCTTTACCTCTCGACCATTTCGAGACTCCTCGTCATATCCGTGATCTCATCCGGTATTCCGAACAACATTCGGTCACCAAATCACATAACTCATATAATACTAAATCGTCATCGAACGTTAAGCGTGCGAACCCTACAGGTTCAAGAACTATGTAGACATGATCGAGACACTTCTCCGGTCAATAACCAACAACGGAACCTGGATGCTCATATTGGCTCATACATGTTCTACTAAGATCTTTATTGGTCAAACCGTCATGACAACATACGTTATTCCCTTTGTCATCGGTATGTTACTTGCCCAAGATTCGATCGTTGGTATCTTCATACCTAGTTCAATCTCGTTACCGGCAAGTCTCTTTACTTGTTCCGTACTACAACATCCCACAAATAACTCATTAGTCATGTTGCTTGCAAGATGTTGTCTGCTCGAACAACGTCGGTATTTCCCCAAAGAGGAAGGGATGATGCAGCACATCAATGGTAGGTATTTCCCTCAGTGATGAGACCAAGGTTATCGAACCAGTAGGAGAACCACACAACACCACGTAAACAGCTCCTGCACACAAAGAACAAATACTTGCAACCCGACGTAAGAGAGGGGTTGTCAATCCCTCACGGGTAAAAGTATAGATTAAATTGTAGTATATTGGATAAATAGATCTCGTGGCAACGCGAGATAAAAAAAATTGCAACAAGGTATTTTTATTATTTTCGGATTAATAGATCTGAAAATAAAAGCAAACAAAAATAGATCGCGAAGGAAAATATAATAAAGAAGAGACCCGAGGGCCGTAGATTTCACTAGTGGCTTCTCTCGAGAAAAACAACATACGGTGAGTAAACATATTACTGTTGGGCAATTGATAAAACTTTAAATAATCATGATGATATCCAGGCAATGATCATTATATAGGCATCACGTCCAAGATTAGTAGACCAACTCCTGCCTGCATCTACTACTATTACTCCACACATCGACCGCTATCCAGCATATGCATCTAGTGTATTACTTCATGGAGAAACGGAGTAATGCAATAAGAATGATGACATGATGTAGACAAGATCTATTTATGTAGAAATAGACCCCATCTTGTTATCCTTAATAGCAACGATACATACGTGTCGGTTCCCCTTCTGCCACTGGGATCAAGCACCGTAAGATCGAACCCATTACAAAGCACCTCTTCCCATTGCAAGATAAATAGATCAAGTTGGTCAAACAAAACCCAAATATCGGAGAAGAAATATGAGGCTATAAGCAATCATGCATATAAGAGATAAAAAAGACTCAAATAACTTTCATGGATAAAAACATAGATCTGATAATAAAGTCAAAGTTCATCGAATCCCATCAAACACACCGCAAAAAAGAGTTACATCAAATAGATCTCCAAGAGAACATTGTATTGAGAATCAAAAGAGAGATAGGAAGCCATCTACCTAGCTACTAACTACGGACCCATAGGTCTACAATGAACTACTCACGCATCATTAGAGAGGTACCAATGAGGTTGATGAACCCCTCCGTGATGGCGTCTAGATTGGATCTGGTAGTTCTTGAACTTGCGGCTGCTGGATTTTCGTTGACTCCCATAGGATTTCTGGAATATTGGGGTATTTATAGAGCAAAAAGGCAGTGCTGGAGGCCACCGAGGTGGGCATAACCCACCTGTGCGCGCCTGGGCCCCCAGGCGCACCCTGGTGGGTTGTGCTTCCCTTGGAGCACCCCTCTGGTACTCCTTCGTCCCATCTGGTGTCTTCTAGTCCAGAAAAAATCCATAAAAAGTTTCCCTGCATTTGGACACCGTTTGGTATTGATTTCTTGCGATGTAAAAAAATAAGTAGAAAACAACAACTGGCACTGGGCACTATGTCAATAGGATAGTACCAAAAAATGATATAAAATGATTATAAAATGATTGTAAAACATCGAAGAATGATAATATAACTGCATGGAATAATCCAAAATTATACATACGTTGGAGACGTAGCACAAGACTTCTTATGATGTGTATTACCGAGAGGGCCCAGAGATACCTCTCTGATACTCGGAGTGACAAATCCTAATCTCGATCTATGCCAACTCAACAAACACCTTCGAAGATACCGATAGAGCATCTTTATAATCACTCAGTTACGTTGTGACGTTTGATAGCACACAATGTGTTCCTCCGGTATTCGGGAGTTGCATAATCATATAGTCAAAGGAATATGTATATAACATGAAGAAAACAATGGAATAAAACTGAACGATCAATATGCTAAGCTAACAGATGGGTCTTGTCCATCACATCATTCTCCTAATGATGTGATCCCGTTCATCAAATGACAACACATGTCTATGGTTAGCAAACTTAACCATCTTTGATTAACGAGCTAGTCTAGTATATGTTTGTGGTGTTGCATATATGTTTGTGTTTGCAGGTACCGGTATTTGAAATGCGATAGTTGCCAATATTTTGCCGGAATGTTGATTCATTTCTGTTTCGGCGAGAATTTTGGCACTATGCATTCTTTTGGTCCTATTTTTAGGGAAGGTCATGCCAAATTTTTTCTTGGTTCTAAAATATTGTTTTGCTCTACCCCGCAGGCGACCATGGTCCGCACGATGACAGAAGGCATCGTGAATAGGTTTTTGGGCTCCACGAAGGCCGAGATGCTTCAAAAGAACGAGACGGAGATAAGATGTCCGTGTCGAAGATGCAAGCTGAAGAGCCTTATTGCAGACCCGGATTCCGGGCAGGTGCGGGACCACCTACTCTTGCGTGGTTTCATGGATGGCTATCGGTGGCAAGGTGATGAAGATGACTATGAAGTCGTCCATGGGGGCCGGGCAAGAAATGAGGAAGGGCAACAAGACAACGACCGCGGCGAGGGCGGGCGAGAAGACGAAGAATCTCCAGGACATGATCATGACGGTGATGCTGTACACAGTCATCATGTAGAAGATGCCGTACATGATGATGAGGAAGATCAAGACGAAGGGCATGATCATGAAGATGAAGATGCCGAAGCAGAAGATGATGGAGGCTGGGTGCAGGACCCTCATATTCAAGAGCTGCTTCTCAAGCAGACGGATAACGCAAGAGCTGCCGCCCGAGAGAAAGCCAAGCTGGATCAACTGGAGATAGACGCGGTTACTCCATTGTATGAAGGATGCATGCCCGAGGATACCCGCCTGAAAGTAACGCTCATGGCTCTGGAGATGAAGGTAAAACACAAAATGACCGACGCATGCTTCGACGAGAACATGTCATTCTTGCACGAACGTCTTCCCAAGGAGAACAAGTGCCCGACCAGTTTTGAGGAGGCGAAGAAAATCGTATGTCCTCTGGATTTACCGCACGTGAAATACCATGTGTGCATGAACAATTGCATCATTTATCGGGACGAGCACGCGGAGTCTACCATATGTCCGTTGTGCGGCGTCACTCGATACAAGAAGAGGAAGAAAGCTCCTCGAAAATCGGTGTGGTACTTTCCGATCACTCCTCGTCTGCAGTGGTATTTCGCGTACCCTAAGGTAGCAAAGCTCTTGCGTTGGCACGCAGATAGGGAGGAGAAGACGCTGGAAGATGACGGAAATGATCCAGAGATAAATAAAAAAGACAAGATGCTGAGTCACCCTAAGGATGCGAGCCAGTGGCAAGTGTTGAACTTCGAATACCCAGAATTTCGGGAGGATCCAAGGAACATCGTGCTGGGCGCGAGCACCGATGGAGTCAATCCGTTTGGCAGCCAGAGAAGCACACATAGCACCTGGCCTGTGTTTGTGTGGATGTACAACCTTCCCCCCTGGTTGTGCATGAAGAGGAAGTACATTCACATGAGTATGCTAATTGAAGGGCCGAAACAACCAGGGAACGACATCAATCTGTATCTGGGGCTGCTGAAAGAAGAGCTAGACACGCTGTGGAAAACGCCAGCCAATACGTGGGACGCCACAGAGAAAGAATACTTCCCTATGAGAGCCGTGACCGCTCATGACGGTGCACGACTATCTCGATTCACGGATATCTCATGGGCAGGTACTCCACGGATTTTCTGGATGCGTAAGGTGCATGGATGACACAACGTATCGCCAGCTAGATAGAGATCCCGGGTCTTCGAAAACCGTGTTCAAGGGACATCGAAGGTGGCTACGCGATGATGACCCGTGGAGGAAACGCAAGGATCTATTCGATGGTGAAACCGAACCCCGAAAACGCCCGCGTACGAGGAGCGGCGAGGAAATAGGCGAGCTGTTGAAAAATTGGAAAGATTGCCCACTGCCGGGAAAGAAGCAAAAGGCGCCAGAGCCGGGAAAGAAGCGAAAGGCGCCAGAGCCGGGAAAGAAGCGAAAGGCGCCAGAGCCGCTGCTGAATGTATGGAAAACGAGGTCTGTTTTCTGGGACTTTCCGTACTGGAAGATCCACCATGTGCCTCACAGCCTTGATGCCATGCATATCACGAAGAACGTGTGCAAGAGTCTGCTTGGTACCCTGCTCAACATGCCAGAGAGGACCAAAGATGGGCCGAAAGCAAGGGCAGACTTGAAATCAATGGGCATCAGGGAGGAGCTTCACACTAATGATGATGATGATGATGATGATGAGGCGAAGCAGACCACGAAACTTCGTCGCAAAGGCAAAAAGGCCAAGAAGACCGGAAGTGACTACCCTCCGCGTGCTTCACTCTAAGTCGAGGAGGAGATCGAGCAGTTTTTCACCTGCCTCGTAGGAGTAAAACTTCCTTCTGATTCTGTGGGAAGATAAGCGAGATACCTAGACCCAGCAAAGCGTAAGTTCAGCGGGATGAAGTCTCACGATCGTCACGTCTTGATGACGCAGATACTTCCAGTTGCAATCCATTGGGATCATGGGCCGCGCCGCGTCCGTGAAACACTATTTGGCCTATGCAACTTTTTCGACGTCATCTCTCGGAAGTCGATTGGCGTGAGGCAACTCGAAGGCTACAGGAAGAGATCGTGGTGATACTATGCGAGCTTGAGATGTACTTCCCGCCCGCATTCTTCGACGTTATGGTGCATCTGTTGGTCCATATCGTGGAGGATATCATCCAACTCGGGCTGACGTTCCTGCACAGCATGATGCCGTTCGAAAGGATGAATGGTGTCATCAAAGGATACGTTCGCAACATGTCACGTCCAGAGGGAAGTATAGCCAGGGGCTTTCTGACCGAAGAGTGCATGATGAGGACATCAATACCATTGTTACACCCACAGCCCGTGCTGCTATACATACTGGACCAATTACTAGAGCTCGCGCACGCCAACTAAATTACCAGGTACTTTCGTTTCTTGGTAATGATTCTAATGTTCATGAGAATATGATGCTGCCTAAATTGGATACATTTGTTTTGCTTATAAATGAAGGGCCTAGCTTGGAGAAGGATGAACATTGGAGCAAGAACAAGCATGGAGATGATGGCATGCGCAAGGGGAACAAGAACGGAGTTACAAGTGATGATTTCAGGGCTTTGAAGCCACCATAACGGGTGCATGAAGCCTTGGACGAAATATACAAGATGCCACTTCATAAATTTTGTCCAGAGGCTATTCTAGGTGCTCCGTCACCTTATTATTGGGCCAGGCCCATGTAATTTCAAAATACATAAGTATAGGCTATTTTTAGAGTCCGTATGTGTGGGGAAACAAGAGATAGGGTTGTTTTCGGACCCCTTCACCAAGGGCCACGAAATTCCCCCCTCTTCCTCCATATATACAGCCCTTAGGGCACCGTTTTGACTTCGGGTTTTGTTTAGATTAAAAGTTCGCCATAGCTGCAACTTCGCGTACTTCGTTTGTGTTCAACGACCGGACAAAAGGCGCCACGTAACCCCACCTTGATCAATAAAGCTTTCATCTTATATTCGCAATATCCAGATTGCAATCTCAGTTTCTTGCTTGTTCTTCGTTTGCTCGCAGGAAACAGACCCTCGTGGTCAGGTTGATCGTGCTCCGGCGTGGTCAATAACCTCTCGGAGTTGGTTTAGCGATTGCTAAGGCGGGACGTCCTCATACGTTCGTAGTCGGATCGTCAAAGTCGATTTCCACCAAAGCGATATCCATCATCTCGTCGAAAGATGGGACACCTTTGCCTCTATCAGTGCATCTCCTACTGCACGAATTATCTAGGCATCGAGAACCCCGTTGGTCTGCCCGTCAACAGGCACCTCGGCAGGCTCACTGGATGGGGTCACCGTGAGGGTCGCCGCGAAATGCATGTCGACTTCGAGGGTCGACTCGCCGACTTTGAAAGAGCAAACCTAGTCGTGCTACAACACATAGACATGGTCGATCCTTGGGTGGTAGAGCACAAAAACTTTATTGAGAAGACGTACAATGACCGAGGCCAACAGAGGACGGACGGAGATATAATCAAAGAGCACAACTCATGTTTCACGCGTTCGTTCTATCAGACGCGTCCTTCTTACCCTTTACATGAGGATTCTTCCGCGGAAGAACAACTCATATTCGCCTTGTCACAGGGCGCCGAGCACAACCTGATGACATATGAGGCGTACGATATCAACGGCTACACATTCTACACCGAGAACAAGGACATGAAGAGCGATGGTTATCAGAACTCCGGGGTAACGATGGAATCCTACACCGGTAACGACAAGGACAGATACTACGGAAGGATCGAGGAGATCTGGGAGCTGAGCTACGCTGGAGAGAAGGTCCCGATGTTCCGTGTCGATGGGCCAAGAGCGTCCTAAAAGAAGACCGGTATTTCACCACCATGGTTATACCCGAAGCCAAATCCAAGATCATGGGCGCATAAGCGTCACCGCGAAAATTGAGCCATGGATACTGGCTTCCAAAGTGGACCAATGCTTCTTCATTACCGACCCGTCAAAGCCCAGTCGTGTTGTCGTGAGGAGAGGCAAAAGGAAGATCATTGGAATGGATGGAGTAGCCAATGAGCAAGACTTCGACAAGTACGGCGACCCTTAGATCGAACATGACGACAACGATGAAGTAGCAGCACACACCACAAGAAGAAGCAGGACCACCCTAGGATATAAATATATGTGTGTGTATGATGATCCTCCTTTCCTGCAGTAGTATAACTAGGATATAAAGCACATTGAACTAACAATCTTGTATGGTGCCTAAACTACAATGATTCAGGAACATCAGATGACATAGCATGTGGATATTGACATAGGATGAGTAGATTAATAAGTGAGCCAAAAGTGATGGACAAACCTCATGCTAGGAATTCTCGAGGGTTGCATCTTTCTGAATGACCCTAATTGTCACTGACAATATCTGGACAGATTGAAAACAATTTAACTTCAGTACTTCAAGTAATTTTCATGAAAGATTTTTGAAGTCCAACTTCTGAATCTAGAATTTGATAAGTTCCGTAAATTTGTATGACCACAGATTTGTAAACTTTCAGAGATTTGTATGACCAAAGATACAGTTCAGATTTGATTAGTTCCATAAATTTGTATGACCAAATATATATTTCAGATTTGTAAAGTTTCAGAGATTTGTATGACCAAAGATACAGTTCAGATTTGAATTGTTTCAGAAATTTGTATGACCAAAGATGCTATTGTATATAAATGGGCTGCTATAGAACTGTTCTTCATCTTTACAGTGTTGTTGTATAGAAATATGCTGAATTTAGCAAAAAAATGGGGTCCTGGGAGACGCCGCTGCTGCTTGAGGCCCTTGAGAGGCCCTTCGTGTCGTGATGATTTTGCAGGTACCCCGAAAGGCCCTTGAGTTTGTCGGAATGTCGATTAACTTCCGTTCCGGCAAATTCGGGTACTCCATATGTCCTATTTTCAGCAAAGGTCATGCTGAAATTTTCCATGAATTTTAGCATGGCTTTGCTAAAAATCGGACATATGAGGTACTTGCTACTAATGCATGGCCCGGGGTATCTTAGTACTTAATTAAGTAGGATCAACTGCCCTTTATTCTTGCTGCATTAAACCCAACTTAGAATTCTCCTCAGCATCGATAAACCCTAGATGATAAACCCAACATAGGTGGCAATAGAGCCAAGTGATTAGTGCAATAAACCCAACATAGGCTTTTAGGGTGCCTCGCCGACAAACCCTAAATGATAAAAGCTTAGCTTTTAGGATGCCTCGGTGTCGACAAACCCTAAATGATGAGACCATGATCTTGTTCCTTGACAATAACCAACTTTTTGACCAAACGTTTTTCCTATTTAGAGCGAAGCATGGCCCACAACGATGAGGCCGACGGTTCGGGCGGAAAGCAATTCTGGGAGCTGTCCCAGGAGTTGGAGGAAGAACCTCACCGCTATGAGGATGCCGCGGAAGACAACGATCCTGACTACACAACCCCTAGTGGCGTCGGGGATGACACCACTGATGGTGCCGCCGAGGATGCCACCACTGATGATGGCGGCGCACACACAGATGGCAGCCAACCGAAGAGGCAACGGAAGGACCGGCGCCTGAGCGTGCTCGGCAGCATCAGGGAGGAATTTACTGAAGTGGACTCCGACGGGAATACGATGGCGCCCAAACAAGTAGTCAAGGGGTACTCGATTCAGCTCGGGTGCATTCTCCGGAGCACCGTCTCGATCAACATCGACAACCTAAGGCATACGGACCACGGGAATTTGCGCAGCCTCCTCTTCACGAAGCTGCACGAACGATACAAGTTCCCCGCTGAGTTTGCAAACACACGCCTCTCAGGGAATAAAGTGAATAGTACCGCCCTCACGAGGATGAGCACGGCCCTGTCTACTTGGAGAAGCATGGTGAAGGCAATGATTGACAAAGGTGGTAGTTATGACAAGATCAAGGCGAAATATCCTTTGATGAGCGAAGATGAGTACAAGGAGTTCAAGATCAAGTGCGAGAGCAGCGCAACCTCCGTATCAAGTCAGTGGGGCAAATGTTTCAGCAAGGTCAGTCAACAGGTCGGAACCTTTCCGTGACTTGACCACAATGTCATCCATGTATGCTTCCACATTCCGACTGATTTGAGTGAGCAAACACTTCTGAATTATCCTCATGAACGTGGCTCCGGCATTCTTGAGGCCGAATGGCATGGTGACATAACAGAAGCACCCGAATGGAGTGATGAAAGATGTTTTGATCTCGTCGGGTCCATACAGACGGATCTGATGGTACCTGGAATAGGCGTCTAAGAAAGACAACCGCTCACATCCCGTAGTCGAGTTACTATTTGGTCGATGCGGGGGAGAGGAAAATGATCTTTCGGGCAGGCCCGATTGATATGTTTGAAGTCGATGCACATGTGAAGTGACTTGTCCTTCTTAGGGACCATGAAAACATTGGCGAGCCACTCGGAGTGGTATATCTCTCGGATAAACTCTGCTGCTAAGAGCCGAGTCACCTCCTCGCCAATGGCCTTTCTCTTCTGGACGGCGGACCGTCGAAGATGTTCTTTGACAGGTTTAACTTTCGAGTCGACTCGTAGACGATGCTCAGCCAGTCCCCTGCGAACACCCAACATGTCAGCAGGCTTCCATGCGAAGATGTCCCAGTTCTCACGGAGGAACTAGATGAGCGCTTCTTCCTATTTGGAGTCGAGTGTTGTTGAGATGTGAGTCGGAGCAGCATTGGGATCAGTCGGGTGAATATGAATCGGTTTCGTCTCGCCGGACGACTGAAATGCTGACTCCGTGGTGGGCTTCTTGGCTCGCAGCAAATCACTCGGGTCTGCAGTTTTCTGGTACTCTTGCAGCTCTACCACTGCCATCTGAGCATCGGCGATTTTAGAGCCTTTCTGAAAACACTCTTCTGCTTTCTTCCGATTGCCAGTGATAGTGATCACACATTTGGGGCCTGGCATCTTCAGTTTGAGATATACATAACATGGTCGAGCCATGAAACGTGCATACGCCGGCCTCCCCAGAATAGCGTGATAAGCACTCTGAAAGTCCACGACCTCAAAGGTCAGCTTTTCCTTACGAAAATTCTTGTGATCACCAGAATAGAGTGACTCAGCCTTTTTTCCAGGAATGACTCCATGGAAGCTCATGTTGCTGGTGCTGAGTCTGGACATCGGAATGCCCATCCCTTTCAACGTCTTTGCATACAATATGTTCAGGCCACTGCCACCATCCATCAAAACCTTAGTTAGTCGAGGGCCTTCGACGACTGGGTCGACCACCAACGCTTGCCTCCCAGGGGTGGCTATGTGTGTCGGGTGATCAGACTGGTCGAACATGATGGCGGTCTGCGACCATTTCAGATAACTGGGTGTCGCCGGAGCGACCATATTCACTTCTCGGTTGATAACTTTCAATCGACTTTTGCTTTCAACGTCAGCAAAAATCATCAGAGTGGAATTGACCTGGGGGTATCCACCGTCACTATCTTCCTTGTCCTCAACTTTGTCCGACTCCTTCTCCTTGTCCTTGGGCTGCTTCCCTTGGAACTGTTGAATAAAGAGCCAACACTGTCGAGTGGTATGCTTTGGGTAAATGAGTTTACCCTCTTCATCTTTCTTCGTGTGAATGTGACATGGCAAGTCTAACACATCATTTCCATCTTAGTCTTTCACTTTCTTGGGGTTCCAAGGCCCCTTGGGTTTCCCCTTGAACTTTCGTGGAGTCACGACCAAGGCTTCTCCAGGAGCAGCTGGCTCGGCTTTCCGCTTCTGTTTCCGACTAGAGTTCCCTCTCCCGGTTTCATTAGCGGCTAACTTGTACTTGCCACTCCGGAGCCGATCCTCTTCTTCACCATTGGTGTACTTGGGGGCAATCTCCATCATTCGACTCGGGGTCATATCTTCTGTCCGACCGAATTTCAAACTCAACTCTCTATTCTTAACGCCTTCCTTGAAGGCACAGACTGCCTGATGATAAGATACATTCTCTACTGTGTGGTGCAAAATGATCCATCTCTGGATGTAATCCTTCAGAGTTTCATTCGACTTCTGCACACACAACTGCAACTCTGTCAATCCTGCTGGCCGCTTGCAAGTTCCTTCAAATGTCCTGACAAACACTCGGGCGAGATCTTCCCTAGTGTATATGCTGTCAGGTGCTAATCGATTCAACCACGCCCGGCTGAGCCTCCAACATAAGAGGCAGATGTTTCATGGCCACTTCATCGCTGCCGCCGATCTGAACAACCACTCGGTAGTCTTCAAGCCAAGTATCCGGCTTGGACTCACCAAAGGAACTTACTAACTCCGCCGCCAACCTGAAGTTGGGAGGAATCACCGCGGCTCGATGGCTCGCTAAAACACTCTCGTCGTGAGACATGGACTATCTTTCTTGATGGGCGATTTACATCATGGCCTTCTCGGTTAGCTCTGTTCCTGTCGACCCGACCTTGAACGATGACGAATCTCGCATCAAAGCCTGGTTCCCTGGGGTCGACTGGAATCCTTCGCTCAACACCGTGGTCAAGGCGTCATCATCTTGGTTGCCGAGGCGCATATGACCCACCCCTAAGGGGAGGAGTGGGCACTCGACGTCGATCATCACGATCGAATCGGTCCTCATACTGATCACGCCGACCTCCATGCCCCTCACGCCTCGGGGGCGATCTTGGGCTATGTGCCGACTGGACTGTATTCGCAGCGACGGATCTGCTGTGAATCCTGTTCCGCGACTGCGATACAACTGAATTTTGATCTCCTGCTGCCCGGAGCAAATCTCTGATCTGGAGTAAGCCTCTGCCAGCCTCCGACTGGGAAGGCTGAATGGACTCTGCTATACGGGCTGCAGCTGCTAGATTCTGAATGGGAGTTCGGTATACCTGAGTCGGTTGTGGAAAGAGTTGACGTCGACTGGACGACGGGACCCGTTGTTGCGCTCGTTCGTCGAGCACTCGCTGGAGATTTTCCAGTCGAGTGCGCTCAGCCAAGTTGGCCAAACACGCATCTTCTAAGGCACGGGCCTCGGGGGTTTCTCCAATGATAGGGTTGTGAAGTGCATCCATGTTCCGGCGGCGAAGCTCCTCCTCTGCAGCGAAGTGAGGGGCTCGGGTTGGTACTCTTCGTGAACCTGCGCCGCCTCGCCTCCGCCAACGCCTCCGTCAGTGCGGGGGAAACCAGGAGGACTACGTGGTCCGTCGACCATCAGAACCTCCACCGCTGGATCGCTGCTGTCGCACTCGGATCTGATCTCTGCGAGCCAGTCGACAGATCGAACAGGCCGTAGAGAGATTCGTCGGGCTTGATTGGCGCGACTTGGGGAGTGGCCGACTGGCGGGCCACCGCGTACCTCACCCACCGCTGAAGCCTCGATCGTCCGGAGTGCTTGCGCCGGCGCGAGACTGGGAGGGAGGACGGCACTGGAGCCGACCGATACTGGGTCGACGGCTGCCGCAAGAGGACGCCGCGGACGCACGCGCGAAAGTGTGTTGCCCCGCGGACGGGGAGTGCGTCAACATCGAGTGGAGCCTCCTGCAGCCAAGTGGAGTCATCGGCGATGAACCTGAGCGCGGTGAGACGGATCTCGCGGCCCTCAACCAAAACTCCGCTTGAAACCATGATGAAGGGGATCGGAAAAACTGCAACTTCTCCAACAAGTCGCTAAGACACCTGCCCCACGGTGGGCACCAACTGTCGTGGTTCTAAGTCTGACAGTAGAATGGGGGGTAGGTATGGAGAGGCAAGATCCTAGCTATGGAGTAGTTGTATGCGCAAGATGTTTACGAGTTCAGGCCCTTCTCGGAGGAAGTAACAGCCCTACGTCTCGGAGCCCGGAGGCGGTCGATTGTATTATGTTCGTATGAGTTACAGGGGTGCCAACCCTTTACACTGAGGAGGGGGGTGGCTTATATAGAGTTCGCCAGACCCCTCCAGCCCTCAGTTATGTAGGGATTAAGGTACATTAAGAGAGGGAGTTATCGTAACGCCCCACATAAAGTGCTATGATGACCATAAAGCCACTTAATGACCATCGCTTATGCAAGTGCACTAACTGTAGACCTTCCGTGGTCGAGTGGTTGGCTGGTGGTCGAAAGTGTCTTCGTGTTCACGAGTGGAATCCTTCTAGGTCGACTGAAAGGTGTTTTCTTTAGGAGATGTCCTTGGGGTGGGCACCTTAGACAGGTTCATGACCCTACCCTAGGTACATGACTTCATCAGCCAGGGCAGGCCGCGCGCCCCCTCCCCCTCTAGTACTAATAGGACAAGGAGGGAGGGGGGGCGGCGCCCCCCTTTCCTTCCTCTCCTCTCTCCCCTTCCTTCCCTCTCTCCTACTTGGATAAGGAAAGGAGGGAGTCCTAATCCGATGGGAGTAGGACTCCTCCCTGGCGCGCCCCCTCCCCCTTGCTCCTTTATATACAGGGGCAGGGGGCACCTCTAGACACAACAATTGATCCTTGAGATCTATTAGCCGTGCGCGGTGCCCCCCTCCAACATATTCCACCTCGATAATATCGTATCGGTGCTTAGGCGAAGCCCTGCATCGGTAGAATGTCATCATCGTCACCACGTCGTCGTGCTGACGCAACTCTCCCTCGAAGCTCGGCTGGATCGGAGTTCGAGGGACGTCATCGAGCTGAACGTGTGCTGAACTCGGAGGTGCCGTGCCTTCGGTACTTGATCGGTCAGAATGTGAAGACGTACGACTACGTCAAACGCGTTGTGCTAACGCTTGCGCTTTCGGTCTACGAGGTTATGTGGACAGCACTCTCCCCTCTCGTTGCAATGCATCACCATGATCTTGCGTGTGCGTAGGAATTTTTTTGAAATTACTACGTTCCCCAACAGTGCATGCACGTCCCGATCGTGAGCCGCGTCCGTGGCCTGCTCATCAAGGAGCTCAAGGAGAGCGCCGCGTCCAATACCTGCATCATGATTAGGAAGCAACACAGGGGCATATGCAACATCCACAAATTGATCAGGCGAAGGTATAGACACGGGCACTGGTGGTGTGGGAATGGTAGAGTTTATCGGAAGTCTACGAAAAGGGAACACATTTTCATCAAACACAACGTCACGAGAGATGTAGACGCAATTTGTAGGAACATGGAGGCACTTTTACCCTTTGTGAAGGGAACTATACCCGAGAAAAACACACTTCTTAGACCAAAACTCTAGCTTACGCTTGTTATACGGACGTAGGTGAGGCCAACACGCACACCCGAACACTTTGAAGAATGTGTAGTCTGGAATTTCATTGAGCAAGAGTTCATGCGGTGTTTGCATTTTTAGAAGTCATGAGGGAAGCCTATTTATCAGAAAATAGGATGTGTAGAAAGCATCACTCCATAACAGAAAAGGAACGGATGCATGAGCTAGCAAGGTTAGCCCAGTTTCAGCAAGATGACGATGCTTACGTTCGGCAGCTCCATTCTGCTGATGTGTATGAGGACATGACACACGATGTGAAATCCCAAGTTTGTTAAAAAATGAGTTGAGGTTGTGGTGTTCACCCCCCAGTCGGATTGAGCATGGATGATTTTCTGCTTAAGGAGACGCTCAATGTGTGCTTGAAACTGAATGAAAACATCGAACACACCAGACTTGCACTTAATAAGATATAGCCAAGTAAACCGACTATAAGCATCAATAAAACTGACATAATAATTGTGACCACTAACGGACATCTGGGCATGACCCATACATCAGAAAACACAAGCTCAAGAAGATGTTTCACAACACGACTAGTCTCTGAAAATAGAAGTTGATGACTCTTGCCCTGCTGACAGGCATCATAGATAGTTTTAGCTATTTTATTGGACACAACTGATAGTTCATGACGATGCAACACATGACGAACTATAGGAGCCGTAGGGTGACCAAGGGGCGCATGCCAGTGTGTAGGCGACCCACGAACACCACTGAAAGCCTGAGGAGAAGACTACATGGAAGGTGTGCGCGGTGCATCAAGTGCATACAGTCCATGATGAAGACGACCGCTAAGCAGAACAACCCTCGTGTCCCGATCCTTGATAAAGAAACGAAAACGGTGAAACTCAGCAAGGACATTATTATTGTTAGAAATATGCCCTAGAGGCAATAATAAATTAGTTATTATTATATTTCCTTGTTCATGATAATCGTTTATTACCCATGCTATAATTGTATTGATAGGAAACTCAGATACATGTGTGGGTACATAAATAACACCATGTCCCTAGTAAGCCTCTAGTTGACTAGCTCGTTGATCAACAGATGGTTACAGTTTCCTGACCATGGACATTGGATGTCATTGATAACGGGATCACATCATTTGGAGAATGATGTGATGGACAAGACCCAATCCTAAGCCTAGCACAAAGATCGTAGTTCAGTATGCTAAAGCTTTTCTAATGTCAAGTATCATTTCCTTAGACCATGAGATTGTGCAACTCCCGGATGCCGTAGGAATGCTTTGGGTGTACCAAACGTCACAACGTAACTGGGTGGCTATAAAGGTGCACTACAGGTATCTCCGAAAGTGTCTGTTGGGTTGGCACGAATCGAGACTGAGATTTGTCACTCCGTGTAACGGAGAGGTATCTCTGGGCCCACTCGGTAGGACATCATCATAATGTGCACAACGTGACCAAGTGGTTGATCACGGGATGATGTGTTACAGAACGAGTAAAGAGACTTGCCGGTAACGAGATTGAACAAGGTATCGGCATACCGACGATCGAATCTCGGGCAAGTACAATACCGCTAGACAAAGGGAATTGTATACGGGATTTATTCAGTCCTTTACATCGTGGTTTATCCAAATCCCGCTGTTGGTTATTGACCGGAGAACGTCTCGGTCATGTCTGCATGGTTCCCGAACCCGTAGGGTCTACACACTTAAGGTTCGATGACGCTAGGGTTATAGGGAATAGATATACGTGGTTACCGAATGTTGTTCGGAGTCCCGGATGAGATCCCGGACGTCACGAGGAGTTCCGGAATGGTCCGGAGGTAAAGATTTATATATGGGAAGTCCTATTTTGGCCACCGGAAAATGTTCGGAATTTTTCGGTATTGTACCGGGAAGGTTCTAGAAGGTTCCGGAGTGGGGCCCACCTGCATGGGGGACCCACATGAACGTGGGTAGTGTGGCAAGGCCCCACACCCCTGGTCAAGGCGCACCAAGATCCCCCTTTAGAAGGAATAAGATCATATCCCAAAGGGATAAGATCAAGATCCCTAAAAAAGGGGGATAACAATCGGTGGGGAAAGGAAAGGATGGGATTTCTTTCCTCCCACCTTTGCCAACGCCCCAATGGACTTGGAGGGCAAGAAATAATCCCCCTCCACCCCAATATATAGTGGGGAGGCGCATGGGAGCTGCACCCTTGCCCCTGGTGCAGCCCTCCCCCTCTCTCAAGTCCTCCTCCTCTCCCATGGTGCTTGGCGAAGCCCTGCGGAATTGTCACGCTCCTCCATCACCACCACACCGTCGTGCTGCTGCTGGATGGAGTCTTCCCCAACCTCTCCCGCTCTCCTTGCTGGATCAAGGCATGGGAGAAGTCACCGGGCTGTACGTGTGTTGAACGCGGAGGTGCCGTCCGTTGGGCACTAGGATCTCTAGTGATTTGGATCACGACGAGTACGACTCCTTCAACCCCGTTCTCTTGAACGCTTCCGCTTAGCGATCTACAAGGGTATGTAGATGCACTCTCCTTCCCCTCGTTGCTAGTTTCTCCATAGATAGATCTTGGTGACACGTAGGAAAATTTTGAATTTCTGCTACGTTCCCCAACAGTGGCATCATGAGCTAGGTCTATTGCATAGATTCTTTGCACGAGTAGAACACAAAGTATTTGTGGGCGTTGATTTTGTTCAATATGCTTACCGTTACTAGTACAATCTTGTTTCGACGGTATTGTGGGATGAAGCGGCCCGGACCGACCTTACACGTACACTTACGTGAGACAGGTTCCACCGACTGACATGCACTTGGTGCATAAGGTGGCTAGCGGGTGCCAGTCTCTCCCACTTTAATTGAATCGAATTCGATGAAAAGGGTCCTTATGAAGGGTAAATAGCAATTGACATATCACGTTGTGGCTTTTGCGTAGGTAAGAAACGTTCTTGCTAGAAACCCATAGCAGCCACGTAAAACATGCAAACAACAATTAGAGGACGTCTAACTTGTTTTTGCAGGGTATGCTATGTGATGTGATATGGCCAAAAAGGAATGTGATGAATGATATGTGATGTATGAGATTGATCATGTTCTTGTAATAGGAATCACGACTTGCATGTCGATGAGTATGACAACCGGCAGGAGCCATAGGAGTTGTCTTTATTTATTGTATGACCTGCGTGTCATTGAACAACGCCATGTAATTACTTTACTTTATTACTAACCGTTAGCCATAGTAGTAGAAGTAATAGTTGGCGAGACAACTTCATGAAGACACGATGATGGAGATCATGATGATGGAGATCATGGTATCATGCCGGTGACGATGATGATCATGGAGCCCCGAAGATGGAGATCAAAAGGAGCAAAATGATATTGGCAATATCATGTCACTATTTGATTGCATGTGATGTTTATCATGTTTGTGCATCTTATTTGCTTAGAACGACGGTAGTAAATAAGATGATCCCTCATTAAAATTTCAAGAAAGTGTTCCCCCTAACTGTGCACCGCTATGTAAAGTTCGTCGTTTCGAAGAACCACGTGATGATCGGGTGTGATAGATTCTTATGTTCACATACAACGGGTGTAAGCCAGATTTACACACGCGAAACACTTAGGTTGACTTGACGAGCCTAGCATGTACAGACATGGCCTCGGAACACAAGAGACCGAAAGGTCGAGCATGAGTCATATGGTAGATACGATCAACATGAAGATGTTCACCGATGATGACTAGTCCGTCTCACGTGATGATCGGACACGGCCTAGTTGACTCGGATCATGTAATCACTTAGATTTCTAGAGGGATGTCTATCTGAGTGGGAGTTCATAAGATGAACTTAATTATCCTGAACATAGTCAAAAACCCTTTGCAAATTATGTCATAGCTTGCGCTTTAGTTCTACTTTTTTAGATATGTTCCTAGAGAAAATATAGTTGAAAGTTGACAGTAGCAATTATGCGGACAGTAGAAGGCTTATGTCCTTAATGCACCGCTCGGTGTGCTGAACCTCGAACGTCGTCTGTGGATGTTGCGAACATCTGACATACACGTCATGATAACTACGTGATAGTTCAATTAAACGGTTTAGAGTTGAGGCACCAAAGACGATTTCGAAACGTATGAACATATGAGATGTTTCGAGGGTTGAAATTGGGATTTCAAGCTCGTGCCCACGTCAAGAGGTATAAGACCTCCGACGATCTTCTTAGCCTGCAAACTAAGGGAGAAAAGCTCAATCGTTGAGCTTGTGCTCAGATTGTCTGAGTGCAACAATCACTTGAATCGAGTGGGAGTTGATCTTCCTGATGAGATAGTGATGTTTCTCTAAAGTCATTGCCACCAAGCTGCTAGAAGCTTCGTGATGAACTATAACATATCAGGGATAGATATGATGATCCTTGAGCTATTCGCAATGTTCGACACCGCGATTGTAGAAATCAAGAAGGAGCATCAATTGTTGATGGTTAGTGAAATCACTAGTTTTAAGAAGGGCAAGGGCAAGAAGGGGTACTTCATGAAACGGCAAATCAGTTGCTGCTCCAGTGAAGAAACCCAGGGTTGAACCCAAACCCGAGACTAAGTGCTTCTGTAATGAGAGGAACGGACACTGAAGCAGGATTACCCTAGATACTTGGTAGATGAGAAGGCTGGCAAGGTCGATAGAAGTATATTGGATATACATTATGTTAATGTGTACTTTACTAGTACTCCTAGCAGCACCAGGGTATTAGATACCGGTTCGGTTGCTAAGTGTTAGTAACTCAAAATAAAAGCTACGGAATAAACGGAGACTAGCTAAAGGTGAGCTGACGATATGTGTTGGAAGTGTTTCCAAAGGTTGATGTGATCAAGCATCGCCTGCTCCCTCTACCATCGAGATTTGTGTTAAACCTAAATTGTTATTTGGTGTTTGCGTTGAGCATAGACATGATTGGATTATGTCTATCGCAATACGGTTATTCATTTAAGGAGAATAATGGTTACTCTATTTATTTGAATAAAACCTTCAATGGTCTTGCACCTAAAAGAATGGATTATTGAATCTCGATCGTAGTGATACACATTTTCATGCCAGAAGATATAAGATAGTAATGATAGTACCACTTACTTGTGGCACTACCATGTAAGTCATATTGGTGTAAAACGCATGAAGAAGCTCCATGTTGATGGATCTTTGGACTCACTCGTTTTTGAAAAGTTTGAGACATGCGAACCATTTCTATTGGTGTATACGCATGAAAAAACTCCATGCAGATGGATCGTTTGGACTCACTTGATTTTGAATCACTTGAGATATGCAAATCATACCACATGGGCAAGATGACTGAAAAGCCTCGTTTTCAGTAAGATGGAACAAGATAGCAACTTGTTGGAAGTAACACACTTTGATGTGTGCAGTCCAATGAGTACTGAGGCATGCAATGAATATCGTTATGTTCTTACTTCACAGATGATTCGAGTAGATGTTGAGTATATTTACTTGATGAAACACAAATCTGAATTATTGAATGGTTCAGGTAATTTCAGAGTGAAGTTAAAGATCATTGTGACAAGAGGATAAAATATCTATGATATGATCATAGAGATGAGTATCTGAGTTACGAGCTTTGGCACGCAATTAAGACATTGTGGAAATTGTTTCACAATAAATACCGCTGGAACACCATAGTGTGATGGTGTGTCCGAACATCATAGTTGCACCCTATTGAATATGGTGCGTACCATGATGTCTCTTATTGAATTACCACTATCGTTCATGGGTTAGGCATTAGAGACAACCGCACTCACTTTAATAGGGCACCACGTAATTCTGTTGAGACGACACCGTTTGAACAATGGTTTGGAGAAACCTAGGTTGTCGTTTCATAAAAGTTTGGGGCTGCGATGCTTATGTGAAAAAATTTCAGGTTGATGAGCTCGAACCCAAAGCGGATAAAAATGCATATTCATAGGACACCCAAAACAGTTGGGTACACCTCCTATCTCAGATCCGGAAGCAAAAGTAATTGTTTCTAGAAACGGGTCCTTTCTCGAGGAAAAGTTTCTCTCGAAAGAATTGAGTGGGAGGATGGTGGAGACTTAATGAGGTTATTAAACCATCACTTCAACCAGTGTGTAGCAGGGCACATGAAGTTGTTCATGTGGCACCTACACCAATTGAAGTGGAAGCTGATGATAGTGACCATGATGCTTGGATCAAGTCACTACGGACCTCGTGGAGTCGACAAGGACGCGTACTACTTCAGAGTGGTACGCAATCCTGTCTTAGAGGTCATGTTGCTAGACAACAATGAACCTACGAGCTATGGAGAAGCGATGGTGGGCCCAGATTCTGACGAATGGCTCGAGGCCATAACATCCGAGAGAGGATCCATGACTTTGGAAGAAATACTTGATGGTCGTAAGGACGTTGGGTAAAGATGGGTTTTAAAAGGAAGACAGACAATGATGGTAAGTATCACCATTAAGAAAGCTCGACTTGTCGTTAAAGATATTTTCCGACAAGTTCAAGGAGGTGACTACGGTGAGGCTTTCTCACTCAGAGCGATGCTAAGAGTCTGTTGGAATTGGATTAGCAGTTACTGCATTATTTATGAAATCTTGCATATAGGATGTCAAAACATTGTTTCCTTGACAGTTTTCTTGAGGAAAGGTTGTATGTGATACAACCAGAAGGTTTTTGACAATCTTGAAAGACGCTAACAAGTATGCAAAGCTCCAGCTATCCTTCTAAGGACTGGAGTAAGCATCTCGGAGTTGGAATGTACGCTTTGATGAGATGATCAAAGATTTTGGGTCTATACAAAGATTATGAGAAACTTGTATTTCCAAAGAAGTGAGTGGGAGCACTATAGAATTTCTGATGAGTATATGTTGTTGACATATTGTTGATCAGAAATGATGTAGAATTTCTGGAAAGCATACAGGGTTGTTTGAAAAGTGTTTTTCAATGGAAAACCTGGCTTAAGCTACTAGAACATTGAGCATCAGGATCTATGAGGATAGATCAAAAACGCTAAATGGTACTTTCAAATGAGCACATACCTTGACATAATCTTGAAGGTGTTCAAGATGGATCAGTCAAAGAAGGAGTTCTTGCCTGAGTTGTAAGGTATGAAGTTAAGAGTTAAAGCTTGACCACGGCAGAAGAGAGAGAAAGGACGAAGGTCGTCCCCTATGCTTCAGACGTAGGCTCTATAGTATGCTATGCTGTGTACCGCACCGGAAGTGTGCCTGCCATGAGTCGATCAAGGGTACAAGAATGATCCAGGAATGGATCATTGGACAACGGTCAAAATTGTCCTTGGAGTAAATAAGGACATGTTTCTCGATTACGGAGGTGATAAAGAGTTCGCGTAAAGGGTTACGTCGATGCAAGCTTTAACACCTATCCGAATGACTCTGAGTAGCAAACCGGATACGTATAGTGGAGCAACCATTTGGAATAGCTCCAAGTGGAGTGTGGAAGCAGCATTTACAATATGACCTACAGATTTGCAAAGTACATATGGATCTGAATGTTGCAGACCCGTTGACTAAAACCTCTCTCAAAAGCAAAACATGATCAAACCCCAGAACTCATTGAGCCTTAATCACATGATGATGTGAACTAGTTTAGTGACACTAGTAAACTCATTGGATGTTAGTCACATGGCGATGTGATCTGTTAGTGTTAATCACATGGCATGTGAACTAGATTATTGAATCTAGTGCAAGTGGGAGACTGTTGGAAATATGCCCTAGAGGCAACAATAAATTAGTTATTATTATATTTCCTTGTTCATGATAATCGTTTATTACCCATGCTATAATTGTATTGATAGGAAACTCAGATACATGTGTGGGTACATAAACAACACCATGTCCCTGGTAAGCCTCTAGTTGACTAGCTCGTTGATCAACAGATGGTTACGGTTTCCTGACCATGGACATTGGATGTCGTTGATAACGGGATCACATCATTTGGAGAATGATGTGATGGACAAGACCCAATCCTAAGCCTAGCACAAAGATCGTAGTTCGTATGCTAAAGGTTTTCTAATGTCAAGTATCATTTCCTTAGACCATGAGATTGTGCAACTCCCGGATGCCGTAGGAATGCTTTGGGTGTACCAAACGTCACAACGTAACTGGGTGGCTATAAAGGTGCACTACAGGTATCTCCGAAAGTGTTTGTTGGGTTGGCACGAATCGAGACTGGGATTTGTCACTCCGTGTAACGGAGAGGTATCTCTGGGCCCACTCGGTAGGACATCATCATAATGTGCGCAATGTGACCAAGGGGTTGATCACGGGATGATGTGTTACGGAACGAGTAAAGAGACTTGCCGGTAACGAGATTGAACAAGGTATCGGCATACCGACGATCGATTCTCGGGCAAGTACAATACCGCTAGACAAAGGGAATTGTATACGGGATTGATTGAGTCCTTGACATCGTGGTTCATCCGATGAGATCATCGTGGAACATGTGAGAGCCAACATGGGTATCCAGATCCCGCTGTTTGTTATTGACCGGAGAACGTCTCGGTCATGTCTGCATGGTTCCCGAACCAGTAGGGTCTACACACTTAAGGCTCGATGACACTAGGGTTATTGGGAATAGATATACGTGGTTACCGAATGTTGTTCTGAGTCCCGGATGAGATCCCGGACGCCACGAGGAGTTCCGGAATGGTCCGGAGGTAAAGATTTATATATGGGAAGTCCTATTTTGGCCACCGGAAAATGTTCGGGATTTTTCGGTATTGTACCGGGAAGGTTCTAGAAGGTTCCGAAGTGGGGCCCACCTGCATGGGGACCCACATGAACGTGGGTAGTTGGGGCAAGGCCCCACACCCCTGGTCAAGGCGCACCAAGATCCCCCCTTAGAAGGAATAAGATCATATCCCGAAGGGATAAGATCAAGATCCCTAAAAAGGGGGATAACAATCGGTGGGGAAAGGAAAGGATGGGATTTCTTTCCTCCCACCTTTGCCAACGCCCCAATGGACTTGGAGGGCAAGAAATAATCCCTCCACCCCTATATATAGTGGGAGGCGCATGGGAGCTGCACCCTTGCCTGGCGCAGCCCTCCCTCTCGCAAGTCCTCCTCCTTTCCCATGTGCTTGGCGAAGCCCTGCAGAATTGCCACGCTCCTCCATCACCACCACACCGTCATGCTGCTGCTGGATGGAGTCTTCCCCAACCTCTCCCTCTCTCCTTGCTGGATCAAGGCATGGGAGACGTCACCGGGTTGTACGTGTGTTGAACGCGGAGGTGCCGTCCGTTCGGCACTAGGATCTCTGGTGATTTGGATCACGACGAGTACGATTCCTTCAACCCCGTTCTCTTGAACGCTTCCGCTTAGCGATCTACAAGGGTATGTAGATGCACTCTCCTTCCCCTTGTTGCTAGTTTCTCCATAGATAGATCTTGGTGACACGTAGGAAAATTTTGAATTTCTGCTCCGTTCCCCAACAATTATCACGAGTAAGTTGATGAATGGGCAACAAACTACGCGTAGCAGAGGGAACACGAAGGACATTGGAAAGATGCAGTTTGCGAAAATTGTGTGTAAGGAGAGAGGCCTGACCAACATGGGAGATGCGCATACCTGCTCCACTAGCGGTGTGCACCTGATCATGACCACGATCTGGCTCCTGAGTAGAGAGCTTGCCCATCTCACTGGTGAGGTGGTTGGTAGCTCCGGTGTCCATATACCACGTAGGATCGATGGCGTAAGACGGAGTGCGGCCATACTCATGACTCGTCACCGCGGCGGCGGCCTGCTTATCATTCCCTTTGCCATTGTTACCCAGGCCCAGAAAGTCTTGCTTGTAGCGACGATGACAGCGAGAGGCAATGTGGCGCTCAATGCCACATAATTGCAGGCCTGCTGAGCACCGCAGCAAGGACAACAAGCAACCGGCCGGCTACCACCCGTGATGGTCGGCGCATTGCCCCGCGAGGCCTGCTGTGAGGAGGGCGCCGGTTTGCCACCTGATGGTGACGACTTCGGAGGTTTGCCGCGAGTCGCGACATTGGTGGAGGCGAAACCCGGGGAGACACGGTGCGCTTTGATGCGTTGTTCACCACCAAGGAGTCATGCATAAAGCTCACGAGGTGGGAGCGGATCATCACGGCCATGGATGTTCTCAATGAGATTGTCATAGTCATCATCAAGGCCGTTAAGGACGTAGGTGGTGAAATCCTCATCCTGCAGCGGCTGGCCAACGGAGGCCAACGTGTCGGCGGGACCGGTCATCTGTTGAAGTAGTCCGTGATGCTGAGGTCACCAAGCTTGGTCTCACAAAACTCGGAGCGTATAGAGTGAGCACGCGCCTGAGACTGGGAGTGGAAGCTCGTCTGAAGCGCCACCCACGCCTCCCGGGACGTAGCGGCGAAGATGACCATCGACGAGTCGCTCGGAGTGAGCGAAGACTGGATGGCGGAGAGGATGGCCTGATCCTGGGCCACCCATGTGTGGTACGCCGGATGATGAGGGGGCGGACATGTGATGGATCCGTCAACATAGCCCCCCAAGTAGCGGCTCCGCAAAAGAGGCAGCACCTGAGCAGGCCAGGACAAGTAGTTGTCCGGTGCGAGCTTCATCAGCAGCATGTGCGAAAAGTAAAACGGCAACGACACCGCGGCCTGGTCAGCGTGAGCATGCGTCGGTGGTGCATAGAGGCCCATCGACGGGGCCGTCTCGGTATGAGCAGCAACCGCCGAGTATGGCGAGTAAAAGCCGGGAGGACCAGCAGCTAGTGCGTCATAGTTCGCGGCCCCGTAGGGTTGCTGCGACGGAGTGGCCGCGGACCCGGTCGGTGTGGGGTAGGGCTGGCCCAGCAGCGCCGCATAGGGTTGCAGGGGCGGCGCCGAGTAGGACTGCTGTTGGGACGGCACCGAATAGGGTTGCGCCGGCAGCGGCACATAGGGATGCCGCGTGGGTGCCGCGTAGGGTTGATGAGGGGGCGGCGCCCCGTAGGACGCCACCTGCCATGAAGACGACGGCGGCGGCAGAAAGCCATGGGCCACCGAAGAAGCGTCGTACGAGGTAGGGACGATGCCATAAGACGGCGGCGCGACAACACCTAGGGCGGCGGCGCGGCGATCTCGATCGAAGCAGAGGGATCCCCCGAGGCGCCCGATCCAATCGGGGACCCTTGCGGCGGCAGGGCTCCATAGGCCGCCGCGAGTGGCCGGGAGGCGAGGAATAGCGACGTAGGGGCGAGGACCGGCGCAACAGCGGCGGCGGCGGGGGCAGCGGAAGACATCATAACCTAAACTGATATCATGTAAAACATATGATTTGGGAAACTGCTCGACACCCTAAACGGGGTGTGGCTATCTTATTATATAGAGATATCATGGGGTACAATATAATGTTATAATATATGTACAGAGGCTACGTATGACGCCCGCCAACATGGTCGAATGTTATGGCTTATTTTGTGCTCTTTGGCCCGTCCAACTTTTTTTTCTGTAGCTTCGCCACTGGATATGACAGAGACCGAGCAGAACATAAAACAGGGCCTCAGCCCGTCCTCCCAAGAACCGAACCAAGAGAACAAGATCCTACAACACACACAAGCAAGGCACCTCCCCCAGGAAGGGCGCCGTCGGAAACAATGAATCTATTCCGCTAGAACAAATACAAAGTTTTTTTTTTTGATTATCACATTGACGCTCGTGTAACACTGAGTGATGGTGAACCTTGGCGCATGACATGTATGTATAGGGAGGCTCACGTCAGCCAGAAGTGGCTGACTTGGGATCTTGTACGCTCTCTAGCTTCCTAGAGTGACATACCATGGATATGTCTAGGAGACTTTAATGAGGTACTGAAATTGGATGAGTACGAAGGAGTTGGCCAGAGAAGTATGACACATGTCCTTGCCTTTCGTGATGATGTAGCCGTCTGTGGTCTTGCCGGTATTGGCTTCTCAGAGACGTAGTGAGGCCGAATTTCGTGTTTTGACCCTTTTTAAAAAGTATTTCAGGATCTGATCCTGGTTTAATTTTTTTTTAAGATTTGACCCTTTTGCCTACTGCCAGGGAATCTGGCGGTAGGGTTAGATAGCCTACCGCCAGGTCCCATGGCGGTAGGAAACTTATCCACGTCAGCGCGCGGAGACGGCGCCGTCCCCCCTCCGTCGCACCCTACCGCCATGGGCCCTGGCGGTAGGCTGTCTAACCTTACCGCCAGGGGCCCTGGCGGTAGGCTGTCTAACCTTACCGCCAGGGGCCCTGGCGGTAGGGTCCGGGCAGTTATTTGCCCCGAAACCCCCGCGCCCCTGCCCATCTCCCCACCCCTCCCCTCCCCCCCCTGTCGGCAGTTCTTTCCTTTCTCCCCCAAGTCGCCCCTCTTTCCCTCTCTCATCTCCTCCACTCCCCCCTTGGATCTTCACCGATTCTTCACCGTTTTGGCGGATCGAGATGGCCCCGAGGAGAGAACCGTAAGCTCCTCCGATCCCTCCAATTAGTTTTTGCAAACTTGCTACCGATTCGACGCATTATTTGCTTGAAATCCCTCATGTTTTTGAACTTAGATTGATTTTTTTTACCTAAGATTGATTGTAGTTGTAGTTCCTAGTTCTTTAGTAAGTAGTGGTATTGGATATGTACTCTAATCAATAGTTCATATGTTAGTGTGAAGATGAACCCTAGTTCATAATTTTTTTTGTTAAAGGGATGAACCCTAGTTTGATGATGCATGTTGATATGATGATATGCTCTAGTGTGAAGATGAACCCTAGTTTGATGATGCATGTTGATATGATGATATGAAGATATTGTTTGAAAAATTTTGTTTAAAAATATGAAGCTATGATGTATGTTGGAGGTTTTTTTTGATATGATGCATGTTCATATGATTTGATCCATCATGTGTAGTAGATGTTGTTGGAGGAATATGCTTAAAATTTGATCCTGATATGATTTGAGTTCATTGTTTGTTTATGTATGCTTATGCTTATGGTGCTTTTGTTTATGAAACTCTATTAAGGCCACCTCTTGCGGACAACATCTGCCCACGGTACTGCATGCTGGACTGGGCATTCGACAAGGGTCATCGTGCCCGTTTCATAGAGAACGGAGAGGTAAGTGATATGAAAGAAATTTTGATCAAAGTTCTCGGATTGATGAAAATGATTTCCTAACTTTTTGGCGTTCACTTTTTGACAGACGCTCCAGCCACTGCGCATGAGGGGTCACGGGGTTCATGGGCATATGGATTACGACGAGCGCTACGCGCCGTTCTTCAAGAGAGCCCGTCTGTTGGGTTTCGTGCTGCAGTTCAAGCGTCAGCCGCCGACGCTTGTCCACGCGGCTCTCACAGCTCTGATTGACCGTTGGAGACCGGAGACCCATTCTTTCCATCTGCCATGCGGGGAGATGACGGTGACCCTAGAGGACTGGGGGATGACTACTGCAATGCCGATCGAGGGTCATGCACTCACCGGTCGAGTGGAGAGGGCCAACTGGCAGGAGAGGGTCACCACCCTCATCGGCGACTGCCCCGGTGCCAAGAGTAACCGTACATCCGGTGTGCCGTTGATCTGGCTCTCGGAGCACCGGAGGACATGCCCCCAAGGCGCAGATGAGGCGACTGTGGAGTTGTATGCGAGGGCCTATCTGTGGTATATTCTCTCGGAGGTCGTGTTTCCAGACAGCTCCGGGAACTCTGCCAACTGGGCGTATCTGTTCTTCCTAGCGGACTGGAATGCAGGGTACCGTTGGGGGACGGCATCTCTCGCCTACCTATACCGTTCGGTAAGAGACTGTCTAATTGCGTACCTACCTACGAAAGTGTGTCCATGACATTTTCTTATATCTGATCCTCATTTGATGTTTTGCAGCTTGACGGCCTTAACGCAGAGGACGGAAGACAAGTCCAATATTGGTGGCTTTGTCAGGCCTTCTCCATTTGTATGTGGGAGCGGCTGCGGTGGGCGTCCGGAGAAGTTGCCAAGACGCCCATGGGAAGACTATGGCAAAGAAGGCGGCATTTACACTCGAAACCCCACCGTAGCTTACGAGTGGGACGTTGTCAAACTCTACGGGCCTAAACAAGATTTCGTACAAGACCTACACCAACGAGTTGGGCGCTTTGACGACACGCATGAGTATATGAACTCGCCCAACACCTTTCTCTTTGATTCCGCTATTGACCGAGAGTGCGAACTTACCAAGGTATATGTAATAGGTAATCTGGTGGCCGTACCGACAAGAACGAGAGTGGGACTTTGATCTGAACGTGATGTGCGATGCGGACCGTCACTAGTGCAGAACCGGGCAATAGCACCGGTTCGTAAGGCCCTTTAGTGCCGGTTACATAACCGGCGCTAAAGTGTGGTCACTAAAGGCCCCCCCCCCTTTAGTACCGGTTCAGCACGAACCGGTACTAAAGGGCAACCACGTGGCACGAGCCAGCTCCGGTGGCCGGGAGCCCTTTAGTACCGGTTGGTAACACCAACCGGTACTAAATGTTTGTGATTTTTTGTTTTATTTTTTATTTTTAAATTAAATTTGTGTTATCAATTTAATTATTTTTCGTTTGCTGGTATTTTACGATACTGCACATTGTACACGTTATGCACATATATATATATATATATATATATATATATATATATATATATAAGAATTTCTAGTAGAACCAATCATGCATATATATATATATATATATATATATATATATATATATATATATATATATATATCATCAATGTGTCACAAACCATCATATTAATTAATTCACACATACACACATGTATAGCTATATACAATTTGTCCTACATATGCATGTTGCCTTGAGCCAGTGGCATTAGCCTAATTGGTGCCTTGAACCACGATGGGGGCGGTAGCGGGTAATAGTATTCTCCCTTCGGATTTATGACCTGGTCGAGCAAAAATCCCGCTATTTCCTCTTGAAGTGCTTCTACGCGCTCCGTTTCTAGGAGCTTCTCCCGCACCTCTGTGAACTGTTAAAAAAGTGATCAATATACATGTGTATTAGTTGTGTGACTAGATATCGATAATGGTGTAAAAATTGTGAATAGTGTTTTGACAAGCGTACCCATTCCTGTCTTTGAGATCAGCTCCTTTCGGACGCCATCATGCGAATGTTTTCGCAAACGCAGAATGCACACATATCAGACCCCTGCGCCTGCTTCAGGGCCTTTACGAGAATGGAATTTGATCAGATAATAATTAATCAAGCATGATAATTAAAGAGATGGCAGCTAGCTAGCTAGCTAGTACTACTTAATTACTTACCTTGGGTCGAAACCATTTAAGTTTTTGTTTCCATTCGCCTTCCGTTACGCTGATGAACCTTGCCCAAGCCCTGCCCACCGACAAAGAAAATGAATAAAGGGGTTATTAAATAGTTCATATAATGAAAAATGACGAACTAAATAGGCCGAAATATATAGTTAATAATGATTGAAATTACCTGTTGACTATCCCAAACAAGATGTTATAGTCAGTTTTTTCTGTGAGTAGTGAGTCCAGTATTTCAACTGTTCTGGCGTCAACTTTAATGATACACAAGACCCAGTGATATCTGCATGCACACACGTTTGCATGTCTTAATTAAGCGGGCATATGTAAGCAAAAACATGTAGCTAGCTAGTAGGCAAAAACAGAGAATTTATAGTACAAGACAGTGTGACTCACTGGAAGTTGTAAGGAAGTAGTATATCTTCATTGTATTTGAGGCGCTTCAAAAACTCTAGCATGTTGTCCTCTACGTCCTCTTGATGACGTGGATTTATTTTCCATGTGTATTCATTAACGGTGTTTGGGTCAATGAACCCAATGCCAAAGCGTCCACCTTTTCTCATTTCATATATCTTCATCCTGCATATAATACCACATAAAAGAATATAGTGAGGATACTTACAGGTAATGATTGATCAAAAGAATCAGTACAGCTAGCTTGAGACTTAAATTACAGAAAGAAATCACTTACATACAATAGCAACTGACGATAGATTTGTCGAGTGCGTCTTGATTGTATAATTGAAACAGATCAGAATACTCAACGGACACAGCTTTCTCATGGAAGTAATGCTCCTCCTTGACATTCACCATGAGAGACAATCGATCGGAAATCTTGGTAATGTTCATGTACCATTGATGCAATTCATACATTCTCGTTGGGAGGTTCTTGACCTTGTCTGGATGGACCAATGGTTGGCCCCGGACATATTTCCGTTTTATTTCATCCTCTCTAAGCACAGGCATGGGCTCGATCTCGAGGAGTTGTCCAACAGTGATTTTGAGAACTTCAGCCTGCATTATATGGTCCTCCGTTATTACCACATTGCCCACCTCAGGAACGTAAACTGTTTGCCCACAATAATATTGGGCGCGCGTACTGCCACGTGTTGTTGGCACAACAAGCGAGGGACTCGATTATGCGCCTGTTCTCCCAAATTGGGAATGGTTTTCCGCATTTTTGACAGCTGCTTCTTGTTTGCTCGATCCAGGCTCGCCTCCTTACGTAGACGTGCTCGATTTAACTTCCTGATGTGGCACTCATAGTCTGTGTCAACAGGCTTGGGAGCTGGTGGTTGAGCAATCTGAATGAAGTGGTCAATCGTTTCCTCGTGCACTTTCTCCCTTGGCGGCGGTGGCGGTTTTCGGTGCAAAATGGGCTTCCACCTCGGACTTCGATATGGCTGCGATTTCCTCCTCGGACCTGTCATAAGACCTCTGCGGAAGAGGCGTGAGGCTTGGACCATATTTATATCGCTTGCCTCCTGTACTTCCTGTACTACCTCGACTCGTACCACCTCGCACCATAGCTGCGGGTGTCTCTTCTGCGATTGCCTTGAGGCGGCGGAGGACGCCGGGTGACGGGGCTGAGTTGGGACGAGGAGGGCCGCCTGTCTGTGCGGACTTGGAGGAGGAGTGGCATGAGGTTGTGCGGACTTGGAGGAGGAGTGGACGCCCCACGCTGTGGCGGACTTGGAGGAGGAGGAGTGGCACGACACTTTGCGGACTTGGAGGAGGAGTGGCTGACACTTTGCCAGACTTGGTGGACTTGCAAGAGCGGGAGGCGGCTGACTCGGTGGCGTGCTTGACGAGGAGTCGGATGACGCGTGTCGGTGGCCTTGAAGATGATGCAATCCTTTTTCCATAGGATGATACGATGGTTGGCGTCTCAGAAAGCGCCGTCCACACCTCCGGGAATGTCAAGCTCTAGCCCGAATATGGCTGCACCACCTCGTCAACCATGACACGAGCATAGCTCTCTGGAATCGGGATGCAATGGTAGGTTGCTTTGGGGTAACTGGAAAAGCAACGCCGTCCGCCACCTTCATGGATATGTTCTTCATTTTGACGTGTAGCTCGCAGCTAGTGTTCTCCGTGATGTCATCCACGGGATATCTACCCAACATTGCGTCGTCCGGGGCGGAACCCATGCTGCTTCTCTGCATGGATGGGGCGGTGCTATCCAATGCTGGATCATCCGCTAGCTGCTGCAGCCTTTGAGACCCCCTTTGCTGGCTAAGTGAGTCGATCTGCTCCTCGCTGCCGCTGGAATTTGACCGCCAATTCCGCTTGACTTGCTTCTAGGCCTTGAAGGCGTTCATAGTCCCGCTTCCTCTGCTCCTCCTCCATCTTCCTCTTCTTCTCCTCCGCAATCTTCTTTCTCGCACGGGTTACGTAGTCGGTGTTCCGGTCTGAAAACCCCTCATACCACGGAATAAGCGCCCTTGCTTCGTGTTCTTCCGGTGTTCAGGATTTCCCAGAGCACGCGTAAGCTCGTCGTTCTCTCTGTTGGGCTGGAACACCCCCGATCGTGCCTCTTCTATTGCAACAAGTATCGCATCGTCGGCTCCCTTCAGACTTGCCCTCGTCGAAACATTGCCTGTCTTCGGGTCCAACTCCCCCCCAATGCGCTAGAACCAAGTCCTGACCCTGGGGGGCCAGCTCTTAGTAACGGAGTGGCACCTGCATCCTCCATCTCTTTCTCAGACTTATCCCACTTAGGCATTGCCACCGCATAGCCACCTGGCCCCAGCTTATGGAACTTATCCTTTTTTCGGCATTCTTCTTGTTTATTCTCGACCGTTCCTTAGCTAATTCTGAATCCTTGAATTTCACGAAATCGTCCCAATGAGCACGTTGGTTCTCTAGTGTTCCCTCGAATCGGAGTCTTCCTTCCTCCCTTGACGTACTTGTTCCATTCCACGATTCTTGTGGTTCTTGAATGCAACCGCCATCTTCCTAAGAGCAGCGTCCTTGACTTTCTGCACATCTGCTTCTGTGAAATGATCTGGTAGGGTGAAATGTTCCATGAGAGTATCCCAAAGCAGATCTTTTTGATTCTTGTCAACAAAAGTAACATCTGGACGTGGAGCAGCGTCCTCTTTGCCTTTTTGTCCTTTGTCTTTTGCTGGCTCTCTCCATTCTTGAAGGGAGATCGGGAGTTGGTCCTTCACAAGAACTTCGCACTGACGAATGAACTTGTCCGCAATCTTCTTAGGCGCTAATGGTTCGCCATTAGGTCTGACTGCCTCGATATTGTACTTTACGCCTCCTTCAACTTTTTGTTCGGGCCTCGTTTCGTCCTTTTGCCTGAAGATTTGCTCGATCCGGATGGCTGAAAGAACAAAGATCAATTCGTTAATATATCTTCAAGTCATTTAAAACATGTGATGATCACCAGAAACCTGCTTATATAAATATATATACCTCACCGGTCTTTGTTATTTCAGGATCAACATGTTCTTCGTCATCGTCATAATCGTAGTTCATGACTTCATCAATTCGGTCGTCGCGATCGAATATCATATCACCCTCTCCGTGTTGTTTAGAAATTGAGCCGTCATAATCTTCTTCATTCTGATTATCATCTGCCCGTGTATCATATCGAACATGGTGCATTCTTCCTCTCTGTCGGTATTATGCGCCATAGCTTTTATTTAACTAATTCAAAAGAAATATAAAACAATTTAGTATTCAAATTACATCGTCTCGAATAATAGATATAATCTCGAATACTTCGTCTAGAATAATAGATACAATCTTGAATACATCGTCTCGAATAATATATAATATTGAATAGTACATCACAGGCTAGCTAATTAAAAGATCGAATACTACGGAAGAATCTAGGACACTCATGCGGTTCTGCGTCATGGCGGTGGACACCCAAAGAGAAGGAACCCTCACAGGATCATAGCTGAAGTGAGATCCCTGAAGATACTGCCAGGTATTGGAGAACCTGCCGCCCTCTAACGCAACCATGTAGCGATGGACGTGCTCGTCCTCCTCCCTGACACGGCGACGTACACTAGTGGAAAAACAGGCTTCCGTCCAGCCCCATAAGTCGCGAAGCTGTAGGAACCGCGACTAATGGGACCTTTAGTCGTGGTTCTGGAGGTGAACCGCGACCAAAGGCCTGGGCCCAGGGCGCTCGGTGGCCAGCTGGTGCACGTGAGGGGCTTTAGTCGCGGTTGGCCAGGACAACGCGACTAAAGGTTTCGGGCACCTTTAGTCACGGTTTGCCAGGCCAACCGCAACTAAAGCCCTCCCTATATATACCCATCCAGCAGCCAACACTTAGCCATTTGGAGCCATTCTCTTCACAAGTGGGTGTAGGTTTGCTTTTGGTTCCTCTTATGCACATAAGGTGTTTGATGAAATGCCCCAAGAGCATGAAACAAACATGACATGAAGTGTTGGAGCCACACTCTTCGATCGCGGTTAGCAACTTGATGAACCTTTGATGTGTCAATATGCATGTGTGTAGTTCATTGTTTAATTTATATTGTTTGTAGCTAGTTAGTTTAACAAATGCATGATGGTTAATTATATATTTTATATTATAATAATGCAGATGAATCGGCAATGGATGTACGGTAACCGACTCTCCGGCGAGTTCACTACGGGTTTGAAAGATTTCCTCGTAGTGGCTAATGCGAACAAGCGGGGGGTTTTGTTATCTGTCCATGTGTTATCTGTAAGAATGAGAAGGGTTACTCTTCCTCAAGAGTTGTTCACATGCATCTGCTTGAAGGGTTTCATGCCAAGCTATAATTGTTGGACCAAGCATGGAGAAAGAGGGGTTATAATGGAAGAAGATGAAGAAGGGGATGATTTCATCGATGAAAGCTATCTTGCTCATTTCGGTGATACTTTCATGGAGGATGCTGAAGGTGAAGAGGAAGGTGAAGAAGAGGCACGTGATGATCCCGTTGATGATCTTGGTCGGACCATTGCTGATGCGGAGACGCTGCTAAACTGAAAAGGAGAGGGAGAATTTGGATCGCATGTTAGAGGATCACGGAAAAGGCGCTGTACCCCGGATGCGATGATGGTCTGAAAAAGCTGGGCTGCACACCGGATTTGCTGAAATGGAAGGCGAGGCAGGTGTAGCTGACTCGACATTTGAAAACTTGCTGAAAATGTTGAAGAATATGTTTCCAAAGGATAACGAGTTGCCCGCCAAAGACGTCTGAAGCAAAGAAGGTTGTCTGCCCTCTAGGTTTAGAGGTTACGAAGATACATGCATGCATCAACGATTGCATCCTCTACCGCGTGAATACGAGAATTTGAATGAATGCCGGTATGCACCGCATTGCGTTATAAGATCGAGGCGATGACCACGGTGACGATGTTGAGGGCGAAACCCAGGAAGAGGGTTCCGCCAAGGTGATGTGGTATGCTCCTATAATACCACGGTTGAAACGTCTGCTCAGAACAAAGAGCATGCCAAGTTGTTGCGATGGCACAAAGAGTACCGTAAGTCGGACGAGGAGTTGAGACACACCGCAGATGGAACGCAATGGAGAAAGATCGACAGATGGTTCAAAGATTTTTCAGCTGACGCAAGGAACATAAGATTTGCTCTAAGTACGGATGGCATGAATCCTTTTGGCGAGCAGAGCTCCAGCCATAGCACTTGGCCCGTGACTCTATGCATCTACAACCTTCCTCCTTGGTTGTGCATGAAGCGGAAGTTCATTATGATGCCAGTGCTCATCCAAGGTCCGAAGCAACCCGGCAACGACATCGATGTGTACCTAAGGCCATTAGTTGATGAACTTTTACAGCTGTGGGGTGGTGTCCGTGTGGGATGAGCACAAACAAGAGGAATTTGACCTCTGGCGTTGCTTTTACGTAACCATCAACGATTGGCCTGCTCTTAGTAACCTTCGGGACTGTCAAATAAGGGATACAATGCATGCACGCACTGCTTACATGAGACTGAAAGTGTACATTTGCCAAATTGTAAGAAGAACGTGTACCTTGGGCATCGTCGATTTCTTCCGAAAATTCATCCAAGAAGAAAGAAAGGCAAGCATTACAACGGCAAGGCAGATCACCGGCGAAGCCTGCGAACGCACCGGTGCCGAGGTATTTGATATGGTCAAGGATTTGAAAGTCATCTTTGGAAAGGGTCCTGGCGGACAATCAGTTCGAAGGGAGCTGGCAGACGCAGCCATGTGGAAGAAGAAATCTATATTCGGGAGCTAGAATATTGGAAAGTCCTAGATGTCCGCTCTGCAATCGACGTGATGCACGTTCTGAAGAATATTTGCGTGAACCTCCTAAGCTTCTTGGGCGTGTATGGGAAGACAAATGATACAAAGGAAGCACGGCAGGACCAGCAACGTTTGAAAGACCACGATGACCGGCATCCGAATGGTTTCAAGGTCGTGCCAGCTACGCTCGACCAAAGAAGAGAAGGTCATCTTTTTGAATGCCCGAGCAGTATGAAGGTTCCGTCTGGATTCTCGTCAATATAAAGGGAATAATAAACATGGCGGAGAAAAAGTTCCAAAACCTGAAGTCTCACGACTGCCACGTGATTATGACGCAATTGCTTCCGATTGCTTTGAGGGGCTCCTGCCGAAAATGTTCGAGTAGCCATTGTGAAGCTATGTGCATTCCTCAATGCAATCTCTCGAAGGTAATCAATCCGAAGTTCTACCACGGTTACAGATCGATGTGATCCAAGGTCTTGTCAGTTTCGTGTTGGTGTTCCCGCCATCCTTCTTCAATATTATGACGCAACTCCTGGTTCTCCTTGTCGAAGAGATTTTCGTTCTCGGTCCTGTATTTCTACACAATATGTTCCCCTTGAGAGGTTCATGGGAGTATTAAAGAAATATGTTCGTAACCGTGCTAGGCCAGAAGGAAGCATCGCCAAGGGCTATGGAAATGAGGAGGTAATTGAGTTTTGTGTTGACTTTGTTCCTGACCTTAAGCCGATTGGTCTTCCTCGATCGCTGCACGAGGGAGACTAAGTGGAAAAGGCACGATCGGAATGAAATCAACGATATGTATGGACGGCCATTCTCTGATCAAGCACACCACACCGTGTCTTGACCAATTCCAGCTTGGTGGCTCCGTGCTTTGAGAAACACAAGAATATTTTACGTTCGACAACCCGGGAAGCCTGAATCCTGGATTAGGAAGGCCCACATGGAGACTTTCGGCAGTTGGTTGAGAAAACATTTAATGAATGACAATGATGTTGTAGATCAGCTGTACATGTTGGCCAAGACACCATCTTCGACTATAACGACTTTCCAAAGTGCAGAGATAAATGGGAATACATTTTACACGATCGCCCAAGATAAAAAGAGCACCAACCAAAACAGTGGTGTCCGCTTTGATGCAGCAACCGAGAATGGGCAAGAGGTCACATATTATGGTTACATAGAGGAGATATGGGAACTTGACTATGGACCCTCCTTTAAGGTCCCTTTGTTCCGGTGCAAATGGTTCAAGCTAACAGGAGGTGGGGTAAAGGTGGACCAGCAATACGGAATGACAATGGTGGATTTCAACAATCTTGGTTGCCTTGACGAACCATTCGTCCTAGCGAAAGATGTCGCTCAGGTTTTCTATGTGAAGGACATGAGTAGCAAACCGAGGAAAGCGGAAAGATAAGAAAAGCGATCAGTACATCATGCGATGATTCAAAGCGCCACATTGTTCTTTCGGGGAAAAGAAACATCGTGGGAGTGGAGGACAAGATGTACATGTCGGCGATTATAATATGTTTGCTGAAATTCCGCCCTTCAAAGTGAACACCGACCCAAGCATTAAGTTAAATGATGAGGATGCTCCATGGATACGGCACAATCGTAAGCAAGCAGGGACACAAGGGAAGAAATGATGTGTAATAATTTATTGTACCAAACTTTGTTGAATGGATCATGTGAATTATATTACCCGTGATGTGTTTGGTGTCCATTTTCGAATTTGAAAACTAATGGCACTAACAGAAAGTTTATAATTTTTCTAAAACTAAAAGCAAAAGAATTAAAAAATAAAGCAAAAACAACAAAAATAAATAATAATGCAGAAAACTAAAATAGCAACAATAAGTATTTTGTTGTAAGTAGAAACAAAATAAAATAAATAAAGCAACAAAGAAAACAAAAAAGTGTTTTCAAATTTGAAAACTAATGGCACTAACAGAAAGTTTATAATTTTTCTAAAACTAAAAGCAAAAGAATTAAAAATAAAGCAAAAAACAACAAAAAATAAATAATAATGCAGAAAACTAAAATAGCAACAATAAGTATTTTGTTGTAAGTAGAAACAAAATAAAATAAATAAAGCAACAAAGAAAACAAAAAAAGTGTTTTCAAATTTGAAAACTAATGGCACTAATGAGAAAGTTTATAATTTTTCTAAAACTAAAAGCAAAAAGAATTAAAAAATAAAGCAAAAACAACAAAAAATAAATAATAATGCAGAAAACAAAACAAAAAACTGGAAAAAAATAGTGCCCCCTCTGGACCCCCCACGGCCTGAATACGACTAGAAACCCTACATGGGCGGGATTCAGGCCCGCAGGAGGCCAAGTAGGCCCACAGCACATAGCTAGTGACGGATTAGGCCCGAAGCCTGCAGTTGAGAGGAGCTCGAGAGGGTGGGCGCGGCCAGCGCTTATAAACCACTCTCGAGCTCTCTCAACTAGCGAGGTGGGACTAAACTTTTGGGCGTGAGGGCAGCCTAAAGGCCTTTAGTCGCGGTTGGGCGGGCGACCCGCGACTAAAAAGGTACCTTTAGTCGCTGGTCGCCTGCAATGCGACTAAAGAGAGAAGCGCGGATCGCAAAAAACCGCCAAAACCCCTTTAGTCGCGGTTGGGCAGGCGACCCATGACTAAAGGTGCCCTTTAGTCATGGTCGCCTGCCTTCGCGACTAAAGGGGGGCTATAAATACCTGTTCCCGTTCTCGTCTTCTCCGATTCCCTTTGTTAAATCGCGCCCTCGGCCTTGCCCGCCCGTCGCCCTCGCCCTCGGCCGCCGCCCGCCGTCGCCGTCGCCCTCGGCGCCGCCCGCCGTCGCCGTCGCCCTCGGCGCGCCGCCCGTCGCCCTCGCCCCTGTAACCCCCTCGCCGACGCCCTAGGGTTTCCGCCCTCGCCCCCAGCCCTAGCCGCCCGCCTCCGACCTGCCTCCCGCCCCCGCCCCGCGCCACACCCGGCCCCGCCGTCGGCCCTCGTCATGCTGACCACCCTTCCCGATCCCTTGACATGCCGTCGACCTCCGCCTCGTTCCCTGACCCTCCACGCCGAGAAATCGCCTCCTGTCGCCCCCTTGGCCCCGGTCTTCCCACTTGCCCGGCGATTCGCCGCCTGCACTCCTACTGCTCCCCTCGCCGTGAACAACTCCGCATCGGCCTCCAAGCTCCTGCCCCCCTCCTCCTTGATTTTTTGATCATGTATTAAAAAATGTTAAACTCATATATGAAAATGTATAACGTGTATTTAAAAAATATTCTTGATACAAAAAATGTAGAATGAAAACCAAAATAAGGAAAGAGGGAAAATGAAAAACAATGAAATCTAAAAAGGAAACTAAAGGAAAAATGAAAATGAAAAATAAAAGCAAAGAAACAAACGCATAAAAATAGAAAACTATGAATACCGACAAAGAAACAAAGAAAAACAAAAACTCGCTGAAAACTAAGAAGTAGACAAAAACCAAAGGAAAAAAGAAGGAAAATTTGAAAAAGGGAAAATGGATAAAAACCATGAAAGAAACAAAGAGAAACCAAAAGAAAAACGAAAAAACAAGATATAGCAACAAAAAAAGAATACCAAAAACCAAGAAGAAAGAAAAACCAAACAAATCACAAAAAGAAACAAAAAAAGCGAAGAAATAAAAACAACTCCGGCTTTCATCCTAAATTAGGAAGCGCCTCATTTAGTTCCACGACCCCAACAGTTGCGCAATGGCTAACAACACCCTCAACTACGGAGGCGACCTAGGATCATATCCTCGCATGCCCTATTTTTTCTTCCTTTTCTCCCGTTTTAGTACTGCTCTTTGGGTCGACCCATTACTGTATTGTCTTCATGTGAGTGATCCTTCCATCTCGCGTGAAGACGTGGTTGACAAATGTTTAATTGCTTGCAAAGTTTCTTCACAAAATGACATTCGTGAAGACGTGGTTGTCTGTTGTCCTCGCCTCCCTCTCCGTGTGTGTTGTCCTCGCCTCCCTCTCCGTGGCCGTCGTCTGCCGCCCGTCTCGCGCTCTACCGCGACACCCTCTCCCACCCCTTCCTCGGCCCCCTCCTTTTGCCACCGCCTTTCGCCACCGCCACCGCCACCGCCCCCTTCTTCACTTAATTAATTTGTTTTTACTACATGTTTTCAGGACTGACATAATGGCGGACGATAGAGCTGACCCGATTATGGACAACTATGATCCGGACGGTGAAGCACATATGTTCGGCATCATAAACGGCGATATTCAATATGTGCCGACCGGAGAAGAAGATGATGATATCTCTTCTTATCTGAACCTTGACGGTGAAGATGAAGGGCGCGTCGACAAGAAGATGTCAAGAAAGCGTCGATAAACGACGATCTTCAAATGGAAGTAGCAACCACCTCCGGCGCCGAGGTATATATATACATTGAGCCTCCGTGATACAAACTAACTGATTTGAATAAATATGTGTGTACTAACGCGCGACTCTCTTTCGTATTTTAGCCCTCGGCGGATCGTCGAAACAATCGAGTACGCCGTCAAAGCGTGGCGCAACCAAGACGTTGAAACAAGGAGAAACATGCACCATCGAGGTTGTCGATAGTGCAACCGCAGGTCAGCTGGAGCCCCGCAAGAACGCCACCAAGTTTGTCAGCCAATGCGGAGCCATTGTTAGAGACAACGTCTCGATCACCGTCCCAGGAGTGGAATGAGCCAAAGAAGGCACGAATTGATGGTTTCACTTTTGTCGATAAGAGAACAAAAAAGATTGCTTCAAGAAGCTTATGGAACATTTCGCTCTACCTCCGAATACAACAAATTCGATGAGGAGGGTAACAAGATTGAGGAAAACAAGGAGAGGAGGAGGCTAGTCAAACAGTTCGCTCTTCATAAGATGGCCGACGCATTCCGGAAATTCAAGCAAAATCTAGCCCGTGACTTTGTCAAGCAGAACAAGACTCCGGATTTCAAAGGACAATATGAGAAACTGAAACATGATTGGCCAGAATTTGTGAAGCAAAAGAAATCGGAGCAGTTCATTGAAATATCGAAAAAATAAGGAAAATGCGGCTAAGAAGGAGTACAATCATGTTTTGGGGCCAGGAGGGTATCGCATTTTGGTGCCTAGGTTGGAGAAGTTGGAGATCGTTTTGAGGGCGCGAGGAATCCGTCCAGGTACGGAGGATGGGACCCAAGGGCCAAAAGCTGGTGGTACGGGCATGGGGAACGCTGAACCCGGAGACAGGGGAGTGTGTTTACCGGGCAAATTAATTAAACTCACCCAAGCCCTTATTGACGCAATGAAGGATGCTCAACAGGGAAGATCAAGTTCAACAGAGAACGACGCTACCGACAAAAGCCCTCGGGAATCCTGAACACGGAGGACGTGGTACGAGGCATGGGGCACATTCCGTGGAAAATAGGGTTCCCCAGACGATGACCCGTCTGATTCTGAAGCCGTAAGAGAAAGATGGATCGAATCAGATGTTGTGGCGCGGTTGGCATCGGAAATGGATGTGATGAAGAAAACCATGAGTGTACTAGTAGCGAAAGAGATGCAGCTCGGTGCAGCATGAAGATCATCCAGTGGATCTCGGAAGCCAGCAGCGGAGAAGCAGCGTGGCTTCCACGGAGGCCCCACCGGCTGGTGCAGATGCACCGACGATCGAAATTACTGCACGGAGCCTTCGGTGGTCGAAATTACTGCACCGGAGCCTCGGTGGTCGAAATTACTGCACCGGAGCCTCCTCGCTACCCGTGGGCGATATAAAGGAGATGAAAGAATGTCATCTGTATTATCCTATCGGAACATGTCCATGAAGGTAGCCATCGGCAGTGCTTTACCATGTTTACTGGAGCACTCCACCACAACAACCCCATTCAAGATGGCTATGCTCGTGTCACGGTGGAGGACATAGTCCAAGGGTTTGAGGACACGGAGATTGACATTGCTACACCTGAAGGGGAGAAAAGACTTGGAGATGTCAAGCGCCATTTCATTCTATGGCAAAAGAAGTTTATCAAGTTTCGAGCGAGGCGCCAAGGACAACAAGTCCACCCCCTACGGTGGTGGTGGTGGCGGTGGCGGTGGTGGTGGTGGTGGTGGTGGTGGCGGTTCACCTACACCTCCGTCACGTCGACCGACGCCGCCCCGATCCACAACGTCCGGCGGGTGATCAGCCGCCGCCCGATCCTCGTCCGTGGTGATCGACGCCGCCCCAATCCACCTCCGACAAAGAAGCGAAGCAGTCCTGGATTATTAACCCGGACCCTTATGTACCTAAGACCACAAAGGTACTGGAGCCATCATCAAGCCTCTCCCCACAAGGCCTTGGGAACGTAGTGCCGAGGAAGTCGGCATGACGCGGCTGCTCATTATGAGAAATGGAAGGCGGACTGCAAGAAGAAAAGAGAGCCCGAGCCCAAGCCAAGATATTCGATGAGCAAAAGAAGTGGGCTAAGTCATTTTTGAGCACACCGTCCCAAGTCATGAAGAATCTGCTGACGACTATGCACGTGAACTTTGGCAGGCACTCATGTTCAAGGAGAACAAAGAGCGGAGAAGGCCGAAAGTAAAAAAGCGGAAACAAGTTGCCCAGCTCGGGGAACAAAGTAAACAATCGATTGCCCGCTTATAGTGGAAGCCCGGATGCCCCGAGATCATACAAGCCGCGACAGCACATGGATTGACTGTAACGAAGTGCCGGAGAACAAGCGGCCAGCTTAGGTATTACTCTTCGTGAACTGTTAGGCCTTGATGAGGCGCCAATGAAGGAGGTAGTAATTACATATGTCAAGAATGGGCCTCTCGTCGAGCCTCATGCAGGAAAATGATCTACCCGACCAAATGAAAGGTCTGCTGAATTGGTACAAGGGTTACATAAAAAATAAAAGCGCCAAAGAATATATTTATGCGGAAGTTAGACATGAGCATCAATTCAAACATTACTATGTACAAATTGCACTGAGTGAATTGTTCCAGCTTTTCAATCTGCATGAGCTCGACAAATCTATCATCGGTTGCTACGCTACGTAAGTGATTTATTAATTTCTACCCCATCTCGTTCATATTGCCTGCACTATATATATGTCCTAACTATATTGTTGTGTCCGCTATTATACATGCAGAATGAAGATTAAGGAATGCAGAGTAAGGAACATCCATGATGTTGGGTTCATTGACCCACACATCGTTAATGGACATGTGTTGGAGCCGTCACCCCACCGACGTGGAGGCAGACCTGTGGCAGTTTCTTACAAAGCAGGAACTCAAAAGTGATATTCTATTTCCTTACCATTTTGGGTGAGTGTTTCTGTCTTGAGCACATTAATTCTCTTTTGTTTACTCCATGCATGGTATGTGGCCGGCTAATCGATGAGTTATGCATGACGTCTTTGTGCATGTATCGTGTCCGCAGGTTCCACTGGATTCTGCTAGTAATTAAAGTTAACACCTCGTAATGTCTCGCCCACGACTCGCTGAATATGGTTCCAAAGCTTTGGGCCGACATGAGAAGACTGCTGCAGAAGTATTTATTTTCATTCATCTGCGCTCTATATCGATCGGCCTATTTCGGTCATTTCCTACTAGCAAGGAGCTAATAAGTGTCTTGTTCACTGAATTTTCTTTTCCTAGTAGGGTTTGGAGACGGTTCGTAGATACATAGGTCGGTGAATTCAAAAAGAGCTAGAATTCAAAATGTTAAAGCCTAAGAATGCTGGGGATATTCAGCCACCGGAGACCAATCTATGTGGATACTATGTTCAGGAGAGGATCCGAGATACACCTCTGCCGGGTTCCGAGTGATGCCAATGCTCAGAGGAATAACCTCCGGATGATGCTTAGTCTAGAAGCTCGCTTCCGACCACTTCAAGAGGAACTAGTTGGATGGTTCAGCAGGGAAGTCCTCCATCCTAAAGGAGAACACTATTACGAGGACGTAGAACTTTATATGGATTAAATCATGTATGGAAACTTGTTCAAAATTGTATATGGTCATCCGATGATATTGAATATATATTGTATATTCCTCTTGAATTCTTTTTGGTTCTAATTTCAAATTTATTTGAGATTGTACATTCATATGCATGTATGTAGTACCGTAGAATATATGAAACTCCTTCAAAATTAAAATAAAGCACAAAAGAAATAAAACAATACAAATTAAACAAAAAACAGGTTTAGGGGGGGGTGGCTAAAACCCTAAACCTGTGGCGGCCTTTAGTCGCGGTTGGCGGAAAGAACCGCGACTAAAGGTCCTCCGCCGACGGGCCTTTGGCGCCCACGTGGACGGGCCTTTAGTCGCGGTTCTTAAGCAGCCGCGACTAAAGGTGGGGGGCTTTAGTCGCGCTTATTTGGTCGCGGTTGCGCAACCGCGACTAATGGCAGTTGCGAACCGCGACCAAAGGCCTTTTTTCCACTAGTGGTACCTCCTCCGGCGGGGCCGGGTCCCTCCGCACCGAAACTGGCCCACGCGAACGCCACCAAACGAGATCAGGGTCGACGACGGGACCCGGGGCCGGGTTCCTCATCAAGCGGCGCGCCTCCGAGCAGCACCTCCCGGTGCCAGCCGGCGGAGCCAGTCCCGGACATGGGCGGCTAGACATCGTCGCGACGGGTCGACGGCGAGGATGCGGGCGGGCATCGTCGAGAACAAATACTAGCTATATGCCCATAAAAAATAATATTTTTTAATGATTGGATTTTGATAACTAAAATTTCTAACATTTCTACTATTTCAAAAATCTATATACTATTTCATACTAATTAAGAATCTAACACTAAAAACAGAAAAAACAATTTCTATACATCCATTAAAAACAGAAAAACAACATTATATAAAAAATTCCATACTAATTAAACACTAATTATATCCATCTAACATGCATTCATACATATATACTAGTGAAAAAACAATAATCTAAAAAATCTAAACTAATTAAACATACAAAATACGTATATACTAATATATACATGCATTCATACATATATACGTGTATGTGTGTGTGTGTGTATGGGCTCGGGGAGGGGCGGTGCCCATGGTGGCCGCCGGGGGCGAGGGAGAGGGGTTAGAGGGGGAGAGCTCACAGCGGGCGACGGCAACGGCGGGCGACGACCGGGGCAGCGACGGGTCGGGCGTGACGCTGGGGCGGCGCGACGCAGGGACGGCGCGACGGGACGGGCCCGGGCGGCGACGGAGACGAGGGCGGCGACGGGACGGGGCGGCAGCGACGGGACGGGGGCGGTGATGGCGACGGGGGTGGCGACGGGGATGGGGGCGGCGACGGTGACGGGGGCGGCGACGGGGACGGGGGCGGCGACGGCGACGGGGTCGGTGACAGCGTCGATCGATCGGGGCGGGCGGTTCAACGGGGAAACAGAGGAACAAACAGAGGGAGAATGAAATTTTTCAAAGTGTTGTATATATAGAAGGCACCTTTAGTACGGTTGGAGCCACCAACCGTACTAAAGGTCTGTTTTGGCGAGCCCAAGCAGCGGAAGCGACCCCTTTAGTACCGGGTAGTGGCACAAACCGGTACTAAAGGCCTCCCTTTAGTACCGGGTTTGTGCCACCACCGGTACTAAAGGGTCTTGACTGGGCAGGTCTTGGTGCGGCAAGTTTAGTCCCACCTTGCTAGCCGAGGGGCGACCGCACTGGTTTATAAACCCCCGTGCGGTCGCTCTCTCGAGCTCCTCTCCAAAGCAGGCCTACTGGGCCTACGTGTTCTTTGCTGCCCTGTGGGCCCACTTGGCCTTTGCGGGCCTGCATCCTAGCCCAACAACAGGTTGGGTTTCTAGTCGTATGCAGGCCGCTCTGGCCTAGTAGGCGGGCTTTTTTTTTGCTTTATTTATTTTTGTGTTTTTTTTGTGTATTTAGAGTTTCTTTGTGAATATTTTTGCTTTAGGTACAAAAATTACAAACTTTCTGTTAGTGCCCGTAGTTTTCAAATTTGAATAGTTTAAATTTTAAATTATTTGAAATTAGTGTGAATCACTAGTTTGTGAATAATTTAACTTTAAAAATCAGTAAAGGCATGAAAGAATTTGTTTGCACATAAAATTTCTTCGCGTTTCAAATGCCAAAACACATAACTACCCTAACTATTACAGAGATTTCCCTCTGGGTGTGAAACACAGAAGAAAGTGATGATAGTGAAGCCGATCACATCCCAGATCTTTGGGTGTGAAACTTTTTCTTCGCGTGTGTCCCTTTGCGCCGTAACTGTGGAAAATCTTCATCATTTAACGGGATGCTCGGGTCAATATTCACCGTGAATGGAGAAATTTCATCAAACTTTTCATAATCTTCTGACTTGTCTGTCTTGTCATCCACTCCCACGATGTTTCTCTTCCCGGAAAAACTATGTGCCGCTTTGGCTCATCGTAAATGCGATGCATTCGCTTCCTTATCTTTTCTTTTTCTTGGCTTGGTAGACATGTCCTTCACATAGAAAACCTGTGCCACATCATTGGCTATGACGAATGGATCGTCTGCATAAGCAAGATTGGTTAGATCCAATGTTGTCATTCCGTACTGCGGGTCTTCCGTTACCCCGCCTCGTGTTATATTGACCCATTTGCACCGAAACAAAGGGACCTTTAAACCACGTCGATAGTCAAGTTCCCATATGTCCTGTATATAACCATAATATGTTTCCTTTCCCGTCTTGGTTTCTGCATCAAAGCGGACACCACTGTTTTGGTTGGTACTCTTCTTATCTTGGGCGATCGTGTAAAATGTATTACCATTTATCTCGTACCCTTTGAAAGTCATTATATTCGAAGATGGTAACTGGGACAACAAGTACAGGTCATCTTCAATAGAGATGTCATGCATGGTACGTGTCTGCAACCAGTGGCGAAACTCCTGGTTTGTTCACGTGTAATCCAGTCATCGAACCGCTCCGGGTGTTTGGAGCGTACCAAATTCTTGTGTTCATACATATACGGAGCCACCAAGGTGGAATTCTGTAGAACTGTGTAGTGTGCTTGATGAGAGAATGTCCGTCCATACATATTATTTGTTCCCCTCCTAGCGTGCCTTTTCCATCCAGTCTGCCCTTATGCCGCGATTCAGGAACACCAGTCGGCTTAAGGTCAGGAATAAAGTCAATACAAAACTCAATGACCCCCTCATTTTGATGGCCCTTGGAGATGTTTCCTTCTGGCCTAGCACGGTTATGAACATATTTCTTTAAGACTCCCATGAACCTCTCAAAGGGGAACATATTGTGTAGAAATACATGACCCAAAATGTTAATCTCTTCGCAAAGGTGAACTAGGACGTGCGTCATGATGTTGAAGAAGGATGGTGGCAACACCAACTCGAAACTGACAAGACATTGCACCAAATCATTCTGTAACCTTGGTATGATTTACGGGCGATTACCTTCTGAGAGATTGCATTGAGAAATGCACATAGCTTCACAATGGCTAATCGAACGTTTTCCGGTAGAAGCCCCCTCAATGCAACCGGAAGCAGTTGCGTCATAATCACGTGGCAGTCATGAGACTTTAGTTTATGGAACTTTTTCTCTGCCACGTTTATTATTCCCTTTATATTCGACGAGAAGCCAGACGGTACCTTAATACTGAGCAGGCATTCAAAGAAGATTTCCTTCTCTTCTTTGGTAAGAGCGTAGCTTGCATGACCCTGATATATGCCGTCTTCTCCGTGCATACGTTGCTGGTCCTCCGTGCCTCGTGTGTATCTTTTGTCTTCCCATACATGCCCAAGAAGCCAAGCAGGGTCACGCAAAGATTCTTCGTCACATGCATCACTTCGATTGCGGAGCGGACCTCTAGGTCTTTCCAATATGGCAGGTCCCAAAATATAGATTTCTTCTTCCACATGGAGTGCGCGTCCGTCGGCGTCCTTTGGAGAACAGGTTGTCCGCCAGACCCTTTCCAAATATCACCTTCAAATCCTTAACCATATCATGTACATCAGCACCGATGCGGTGGAGAGGCTTCGTCCGTGATCCGCCTCACCTTTGAAATGCTTGCCTTTCTTTCTTACGGGATGCCTGCTCGGAAGAAATCGACGATGTCCTGTACACATTCTTCATACAACTATTCAAATATATCTTGTCGGTATCATCCAAACAGTGCGTGCATCCGCGGTATCCCTTGTTTGTCTGTCACGAAAGGTTACCGAGAGCAGGCCAATCATTGATGGTCACGAACAGCAACGCCTTTAGGTCAAATTCTTCCCCATGTGCTCATCCCACGCACGTACACCTGTTCCATTCCACAGTTGTAAGAGTTCTTCAACTAATGGCCTTAGGTACACATCAATGTCGTTGCCGGGTTGCTTAGGGCCTTGGATGAGCACTGCCATCATAATGAACTTCCGCTTCATGCACAACCAAGGAGGAAGGTTATACAAACATAGAGTCACAGGCCAGGTGCTATGGTTGCTGCTCTGCTCCCCAAAAGGATTAATGACATCTGCGCTTAGACCAAACCATACGCTCCATGCGTCATCTGCAAACTCCTTCCCGTACTTTCTTTTGATTTTTCTCCACTGCGACCCGTCACCGGTACTCTCAACTTTCCGTCTTTCTTACGGTCTTCTCTGTGCCATCGCATCGCCTTGGCATGCTCTTTGTTTTGGAACAAACGTTTTAACCGTGGTATTATAGGAGAATACCACATCACCTTGGCAGGAATCTTCTTCCTGGGGCGCTCGCCTTCGACATCACCATGCTCATCGTGGCTGATCTTATAGCGCAATGCATCACATACCGGGCAAGCGTTCAAATCCTCGTACTCACCGCGGTAGAGGATGCAATCATTAGGGCATGCATGTATCTTCTGCACCTCTAACCCTAGAGGGCGGACAGCCTTCTTTGCTTCGTACGTACTCTCGGGCAATTCGTTGTCCTTTGGAAGCATATCCTTTATCATTACCAGCAACTTTCCAAATCCCTTGTCAGATACACCATTCTCTGCCTTCCATTGCAGCAATTCCATTGTGGTGCCTAGCTTTTTCTTGTCACCCTCGCAATTCGGGTACAGCAATTTTTTGTGATCCTCTAACATACGCTGCAACTTCTTCTTCTCCAAATCACTTGCGCAGTTTCTCTTTGCATCGGCAATGGCCCGACCTAGATCATCAACGGGCTCATCTGATGCCTCTTCTTCAGCTTCTTCCCGCATTGCTGGCCCAGCTTCTTCTTGCATTACCGGCTCAGCTTCTTCCCCCATTGTTGTATCATCGTATTCAGGGAACCCATGGCCAGGATAGCTGTCGTCGTCCTCTTCTTCTTCATTGTAATCCATCATAACCCCTCTTTCTCCGTGCTTGATCCAAACATTATAGTGGGGCATGAAACCGGACTCAAACATGTGGACGTGAATGGTTCTTGACGTAGAGTAATTGCGACCATTCTTACAGCCAGCACATGGACAAGGCATAAAACCATCCGCCCGCTTGTTTGCCTCAGCCATAGCGAGAAAAGTATGCACCCTCAACGAACTGGGGAGAGCATCGGTCATCGTACATCCATTGCCGGCTCATCTTCATTACACAACACCGAATAGACCAAATTAATACAAGTTCATACATAAAGTTCATACAACACTTAAATGCAACAAACAAATAACTCTCTAGCTAAAGCATTTAAATGCAACAACAAATGCGATCAAGATCGCAACTAAGGTAACAATTGATCCAACAGCATAATGATACCAAGCCTCACTATCGATGACATATTTTTTAATCTTTCTAATCTTCAAGCGCATTTTTTCCATCTTGATCTTGTGATCATCGACGACATCGGCAACATGCAACTCCAATTCCATCTTCTCCCCCTCAATTCTTTTCAATTTTTCTTTCAAGTACTCGTTTTCCCTTTCAACTAAATTTAACCTCTCGACAATAGGGTCGGTTGGAATTTCCGGTTCACATACCTCCTAGATAAAAATATCTATGTCAACTTGATGGGCATAATTTGTCACAAACACGAAATGCAACAAATAGTTTTAAAAGAGAATATACCACATCCGAATCATAACAAGGACGAGGGCCGACGGGGACGGATATCAAAACCATGGCACTATGTATAACAAACAACGTCTGGGTAAGATAATTATTATACGAGTAACTATATATCCGAATCACACAAACATCAAATTTTTATATAAAATTTCATGAACAAGAGGCTCACCACAAGGTGGTGCCCGGCTGACAGAGACGGTGAGGCGATCGGCAGTGCTTACGACAGAGATTTAGAAGGCACTAAGTAAACCACACCTACATATGCAAACTAAGTGTTATTTTGACCTCAAATTGCATATAAATCAAATACTAGCACATATATATATTTCCTCCCAAATTACTAAACTCACAAATTAATAACTATATAAAGCATTGCAAGAGCTAATCTAGCAATGAGAGATGAAAGGACAAAGTTGCTAACCTTTGTGATCACTTGAATGGATGGGGGCCTTCAAATCTTGACAAATTTTGGGCAAAATGTGTGATGAGCTCGAGGGGAGAAGAGGAAGAACAGAGAGGAGAGGAGAGGGGAAATGGGGAAGAACAGAGCGAGCTGGACGAAGGGTTTATATGCAGGAGGACCTATAGTACCGGTTCGTGGCACGAACTGGTACTAAAGGTGCTGGAGGGGGCCTAGACTGACAACATCCTGCCACCACCCTCATTAGTACCGGTTCGTGGCACGAATCGGTGCTAAAGGTTAGCCACGAACCGGTACTAATGAGAGCGGCCCGGCTAGCCGTTGGAACCGGCACTATTGTATACATTTGTGCCGGCTCTAATACAAACCGGCACTAATGTGCTTCACGTTTGACCCTTTTTCTACTAGTGCGTGGTTTCTGGCGGTGCATCGTGCCCATGATCTGTGTGTACGCCGTCGAGTGGCATTTGCCACAACGCGTGGCCACGCAGTTTGGGATTTATCAGCATACCCCACCGAGCCAGCCCACCGATACCGGCGGCCACGCGCTCCACCTGTGAGCTCTTTGTTCTCCGTGAGATTATCATGTTTCTTGTTGCTTATGATGATCTCATTGCGCTTATGATGATTCTTGTGCCAACTGCCTTGCAGCATGAGCCGGCAGAAGAATCAGTCGATCACAGACTGGGGAGAGGAGCATAAGACTCATGTGACGGAGTGGAACCGACGGAGGTGGCGTAAAGACGTGGAGAGGAGAGTGACTAACTGGGATGATTACCTGGGCCGACGCATGAGGTGGTACGATGATGGCCAGAAGCACCGTCTTCGTCTCAGGTCTCGATGGACGGCGGAAGACATCGCGGAGCTGGAGTGGGCTGACCTCGATGAACAGGCATACCAGACCGGCATCAGAGACATGCACAGTGGATTTATGGAGTTTGCACCCCTCATCAACAGAGTGGTACGTTTGAACCGATGGTCGTATTTAAAATATTTTATTCGTCAACGTGACTGACTTATGCCGTTGCAGTCCGGTGAGCTGAACAGATGCATCTTTGAAGCCTCAGATGCACTAGGTCATCTTCCCGGGAGCGTATAATCTGAGACCAGAGTCAGGGGGACGATGAAGGTACAATTTCAGTCTCCTCGGAACAGATGCATCTTGTTCACTTGCAGTCAGTCGATCTGAACTTATTATAACCTTGCTTCATTGTGAGTGCAGAAGTTCGTGCAGCGTTGTCGCAAGCTGGTAGGGCTGCTTGGGTGTGCTGGAGCTGGGTCAGTTGAAGCTCATCAGCCTGTAGCCACACAAGGTATCATCGGCTCATCGAGCCATGCTCCCTCGTCGTCTAGGTTGGTTGGGGAGGAGGAGGATGAGGAGGAGGAGGAGGAGGAGGAGGAGGAGGAGGAGGCCATATATGAAGAAGGGGAGGAGGAGGATGAGAGCAACGGGGAGGAGGAGTACGATGAAGATTATGGACCTCCAGCAACTCAAACGTCTCAAGCATCTCAGCTGCCGAAGAAGAGGAATCCGAAGACGAAGGATTTGCTGATTCCGGAACCTTTCCAGAGATCGGTTCCTCGACGGCTCAAGAAGAAGACCGAAGAGAATCATTCAAAGAGTAACGAGGACCGTAACTCCAAGAGGGGAAGGAGCAACTGATTATGCTCTTCGATAGTTGGCTCTTTTAGTTTCGTTGAACTTCGTTTGATTGAACTTTTCTAGTGGTTATGAAGCTACGTGGAACTATGTGTTTGCTATTTGTGGATCTATGTGTTTGCTATTTGTGAAACTATGTGGAACTCCGTTTACTAATTAGTTGAAGTTCGCTTGAAATGTTCTATGCACTTCAAATTTGTTAATGTGTATGTGATGCCCAAGTTTAATTGTTTGAGATCTGTGATATTGTTGTCATATTTGTGAAACTTGCTATAATATTATTGTCATATTGAATTTGAAAAGAAGCAAGCAATTGAACTTAAATTAGTAAAACACAGGACCCTACATGAGGACCACAGCGGTAGGGTCAGACAGCCTACCGCCAGGCCAACTCAATTTTTCGTTACAGAATCATTACACTGAAAAAACAAGACCCTACCGCCATGGGCTCTGGCGGTAGGGTCGCACAGCCTACCGCCAGGGCCCTTCAATTCTTCGTTACAGAAACATTACACTGAGACAGGACCCTACCGCCAGGTGCTCTGGCGGTAGGTTTGGACAGCCTACCGCCAGGCCTCCTGGCGGTAGGTACTTATCCACGTCAGCGCAGTCAAACGGCCGCCGTCCCCCTCCGTCGCACCCCTACCGCCATGGGCCGTGGCGGTAGGCTATCTAACCCTACCGCCGTAGGCCCTGGCGGTAGCAAAAGGGTCAAATCTCGAAAAAATTTCAAACAGGGGTCAGATCCTGAAATCCTTTCCAAAAAGGGTCAAAACACGAAATTCGGCCACGTAGTGGACATTTGAGAAGAAAGTTAGCGGTAGTACTTACATGCTATGCCGGAATGGAGCAACAAGTATTCTATTGCAGCTTTGGTTCACACAACTGCCACATCTTCAGATCGTTGCCCTGATGACGACCGTCAAGCTCACACTTCAAAACCTTTTCGGTACATGTTGAAGTGGGAATCTCATGAGGGATTAAAATAATCTTCATACACTAGCTCGAGAACAAGCGCAATTGCGCGGACTAGTTAATTTGCAACTCCGTCGGAAAAATTGCATTTTAAGAAGACATGTGAAGCTACAAATTAACAGCTTAAACTGGAATTGATTAAATACGTGTTTGCTATCCTCCTTTTCATAAAGTAACTAGTAAGGCACATGAGCCTTCTGGAAGTCAAAGTCGCCAAAGCGCGCACAATACGAAGTCAAAACTGATAGTCTTTGAGGATATATCTAACCAAAAGAAAATTTTGGATTATACGTGCCAAATGCCTAGAAATATCATTTGGTAGGTTAGTGAGTACAAGTAATAAGGTCTTTCGGGTCAAGAGAGCACTCTAAGTGGCCGCATCCAGCGAAGAACAGCAGACTTGTGATTCTTAGTCTTCTAGTAGTACGTACTAGTGCCACCTAACAGCCGGCCAGTTGGTGTCAAGATGCCAAGAAGCTATATCTACACTTCAATTTTTTTGATCTAGGTAGCAAAATGTATGCATGTGTGTATGCATGTTGAAGTAAGTAAAGCATGACGACTCAAACTTGCTGACCGTACGCGCTTTTGTATATATGGAAGAACAAATAATGCAGCCGCTAATAACGGCGCGCTTCATACAAGAACGCTGATCTGCTGGTGTAGTAATATCATTTTGTTTAGTAACAAGGACATACGTATGCATCATGCATCCACGACAATTCATTCATTCCGGCCAAGGAATTGTCATAAATGACGTAAGAAGACATAATGGAAGGAGACATCAAAATAGAAAATTAGTGACAAAATTTCGTTGCAAAGAAAGAAAGAATTAAAGACGCCCCATCAATCGCGACGGGTGGGAAGATGAAATTAGTTGACCTGTCGCACTCCGTTTGGTTTGATCTCTTGGCATTAGCGTCTCCTAATTTTTTGGCATTCTTACCCAACTATTCATCTCACACGCTGTACTACGGCCAAAACGAGTCTCATGCCAAGTTTGAATATACAATCCAGTCAGAGCAACTTTGAATATATGTTTGCAAGTGTGAATCACGGTCGGCATCCATGTAATCAAGGATGAACCGAGATAGACAAAAAAAGAGTAGAAGAAGGAGTAAATTGAATCTGGACAACACTCACTAAACATATAAAGGGCAAGACAGTTCTTTGAAGAATTATACGTTGGTCGTTAACTAAGTATAACCCGAACCTCACCATTCATGCTAGCAATGCTAGCCAACCAAGCTAGCAACTAAGGACGGCATAAATGCAACATCAAATTTAAAGTACTAGTTAAAGCATGAGATCCCCCCCTCCCCCCCCCCCCCCCCCCCCCCTTCTTTTACTTTTTCCATATTTCTTGGAAAAAATGTGGACAAAGGTTCTTGAAAATGCGAACAATGTTTCGAAATAACAAACAATTTCTGAATATATTTTTTCTCAAATGTGAACATTTTTTAAAATTGTGAAATATGAACCATTTTTTGAAATGTGAATGTAAAATAGACACTGAACTTTTTCTTAGTATAAGTTGAACTTTATTTAAATACACACTGAAGATTTTTTAATATAATGTGAATTTCTTGAAACGCATGCCGAAACAAATTTCTATACATGATGAACATTATCTATAGATGGTGATCATTTTTCTCAATGTCCAGTGAAAAGTTTTCTTCAGCACAGTGAACTTCTTCTTTAAATGTGAACAATTTTTGGAAAATGAACAAACCTGGAATTTCGAACTTTGATTGGAATTTGGAATTCCGATTTTTTTAAACATGGAGTTTTTCTGAAAACAAGAACAAAATCTGGAATATCAAAGATTTTTTGAAAATTCAAACAAAATTTGAAGTTTCTGAACATTAAATAAATGAATTTATGGAAAATAATTGTTAGACATGAAAAAAGAGTAAGGTAGCAAGGGAAAGAAGGAGGTAATAAGAAAAAATAAAATAAATAAAAACATGAGGAAAAATGGAAAAACCTATAAAAGAAAACAAAATAGTAAAAAAACTCAAGGAATCTGTCAAAGATAAATAGCAGTAGCGCCAGTTGTTGCCCGCGCTAGTAGTATCTGTGCGTCTTTCATTTCCTTGCTTTTATATGCCGTTATACAATTTTTATACAGTAGCAATGAATGGGTTGTGCAAGAAACAAGGATTAGATCAAGGTGGGCGGATCCAAGTGAGCAAGTTGAACCATCCCATCATCATATCGTCCTACTAATTCAACTGGCTCACTTGGACCCGTCCACTTCAATCATCCGTAGTCATATAACAACTCCCTCAGTTTCTAATTATTTGTCTTTCTAGAGATTTCAACAAGTGACTACATAGGGAGCAAAATGAGTGAATCTACACTCTAAAATTTGTCTATATACATCCATATGTGGTAGTTCATTTGAAATATCTAAAAAGGCAAATATTTAGCAACAGAGGGAGTAAATGATAAGTAGTACGGCCTCCTCATCATCATTCTTGCACATGACAAGTAGTACGGCCTCCTCATCATCATCTTAGTCCTATAATAACTCACCATCAATATAGCACATGACAAGTTAACCAACATTAGCTAATGGTTATCATCCTAGGTAATAACTCATCATCATTCTAGCACATGACAAGCAGTAGCCGGCGGGGTCGAGGGTTGCCGAGGTGTCCAAGCAAATAAGATTCTTTCAAGTTTTGATGTTTGAAATTTTTTGAAACTTTAAAAAATATTAAAATGTATTCAAGAGTGGCCTTGTTTTAAGCCACTGTCGAAAGGAACACAAATATGCAAATGAAACACAGATTACACTTTCAGCTCAAAACATGTGATAGACTGAAAATTGCAAGTTAAATGAGAAGGCATGAGAAAGTGAAACTAGCATGTTGCGTAGGTGTAGCATGAAATCTCTAGGGAAAAAAACATGCATGCATGGGACCATCCAAAGTAATCAAGGGCTGTGCATGGTGAGAAAACCAGGCTCATGATGTAGATGTGCAACTAACTCAAAAAAGATAAGTTCTAAACAGAGTCATCGCAACCAAACGTGACATACCGCAATGTTTATGCATGCATCGCCCACAATGATGTGATGCGTATGGTAGCTGCAGCTGCCTCTTGCTTCCCTTCCCTTCCCTTCTTACAGCTGCCTTCTTATACGCATGGAGAAGAAGAGTATGTGGTACTAGGGGTCCAACTTGATTGCTTCTTCCTAGCTCCTATCTTCAGTTTCACGACCGCCATGTCCGGCTACTCCTCGATGATTCACGTTCTTCTTCTCCTTGCACTATTTCCGCTTGCCGCAGCCCAGCTGTGGCCTTTCTGCGGCAGCGGTCAAGGCACCTACTCGACAGGCAGCACATACCAGACCAACCTTCGAACACTCCTCGGCACGCTCCGCCGGAACGCCTCCTCCTCGCCGTCTCGCTTTGCCTCGGGCGACTTCGGGGCCGTGCCGGACACTGCCTGGGCTCTGGTTCTCTGCCGGGGCGACATCAGCGTCACCGACTGCTTCGACTGTGTCACCACGGCCAGTAGGGACGCGGAGAGAGCCTGCAACCGCAGCAGGGACGTGGGCCTCTTCTACAACGAGTGCTACGTCCGCCTGGCCAACCAGGACTTCCTGGAGCCCACCAGCAACTCCGGCGAGGTCCCTGTTAGCGACGGTCCCAACATAAGCAGCAAAGAAGTCGACCAGGCGGTCACCGCCCTTCTCAGCGCCACGGCGCAGTACGCGGTGGACAACTCCTCGAGGCTATTCGCCACGGGGCATTGGGTAGGGCCCAACCCGGCGACCCAGAATATCTACTCGGCGGCACAGTGCGCGGCGGACCTGTCGCCGCTGCAGTGCCGAAGCTGCCTCCAAGGCCTCCTGGGCAGGTGGTGGACCACGTTCCCGCAGAGCGGGCAGAGCGCCAGGATTGCTGGTCCGCGGTGCACCCTACGGTCCCAGCTGACCCCTTCTACAATGGCAGCGCCATGGTCCTGTTGCCCACGACGGCACAAACGGCTGCAACCAGAGGTCTTTTTTTTTTTTTTGCGAAATAACCAGTGGTCAGTTGCTTACCAACCATTAGATTGTACATTGTTTTGGAAAGTAGAATCCCTTCAACGAATTAGATTATACATTGTTTTGGAAAGATTAATTTTGAATTCGGTTATAAAATATTCTAATATTTTGTTATGGATAGGTGCCACACAAGCAAACGGAAGGGTAAAACTGGTTACAAATATTAGTCATTCTAGCCTTTCGAAATAGAAAGACTTTATTAACAAGAAAGAACTGAACTAAACAAATTAGATTATACATATTTTTGGAAACCTTAATTTTGATTCCGGTTTTCACATATGCTCAAAAAAGCGGCGCGCTAAAATATTTTTGCAGTGCCATTTTAGTAATTTTAGCGTGCCGTGACCAGTCCAGCAGACGCATAAAAATATAGCGAGCAGCGGACAACGCACAGAAGTCCAGCCGACGGACTAAAAAATAAAGAGCCACAACAACAAATAGATCCCTAACATTTACAAATAAGTCCATCTGACCAAAACAAAAATGCAATAGACCCCCAACCGTTGGAGCAAAAGTAGCTTGCAAACTATCTTCCGCCGGCCACCGCACGTGAGCTAGCTTGCTGTAATGGCTAGAATCGCAAGCACGAGCTCGCTGGCTTAGCTTCCATTAATCGTTGGAGCAAGCTGCCAGGCTAGCTTGCAATCAATTGGAATTGCAAGCTCCGCACGCACCGCTCGTTTCCGGCCACCGCACGTGCTCCTGGCCGGCGAGCTGTAGGGAGGCAGCAAGCATAAGGCAACGGCGGCTCCCGGCCGGCGAACTCGAGGCAGCGAGCTGCAGGGGTAGGCGGCGAGCAGAAGGGCACTGGCGGCTCCACCCCCGTGCCGGGACGAGCAGAGGATGAGCATGCAGAGGAGTGGCGGCGGCCGGCGGCGGCGAGCTGCAGGGAATGGCTGTAGCGGCGAGCTCGAGGCGGAACGAGCGAAGGGAGCGGAGGAGTTGGTCTTCGCGCGTCGTCTTCAGGTTGTCCAGCACGCTGTACGCCATGCATCAAATATCCCGCGTGCGATGCAGAAATTCTCAGGGCAGTGGATGGATTTTGCAGCATGCTGTCTTTTGCAGCGTCTGTTGGAGATACTCTGTGCGCTAAATTAGTGTTTTTTCAGCGTGAGCTATTTTTAGTGCCTCCGTTAAAGATGCTCTTAGGAGCCACAAGAAAATGGAAGTGTAAAATTGGTTATCTACTAAATCCAATTCTTATTATTTGTCGTAGCTTTAGTATGACTTTAGTATAAAGTTGTATTAAGTCTTCGACAAGTAATACGGATCACACGGAGCAAATTTTCTACTCGTCCAGTTATGTTTGTTGGACACTAACTATTTCAACTCAAGACTCACATATGTATCTCCGTACAATCTAACTATCTTTTATGTTATATTATTAAAACAGAAGTCGTCCCTATACTCTAAAAAATATACGTCATCCATATAGATTATAATGGTTGGAATTAAATACCTGAAAATTATGTAAAACTATGACATTTCAAACCAGTCCAAAAATTTTACCAGCTGACACTACGATGCAACCAGAGGTCAGTTGCTTACCATCCCGGCCCCAACAAAGTGTGATGCCATTTTAGCCTTCAGAAAATAGAAACACTTTCAAAAGAAATAACTCAACTAAACAAATCAGATTGTACATATTTTTTGAAAGATTAACTTTGAATTCGGTTATTAAATATTCCAAATGTTTTTTTATCACTAGAAGCCACAAGAAATTGGAATTGTAAAATTGGTTATATACTACATCTGTTCAATATTACTTGTCACAGCTTAAGTATAACTTTAGCATAAACTGGTACTAAATCTTGGGCAAATTGTATGAATCGGAGGGACTAGAATTTTGTGCCTCTTGAGTTATGTTTGTTGAACATTACTTATTTCAACTTGCATAATATCTTTTATATTATATTATTACAACTGAACTCATCCCTATACTCTAAAATATACTTCGTCCATATACATTATAATGGTTGAAATTAAAAGATCTAAAATTTATGTAAACATATGACATTCCAAACCAGTCCAATATTTTTTTTACCAGCTGACATGTACAGTACAACCATATATGTATCATATGTATCGTTGTCCCCAACAAAAACGTATATGTTATGTGTAAGTTTCGGACAACAAATCAATCAGGCGTCGGCTAGAAGTTGCTTATTTATATATATACTAGCACATAGGCTCGTGCGTTGCAACCGGAGAGGAAGAGTTGACATGTCATCAAAACTTCTACTGTTGCAACGGGAGAGGCTAGGTTCATGTGATGAGGTGGGCCTCCTTCCTGGGCCTGGATCACGGTCGGCCGAAAGGGTACAATAATCAGATCTAAGGATGCGCGGACCCTAAATTAGTACCACCTCGTTTATATTACAATTTTGTCTATACAAATCGTAAAAGCAGTAAGGCTGAGCCAGCTCAGTCGGAGGTAGTCTTTGGGTTTCCATAGGGAGGGTGCAAGTTCGATCCCTCGTACTGTACATGTTATTTTTGCCTCCCAGGCTAGGTTCGCGCGGTGAGGTGGGCCTGGATCACGGTCGGCCGAAAGGGTACAATAACCAGATCTAAGGATGCGCGGACCCCAAATTAGTACCACCTCGTTTATATTACGATTTTGTCTATACAAATCATAAAAGTGTATTATGACATGAGAAGAAAGCGTATTGTGACGGTGAACCCGACGGACTCAATCCGTGCTTTATTATTAGGGAGATATATATATATATATATATATATATATATATATATATATATATATATATATATATATATATGATGCCATGATTATGTCATGCCGATGTCACAGAACTGAAAAAGATGTTACAATGGCAATGCTCCTAGCTGTACGCTATCCATTTCAATCGATACTGCGTGTACGTTTTGACCAGAAAATCAGCATTTCACAAATCCATAATATGTGTAAAAATATATTTTGTAACTAAACTTCAATATTAAATGGTGTAATATGTTATCATCAAATTAAAAGCTAGTTCACTTTTGAAAGCGACTTCTATAAGAATTTACCAACTTGTACGTGGTTTTGTTGACTCACAACCTACCAAGGTTTTGCTAATTGTCCTTGATGCAAAAAATATATATAGCTTGGACAAGTCAAATTGCACAACTGAGCCAAAATTTAGCAAATAAAATATTGTAGATTCCTTTCTTTTTGAGAGACAACCAATCATGTCAAATATGATAAGTAAATTGAATAAACGAGTTGCGACATCAACAGTTACCGAAATTTGAGAGACAATCAATCATGTCAAATATGATAAGTATATTCAATTGTTCCAAATAATGTATGTCCATTATTACAACGGCGACATGACCAGAAAAGGACAAACCACGTTGAGAGTGAGTGGGACATAATGCTTTATTATGCATATGGATAGGTGAATATAATGCACTAGATTAGTAAGTGAAAGGAAAAATTAGAATGAGCCTGTGCGGTATTCTAGATCCATAAGATTCCACTAAAAAACTAAACACATCGACAACACTCCCAGCAATGTAGGTGGTGGAGAAATCATGTATAACTTTTTGACACGAGCAATATATATTTAGCTTAAATAGCACATGTTCTTTATTCTGAATACTAAATGACCTGCTTAAAAATAGAAATATTCAGAGTAAAATTTATATGAGAAACTTTTATTAGGATGATAAATAATAATTCACCCATCTTTACATAGGAAATTGGAATTGGACAGTCTGAGAAATAGGTCATTTGTTTTATTCTACAGGTGGATGAAGAATACAACTCAATTTGGTATACTGAGTTTTGACTTTTGAGTAATAAGGAAGGAAAAACACGCCAGAACTAATAAATAAAACAAAATAAGGATATTCTTTTTAATCGAAAAAAATGAATTCTTTTTCATATGCTCATGGTTTGTTGACAAATTCTGGGCTGTCATGATATATCATGTATTACATCCAATTGTTTTCTAAAAAAACAATGGGAATTTCCTATGATATTAGATATCTAGACATCGGATTGCACGAAGTTTCTCTCCTTAGATGAAGAACACTATTATGTTCTTTGGCTAATTTTGTACTAGCAATGAGCCATGCTTTTATTAAACTAATAAAGCTAGGTCAGCTCCGTATTATTTTTTAACGCAGACAGTCCAAATCATGCTCCTCAAGCAATTCCACGACTAATAAGCCAGACATTAATCCAATCATCATCAATCATTTAGTTGGATCAGGACACCTTGTGGCATCTCACCTATAATGCAGTCAACATCATTTGTCTCGCTCGATGTCTGTCTGCCTACAAAACATTTACACTGTTTATATTTTGCAGGAGGCCACTAGTTAATGATAATGATGTAGAGACATTCTTTTATTCAAAATATAAAAATATGTCTATACACAAAATTTTAAAGAGAAATTTCTCAAAAGCTCACTCTAGGTGCAACTTGCTCCTCTATCTAACCAACTAAAGCCCACATTGACCAGATGATTATAATTATAGGCTTATGAGTTATAGAAACAAGCCTCGTAGAGTTATAATCGCAAAAAAAGAGGGTCGCAGAAAAGCCTTAATAAATAAAATAAGCCTCAATAAATTAAGTGTCTCAAATAAAGTATTTACAATTTGAATTTGGCATCATTCACCCAGTTTTTTGTTTCTCAATGCACGACTGTATTTGGTTTTGAAACTTAATGACAGATTAATATTCTTGCTTGAATATCCACGAACTGTCTATGAATTTTGCCTCGCCTTTTAGATGATCATTCGAACCTTTTTTACAGATTACATGCTATAGCTGTTTATGTACTAGCTGCTCTGCATACGTTTTTTTGTGCCAATAAGTCCTTACTCTGTTATGCAGGTTCTCCTATAGTTGCCGTGGTAATTGGACTTGGTGTTGCCCTAATTCTGGTGGCTTTGTTAGTGGCATATTGCTTTTGGCGCGGCAGATGCTGTTCACGAAAACAACATAAAACACATGGTATTGTAGTATAACATTTGGTTGAACTGTGTTAAGCGACAAACTGACAGTACATTATAATTAAATTCTGAACAAGTATCTTTTACGCTATGCGATTTCAGTAAAGCCTACGGGCCAGCAGATTCAAGTAACACCAGGCGCTTCCAATGCAATCACGACACCCTCGAGTGCAACCACAGGTAATTTATTCTCTCTGTTTTTTTTTCATATTATTAGGTCTTCACAAACTTCAAATCAAAGCCCCACAATACAGCCATCATTTTTCCAAGAACCAGCCCTGCATGACACAAATAGTTTATGTTCAATGAGCTATTATTTGAGACATGTCCTATATTACCTTTGTTTTTCTTTATTTTGTCTTTTTTCAGAAACGATAAATGGTCAACAAGACGATTTAAAAGTGTATGTTCCTAGGAAATTCTCTTATATTGAATTGGCACAAGCAACAGCTAATTTCAATGAGGACAGAAAGCTTGGACAGGGTGCTTTTGGTGTTGTCTATGACGGCAGACTTGAAGGCATAGATGGGTCTGTGGCGATAAAAGAGATCCTAGAAACGTTCTCGGAACAAATGAAAAAGGCTTTTGATGTTGAAGTTCAAATTATGAGCCAGCTGCATCATCGGAACATTTTAAGTCTAAAGGGTTGGTGTAAGGAAGACCAACACCTACTGCTTATCTACGAAAAAGTGGAGAACGGTAACCTGGAGGACCATCTTTACCCTAAGAATGGCGCCATGGATAGTGGAGTTTATACTGAAAGAGAGAATGGCACATGTCTGTCCACTAGTAGAAAAGGGACCTATTGACCCGGTTGGTGAGGGCCTTTATTCCCGGTTCATGAACCGGGACTAAAGGGTCGGTACTAATACCCTGGCCATTTAGTCCCGGTTCAATCCAGAACCGGGACTGATGGGCCTCCACGTGGCCTGTCCGCAGAGGCCAGGCAGGAGGGCCTTTGGTCCCGGTTGGTGGCACCAACCGGGACTAATAGGCATCCACGCGTCAGCATTTCTATGGCTGTGGTTTTTGTTTTTTTTTAAAGGGGGGGGGGGTGGGGTTGGGGGGTTTTGGGTGGTTAATTTAGGTGTTTCATATATTATGCTATAGCTAGCTAATTAATTTAGGTGTTTCATATATTGTGCTATCGACGCTACGTACTATACATACGTATAGAGAGGACTAGCTAGACACGCTAGCTAGCTAGTAATTAAGCAAACAGAAGATCGTCATGAACATATATGCATACAGAGAGAAGTGATATCGACCACCTCTCCTTCTCCGAGAGATTGGTCGAACAACAAGTTCTCGTATATCTATCCGACACTATCGGCTACATATATACAATAATTATCTTTTACAATACGAACGCGTGGTCCACATAGTATTCTCCGTCTTCAGCGATCACGTGGTCAAGAAAGAATACAGCCAATTCCTCTTGAATTGCTCGCAGGCGATCTGGTGCTAGTAGTTCATCCCGCATCCGAAACATCTAATTTTAAGAAGGGGGTCAATACATATATATATGAATGAATGAAACTCAACACAAATGATGGTAATAAAATAAAATTGTGAATATTTTTATTTACGCACTTCATATTGTTTGTCGGAGTAGCCCCTCTCACAGGTCGTGTGGCGGATGGACTCACAAACGTAGTATCCACAGAAATCATTCCCTTGTTCCTGCCACAACCACTTTACAAGAAACAGAGGTCAATCAAACTGATAATTAGCAAGCATTCTAAATGGTATTGATGAAACTAGCGCTTGAATCACTAGGAGATGCGCATGGAATATGCTACTATATAGTACTTACTTTCGGGTGTCTAAATTGCAGCTTCTTCGGTAGTCCCGGAGCTTTTTTGATGAATTTTCCCCAAGCCTTGCCATACAAAGAAAACAATTACTTGATATCAGAAATGAACAAAGTTGCTGATATGGTGGATAATGATCGATTTAACTTACTTCTCGAGCATTTCAGTCATGTCCACATACTCCTTGGGATCTTTTCGTCTCGAGTCTAAGACAGTTACTACTCCCTGCTCAAGCTCAATCTCTAGGAGAATATAGTGGTAGCTGCGCACGCATGCATAACTCATCAATATTACATTACTATAACCTGGACTAATAAGAAAACCGAATATGCCACAAGACAGTAACACTCACTTGAAGTTGTAAGGAAAGAGTATTATATCTTTGTGTTCATTTATTACCAACGATTGTAGCAAGTTGGCCTCGGTATCTTGGGGACGAAATTGAACCTCAGTTGCATCTATGAGATATGTGTTAATGAACCCAATATCACCCACTTGTCTTTTCTTCAATTCGCGATCTTCAATCTGCATAATATAGTGAGGATATTTATAAATACATGCAATGAAAGGGCTGAGTTATATAGAGATACTTAATGACAGAAGTAGTACTACTTACAGACAGTAGCAGGTGACCGTTGTTTTATCGAGGGCCAATTGACTGAAAAACTGATAGAACTCCTCAAATGGAATAGGCAACAGTTCAATTCCAAGGAGGTCATGCTCCTTTTTAACTCTCACATACAAAGTACTCCTCCCCTCAGACTCTTTGCAGGTTTTCATGTACCAATCATGCAATCTTCGCATCATCGTTGATAGAGAGCTTTCATCTTTGACGAGAGGCTTCCCGTACTCGTATCTTTGTATCTGCACCTCCAAGAAATCATAATGTACATCATCGGGCAGGTAGTCCGCAGGATTGCCATAACCGGGCACCATCCTCGGATCGACGATGTCGCTAGCAGGCACCTTGAGCGGGGGGCACGATTGCTTCGCTTGTTCGCCGAGCTGGGCAATTTGTTTCCCAGCTCGTCGTTCTTTCATCCTTTGATCACTGACAGTACTTCCCGACCTCTCCGCTTTGGCAAATGCCTTTCCAATAATGCGCTCATAGTTGCCTTTCGGCGGAGACTTGGGTGGTTTTGTCAGGGCAGCCAAAGTGCGCTTCGCTTTGACCAGATCTACCTTCTCCTCCGGAGGTGGATGTCTCTTTGCTTTCAACCCTTGAAACCAGTCATCCACTTGATCTGCGATCTTCGCGTTTTCCTACTCGCTCCTCTCAGACGGTAACTTCTCCGAGTCTTCAGAGAAGGACCGAATCTATATCTCCTCCCGCCTTTGGCTGTACTGCTAGACGCCGGCAGAGCGAGACGGAGCGGATGTCTTCTTTCCTTGCTTACGAGGCGGAGGAGAAGGACTACAACGCCGGAGCAGCCGAAGCGGCGGCGGGTCTCTTCCGCCCTTGCTGACGAGGCGGAGAAGGAGGAGGCTGGCTGCTCGGGCGCGCCGGCGCAGGCGGAGAAGGAGGCGGAGTGCCGCCACGCGCCGGAGAAGGTGCCGGCTGAGTGCCCTTATCGTCACTCGCCGGAGGAGGAGGCGGAGTGCCCTGACTCGCAGGAGGAGGAGGAGGCGGGCGTCAGTTCGGAAGGTTGATGAGATCTTTCCGCCATAGGCATGGAGTCTTTAGAGCAGAACCCAGCCGATACTCCCTTCACCGGTAGGGTGGTCAAGCCGGAGGTCCTCAAATCCTCCGTTATTTCATCGACCATCACCTTAGCATATCCTTCGGAATCGGCGGCAGTGAAAAGTTGAGTCGGGTTTAGTAGGATAAATTGAGCCAACAGCCGCCTTGACCTTCAAATTGCTCCATTGCGCCATAAGGTGGCAATTTTCAGCATCCGTGATAGCATCCACGGGATAGCTGGCAGGAGCCGTCAAGGCATGCTGCTCAGGCTGAAGCAGCTCGATGGAAGCCACGCTGCTTCTCCGCTGAGATGGCGGGGTAGCTTCGGGGGAAGCTTCGGCAGGTCGTTTGCTGCGATCTGCTGCTTCTCGTTCCTCTTCTCGTTCCTCTAGCCCCATTACCCTTTCGTGCAACGCTGCATTAGGCTCTGCTCCGGTTCTTCCTCCTCTCATGGGTTTTGTAACCCCCTGCGTCCGAAATCCAGCCTTCCACGAAGCGGAGCTGGCGTGCCTCGTGTCCGTCCGGGGTGCTCGAGATTCTCCCATGCGGAACGAACTTCCCTTGCTGCGCTGCTTCGATATAATGCTTAAGCCTCTTGACTGGTATGTCCAATTGTTCGTCCGTCCAAATGCACTTCCCTGTTATAGGGTCCAAGGATCCGCCGCCCGGAAGAACCAAGTCCGCAACGGTCTGGCCAGTTCATTGTCTCGGTTCGTTCCTTTATGAAGCAGATCAATCTCAGCCTTGGCCCACTTAGGTCGGGCTCTGAGGTAGCCACCTGACCTCGTCTTGATGGTGAAGCTTCTTCTTCGCAGCATTTCTCTTGTTTGTCGCCGACATCTTTTTACTCTTTTCCGATGTCTTGTAGGCCACAAATGCGGGCCAGTCATCTCTGATCTTCTCAAATTTGCCCTTGAATTCTGGTGTCTCATTTTTTTCGACATACGTATTGAGTTCTTTCTTCCAATTCCTGAATAGTTCTGCCATCTTCTTAAGAGCAAAAGACTTGATTAATGGCTCTATTACTGGCTTCTCCGGATCATCCTCTAGCGGTAGGGTAAAATTTGACTTCAGCTCAGTCCAAAGATCATTTTTCTGCATATCATTGACACAAGACACCTCGGGGTCTTCGTTCTTAGGCTTATACCATTGGTGGATGCTAATCGGGATCTTGTCCCTAACCAGAACCCCGCACTGAGCAACAAATGCCTTCTTTGTCCGGTAGAGTTCAATCGGTTGGCCGTCGCGCGCGATTTCTGTGATCTCAAACTTTTCATCCGAGCTCAACTTTTTCTTCGGGCCTCGTCTCTTTACCGAACTTGTGCTCGATCTGGAGGGCTAGAAAAAAGAACAAAGACGAGAGTTAATTAATATGTGTACATACCAAAACAAAGACGAGAGCTAGTCGGCCACAGGCTTAACTAATATATATACCTGGCGGACTCGGTTTGGTGATCACCGGAGCCGTTCTCACGGTCTACTTCTTCACCCTCTCCTTCTTGCACGGAATTGGGTCATCGGACCATGTAAATCATAGCCAGCTGCTTCTTCACCCTCTTCTTCCGGACCATCGTTGGCGTTGAGAAACATCATCGAGGAGACGGCATCACTTCCTCGTCTGATTATGTCCCTCAACAACGCTTCTTGTGCTTCGTCTCGGGTGGTGTCCATAGTTTCTACAAATTTTTTACAACATGGCAATTATTATTCAAACATGACAGATATGGATATATTAGTGGCAAACGTAGAACTAGCTAGCTAATCACAATAAGGAATCATATTAGTGGCCTCGGCGCTGCTTCTCTAGGGTTTGGGGTGGCCTCGACAACGCTTCAAGGGTTAGGTGGCCTCGAGAACGCTTCAAGCTAGGAGGGTAATATCGCCCCACGTGTTGAAGCTATCGGGAGGGGTCGGCGTTGAACACTACATCTATGTCCCACAAGTGACGTGGGCATCGACGCACGCCTGTGATAGGAGTAGAGGGTCGTGGATCGCCGAGCGGTCGAGGTCAAGGGTGGAGGATCGCCGAGGGTCGGGAGGTTGCCTAGTGTCAAAGGATTCAACAAAACCATGTCTTCATCCTTAGGCGAAAGTAACAGGTGCATGATGGTGAAGCTCTCCAAAGTTGTTTTGGAGCGGAGTCCCGGATAGGATAATTCACTTTACGGTACAAAGTTCAGCAAGAACCTTCCGAATATCGTTATTTGAAAGCCCTTTGCTGAGATTAGGTACAAAAGGCAAATTATCCTATCCGGGACTCCATTCCAGAACAACTTTGGAGGACTTCTGTACCATCATGCCATGGTTACTTCCGGCTAATGATGAAGCCATGGATTTCTTCAATACTTTGACACTATAGGAACCTCGACCTGAAACCTTCGACCCTTGACCCTTAACGACCCTCGACCCTCTACCTTAGTTCCCGACCCTCGACCCCTCGGCGATCCTCGACACCCTCGATACATATACAGCAGCGCAATAAAAGAAGAAAAAAAGAGGAGAAGAAGAAAGGAATAGAAGAGAAGAAGAAAAATAGAATTTTTCTATTTTTCTTCTTCTCTCTATTCCTTTCTTCTTCTTCTTTTCTTCTTTTTCCTCTTCTTATTTATTTCTCCTCTTCTTCCTCTCCTCTTCTTCTCCTTTCTTCCTCTTCTTATTTTCCTTTTATATGAACATATCATCATATATATGAACATACATTTTCTTTGCATATGCATATGAACATACATACATATATTTTTCTTTCATATGAACATACATACATACATTTTCTTTGCATATGACCATACATACATTTTTCTTTGCATATGACCATTCATACATTTTCTTTGCATATGCTTTGCATATAAACATACATACATATGAACATACATACATACATATAAACATAACATACATACACAAAAAATTCTAAAAATCTGCCTAAAAAATCTAAAAATCTGCCTAAAAATTATGAACATATAATGAACATAAAATCTGCCTAAAAATTATGAACATAAAATCTGCCTAAAAAACATGCATACATCATCCATTCATCCATATAATGAACATATAATCATCCATCCATCCATATAATGAAGAGTGAAGTGCACTGTAGGTCCCTAAACTATTCGATGGGTGTCAACCAGGTCCTCGAACTATGAAAATCGACATGTGGGTCCTCGAACTATTTTAAGTGTCTCAGTCACGTCCAAAACTTGCCCGACCCAGTCTGACCTACCGTTGACTGTTGCCACGTCGGACAGGGGTAACGGAGGTGGATGGATATTTACAAAAAACACCCTGAATCGTTTCAGATCTCCATTCCCCAGTCCTTGCCTCTTCTTCTCCTTCTATCCCGATCTCTCTCACGGCGATTTGGGGGCGGCGGCGCCATGGTTCGGAGCTGGAGCGCGTCAGCGAGCTCTTCCTGGCCGCCTTCCTCTGACCCTGAGGCTGGTGCATCTCTCCCTCTACTTAAGTGCTGCACGTGCGGCTGGAGGCAAGTGATTCGTCTAGTTTCCAAATCTGAGAGGAATCCAGGACGGGTTTTCTTCAAATGCCCTAATCACAAGGTCACTTTCGTTGTTTGAGTTAGTCTTCACTTTCGAATCAATAAGATTTCTCAAATTTTCTGCTCTTTGTTTGCTTGTTTTTTTTTGTTTTTTTTGTTTTGGCAGAGAGGGTCACATGGATCTTGTGACTGCTATCCTTTGGATAGATGAATATTTGGATCTTGTTTTGTGCCATGGTTATAATATTCTGAAGAGGAGGTGGAGTACATTGCAATGATTTCCAAGCCCTATCTGGACAGAGAGATGACAACCAAAGGAACGAAGCCAAACATTCGTGCTAGTTTCATAGAGAAAGATAGCAGGGTAGAAAGTGTGGTCAAGAAGATTAGCAACATTCCTGGAAATCAGATGAGCCAGATTGCTGAAGATATCAAGCTTCAGTTGGATCTTGTTGTAGGCATAGGTTGGAAGATTCTTCTTTTTGTACCATGATTCTCGCCGTGAACTTGTATGCTGTTGTAATGAAGTAGGAGCTGAAATGTGTTTTAGTTGCCAAATGTGCTTTGCAATATTCCCAGAATGTGTAAGCATGACAAATTTTGGCAAGCATTTCATCACATTTTTAACAAGCACTATCATAACAGGTTGTTCACAAAAGACATACATAATTGGCATGAAATCAGTCATCATTGATTAGCTGAATGCACAACAAGTTTTGTCACAAAGAGGAGTGCATCCAAAAGAGAGGGACAGTAGCATCTATCATAACAGGTTGTTCACAAAAGACACATATGCACTCCATACGCTATTACAAGGTGTGGATCAAAACCTACAGCCAAGACATGGGCATGAGCTCAAGTTTCCTTCAACACCTCAAGGAGCTTTTCTCTCTATGCATTAATCTTTATGCACTTTCTTTGCCTTTGTTCTTCTGGCCTGTTTTGCTGCTTCAGTTACACCAACAGCAGCATCTGTTTGGGAGGCTTGAGTGGCTGCTCTAGGAGGCACAAAGGCTTGCCTAACAGCTGCTTTAGGAGTTGTCTTTTCTTCTTAGTTTGTAGCTTTTTCTTCAGAAATTGTGCACTGGCTGTAGCCCTGGGCACTGGCAGCTCATCTCTCCTCGATGCAATGAAAGAGCACTCAGGAAGTGGTCCTGGTGGTGCATGAGGTGTTACTTGAGATGCTTCAACCTACACAATTGACACCACGGATACATCCGTTTGAGCGACAAGTATTTCCGGCCAGATAAATATGTAAACAACATTTCCTTGGAACAAATGCTAACCTCTTGGAATAATGTTGACAGCACCGAACATGTGTGTGAAATATCCTCACCAGGTATCTAATTTCAAATGTAAAACCATGTCAATTCATTGCATTTGGATACAACACAAGTAGGCATTCAAGCATGGTTAGTTCAATACCTGTGTGATGGTCATCTCGATTGCATTGGGAGTCCTGTGCAGTAGGTGGTTGAAGCAAATTTCTTCTCACAGGTAGTATTTCTATTGCAGGCACTCTATCAGATGGATGTAGTACAGTGCATTTTCTTCTATTGTGTTCTGTGGAGTTGCAGACACTGCAATGCATTATTACTCCATGCTTGCTAAACCTAGTGCCTTCATCCTTCTCCTGACAAAATTTCTCTGAAGTTTTGCTCTCTGCTTGGGGCTGATGACATTATCATAGAAGGGTGGAATATCCAGTGGCTTTCTCTTTGTAGGAGTAAAAACCTTAGGCGGCTCAGGGCCTCCAGTCATTGGAATGTCATTATCACTGAAGATTGATCTCTCCAGATCTTTATCATTCACATATAGCTCAAAAGTTTTGATCTTGCTGACCACAGACATCATATAATTTGTGTCAGCATCACACCCGAGCACTCGCAGACCACCAAACAATGATTTCCCTGGCAGCAACCAATACACTTCCAACCTTGTGACATCTGCATAGCCACACTGCCTAACAAAATCTTCTATCCAAAGCAGAGACCATGTGTCCACTTCACAACAATCAAATGTGTCAATACGCTCATCTACATATGTCTTGTTTGGGCCGTCACCACAAAAGAACCCACTGTGATGAATCTCTCTTTGAAAAGAGGTCGCCGTTAGGTCCCTACGTGCAAAGAGAGGGAATCGAGCATCGTGAAGTTGCGCACAAACCTAACCCTAACCAATTCGGATCAAATCCTAACCCTAGTCACAAATCGATTGGGGGACAGAGAGGAACATACCGTCTTGTGGAGGAGGATCTCCAGGAGCCGCCAGACCGAGCCATCGACGCCTAGGCAGGCGCTGCCTCCGCGTCTTGACCACACCAAATCGCCAGTGGCGCCGCCCCAAATCGCCGTGAGAGAGATCGGGATAGAAGGAGAAGAAGAGGCAAGGATCGGGAATGGAGATCTGAAACGATTCGGGTTGTTTTTTGTAAATATCCATCCACCTCCGTTACCCCTGTCCGACGTGGCAACAAATCAGCGGTAGGTCGGACTGGTCGGGCAGGTTTTGGACGTGGATCGAGACACTTACAATAGTTCGAGGACCCACATGTCGATTTTCATAGTTCGAGGACCTGGTTGACACCCATCGAATAGTTTAGGGACCTACAGTGCACTTCACTCTATAATGAACATAAAATCTGCCTAAAAATTATGAACATATAATGAACATAAAATCTGCCTAAAAAGCATGCATACATCATCCATCCATCCATATAATGAACATATAATCATCCATCCATCCATATAATCAACATATGCATATGAAAAAAAATTATATGAAAAAAAATTGTATGAAGAGGACGAGGGACAGGGAGGAAAGGGGTCGCCGGAGCCGGAACGGGAGGAGGCGGCGTCGAGGCAGGCGGCAGTGGGGTGGGCGCCCGGCGGCGACAATGGTGAGGCGGGCAGGCGCGAGGCGTGGTCGTGCGTGCTCGGGGGCAGGCGAGACGCAGGCGGCGGCGGCGTGAAGCCTTGAGGCGTCGTGCGTGCTTTCGAGGGGCAGGCGAAGCGGCCGTGCGTGCTTTCGAGGCGAAGCGGCGGCGTGAGAAGCGAGGCGGCGTCGTGCTTTCGAGGGCGAAGCGAGAACGCAGGCGGCGAACGGCGTGGGGCGCGGCGGCCTGCGTGCTTTCGAGGGCGAAGCGAGACGCAGGCGGCGGCAGCGTGGGCTCGGCCGTGAGGCGGCAGGGAAGGCAGGGGATGGCGGCGGCAGTGGCGGCGATTTGGGCAGCTGGCGGCGGAGGCAAGCCCAGCTAGGGAGGCGAGGAGATGTGAATTTTTCACAAGTCCTGTATATATAGAAAGTGCATTGGTCGGTTCGTGGCACCAACCGGACCAATGCCCCCTTTAGTCGGTTGGTGCCACCAACCGGGACCAAAGGTTACTTTAGTCCCGGTTGGTGCCACCAACCGACCAAAGGCCTCTGCTGCCCTCACCCAAAGTTTAGTCCCACCTTGCTAGTTGAGAGGGAGCCGCACCTGTTTATAAGGTGCGGTGCGGCTTCCCTCTCGAGCTCCTCACTAAAGCAGGCTTTCGGGCCTAACTCTGCAATCTGTGCCTGTGGGCCTACTAGGCCTTCTGCGGGCCTGAATCCTGGCCCATAGGGTTTCTAGTCGTATTCAGGCCGTGGGGGCCCAGTAGGTGGCACTTTTTTGTTTTTGTGTTTTATTTGTTGCTTTATTTAGTTGATTTTTGTTTTGGTTTATTTTTCTTTTGGTTTTTTGCTTTATTTTTTAATTCTTTTTGCTTTTAGTTTTAGAAAAATTATAAACTTTCTGTTAGTGCCATTAGTTTTCAAATTTGAAAACACTTTTTTTGTTTTCTTTGTTGCTTTATTTATTTTATTTTGTTTCTGCTTACAACAAAATACTTATTGTTGCTATTTTTATATTTTTAAGTTTTTAGTTCTGTTTTCTGCATTATTTATTTTTTGTTGTTTTTTGCTTTATTTTTTAATTCTTTTTTATTTTAGTTTTAGAAAAATTATAAACTTTCTGTTAGTGCCATTAGTTTTCAAATTTGAAAACACTTTTTTTGTTTTCTTTGTTGCTTTATTTATTTTATTTTGTTTCTGCTTACAACAAAACGGTGTGTAGAGGGACGGGCTTATAAACCGGTGTGAACGCCCTTCGGTTGGCGAGGTTTTCAAATTCATAGTTTTCAAATGAACTCTGAAAAAGTTGGCATAGCATGTGCATGTACAAAACGGACAATGGTATCATACTCGCACGTTACAAAGTTGGCATGGTATCATCATAATAGTTGCGGGAGAAAGTCTTCACTTTTTCTTCGCTTGTGTCGTTTGCTTATTGCGCCGTAATCATGGATAATCTTCATCGTTTATCAGGATGCTTGGGTCAGCCTTGACTTTGAAGGGGGGAATTTCATGAAACTTTTCATACTCTTCAGACATGTCTGTCTTGCCCTCCACTCCCAGGATGTCTCTTTTTCCTGAAAGAACTATGTGGCGCTTTGGCTCATTGTATGATGTATTCGCTTCCTTATCTTTTCTTTTCCTCGGTTTGGTAGACATGTCCTTCACATAGATAACCTGTGCCACATCATTGGCTAGGACGAACGGTTCGTCAGTGTACCCAAGATTTTTCAGATCCACTGTTGTCATTCCGTCTTTGTGGGTCTACACACCCATACTCCCGGCAGATAGACCCAATTGCACTTAAAAAAAGGGACCTTAAAATCTACTCCGTAGACAAGTTCCCATATGTCTACTATGTAACCATAATATGTGTCATTTCCCTTGTCGGTTGCTGCATCAAAGCGGACACCGTTGTTTTGGTTGGTGCTCTTTTCATCTTGGTCAATCGTGTAAAATGTATTCCCATTTATGTCGTATCCTTTCCAAATCATTACAGTCGAAGATGGTCCCCTGGACAACAAGTACAGCTCATCACAAACAGTGATGTCACCTCTGAGACGTGTTTCCAACCAACTGTTGAAAGTCCTGATGTGTTCACATGTAATCCAGTCGTCGCACTGCTCCGGGTGTTTGGAGCGCAGACTGTTCTTGTGTTCATCGACATACGGGGTCACCAAGGTAGAGTTACAGAGAACTGTGTAGTGTGCAGGAGACCAAGAATACCCATCCCTGCATATTATTGAGTCCCTTCCAAGCGTGCCTTTTCGGTCAGTCTCCCCTCATACCGCGATTTAGGGAGACCTATCTTCTTAAGGCCAGGAATGAAGTCAACACAAAACCCGATGACATCCTCTGTTTGATGGCCCATGGAGATGCTTCCTTCTGGCCTAAGCGCGATTCTGAACATATTTCTTTAGGACTCCCATGAACCTCTCAAAGGGGTACATATTGTGTAGAAATACGGGCCCGTAATGACAATCTCGTCGATTAGATGAACTAGGACGTGCGTCATGATATTGAAGAAGGATGGTGGGAACAACAGCTCGAAACTGACAAGACATTGCGCCACATCACTCCTTAGCGTTTGTACGATTTCTGGATCGATCACCTTTTGAGATATTGCATTGAGGAATGCACATAGCTTCACAATGTCTAATCGGACGTTTTACGGTAGAAGCCCCCTCAATGCAACCGGAAGCAGTTGCGTCATAATCACGTGGCAGTCATGAGACTTTAGGTTCTGGAACTTTCCTCTGGCCTATTTATTATTCCCTTTATATTCGACGAGAAGCCAGTCGGGACCTTCATACTGAGCAGGCATTGAAAGAATATTTCTTTCTCTTCTTTCGTAAGAGCGTAGTTGGCAGGACCTTCATACTGCTTCGGAGGCATGCCCTCTTTTTCGTGCAAGCGTTGCAGGTCCTCTCGTGCCTCAGGTGTATCTTTTGTCTTCCCATACACGCCCAAGAAGCCTAGCAGGTTCACACAAAGGTTCTTCGTCACGTGCATCACGTCGATCGAAGAGCGGACCTCTAGGTCTTTCCAGTAGGGTAGGTCCCAAAATATAGATTTCTTCTTCCACATGGGTGCGTGATTCTCAGCGTCATTCGGAACAGCTAGTCCGCCGACCCTTTCCAAAGATTACGTGTAAATCATTGACCATAGCAAATGCGTGATCACCGATGCGCATGGCGGGCTTCTTCCGGTGATCTGCCTCGCCTTTGAAATGCTTGCCTTTCTTTCGACATTGATGGTTGGTCGGAAGAAATCGGCGATGGCCTGTACACATTCTTCCTGCAGCTTCCCAGGTATATACTATCGGTGTCAAGTAAACAGTGCGTGCATGCGCGGTATCCCTTGTTTGTCTGTCCTGAAAGGTTACCGAGAGAGGGCCAATTGTTGATGGTCACGAACAGCAACGCCTTTAGGTCAAATTCCTCCTTTTTGTGCTCATCCCACGTACGTACACCGTTTACATTCCACAGCTGTAAAAGTTCTTCAACTAATGGCCTTAGGTACACATCAATGTCGTTGCCGGGTTGCTTAGGGCCTTGGATGAGAACTGGCATCATAATGAACTTCCGCTTCATGCACATCCAAGGAGGAAGGTTATACATACATAGAGTCACGGGCCAGGTGTTGTGATTGCTGCTCTGCTCCCGAAACGATTAATGCCATCCGCGCTTAAAGCAAACCATACGTTCCTTGGGTCCTTTGCAAACTCATCCCAGTACTTTCTCTCGATTTTTCTCCACTGCGACCCGTCGGTGGTGCTCTCAACTTCCCGTCTTTCTTCACGGTCCTCACCGTGCCATCGCATCAACTTGGCATGCTCTCCGTTTTACGAGCAGACGTTTCAACCCTGGTATTATAGGAGCATACCACATCACCTTCGCAGGAACCCTCTTCCTGGGAGGCTCGCCGTCAACATCACCAGGGTCATCTCGTCTGATCTTATACCGCAATGCACCGCATACCGGGAATGCGTTCAGATCCTTGTAGGCACCACGGTAGAGGATGCAGTCATTAGGGCATGCATGTATCTTCTCCACCTCCAATCCTAGAGGGCATACGACCTTCTTTGCTGCGTATGTACTGTCGGGCAATTCGTTATCCTTTGGAAGCTTCTTCTTCATTATTTTCAGTAGCTTCTCAAATCCATTATGAGGCACAACATTCTCTGCCTTCCACTGCAGCAATTCGAGTACGGTACCGAGCTTTGTGTTGCCATCTTCGCAATTGGGGTACAACCCTTTTTTGCGATCCTCTAACATGCGATCGAGCTTCAGCTTCTCCTTTTGACTTTCGCATTGTGTCCTTGCATCGACAATGACCCGGCGGAGATCATCATCATCGGGCACATCGTCTGGTTCCTCTTGATCTTCAGCAGCATCACCGTATTCAGGGGGCACATAGTTGTCATCGTACTCTTCTTCCTCGCCGTCTTCCATCATAACCCCTATTTCTCCGTGCCTCGTCCAAACATTATAGTGTGGCATGAAACCCTTGTAAAGCAGGTGGGTGTGAAGGATTTTCCGGTCAGAGTAAGACTTCAGATTCGCACATATAGGGCATGGACAACACATAAAACCATTCTGCTTGTTTGCCTCAGCCACTTCGAGAAAATCATGCACGCCCTTAATGTACTCGGAGGTGTGTACATCACCGTACATCCATTGCGGTTCATCTGCGTGCATTATATATAATTAAGTGCGTCAAAAATCATTACAGAACATCATGAATAGATAATTAAGTGACCAAATTAATAGAAGTTCATCATCACATAAAAACCAAAGTACATACATAGTTCTCATCTAACAACATAAAGCTCTGCAGAGCATCTAAATTAATTAAACCATACATTGAAACTATGTCAAACATTTCAATGCGAAAACAAATGTGATCATAATCGCAACCAAGGTAACAACTGATCCAACGGCATAATGATACCAAGCCTCGGTATGAATGGCATATTTTCTAATCTTTCTCATCTTCAAGCACATTGCATCCATCTTGATCTTGTGATCATCGACGACATCCACAACATGCAACTCCAATATCATCTTCTCCTCCTCAAGTTTTTTATTTTTTCCTTCAAGAAATTGTTTTGTTCTTCAACTAAATTTAACCTCTCGACAATAGGGTCGGTTGGAATTTCTGGTTCAACAACCTCCTAGATAAATAAAATCTATGTCACGTTGGTCGGCATAATTTTCATAAACAATAAATGAACCAATAGTTATGAAAAGATAATATATACCACATCTGAATCATAGATAGGACGAGGGCCGACGGGAGCGGATACCAAAACCATCGCACTATATAAGATGCAATAATAAAAGTAAGAAAATAATACAAGTATCTATCTAAACAAACAAGTAATAATATTTTTCCTTTCAGAAAGAAGATAAGAACAAGAGGCTCACCATGGTGGTGCAGCGATGAGATCGGCCAGCGGGTGATCGACGGCGATGAAAGACGGGGGCCAGGCGTGACGGACCGCTAAACCTAGATAAATATTGAGGAAAATGGAGCTTGGCGGTCGAGCTTGGAGAGGAGAAACCTTAAGTAGTGTGGCTCGGGCATTCCATCGAACACCTTGTGTGCATAGGAGGTGAGCTACAGCACCACCAAGCCCTCTCCCCCTCGGCCAGAAAAAACAGAGCAGTGTGCTCTGCTCTCTTGCGCGAGGGGCTATATATAGACAGCACCATTAGCCCCGGTTGGTGGCTTGAACCGGGACTAAATGGAAGCCTTTAGTCCCGGTTCATGCCATCAACCGGGACCAATAGTGGCGGGCCAGGAGCCAGGACCATTGGTCCCGGTTCGTCCCATCAACCGGGACCAAAAGGTCCGGACGAACCGCGACCAATGGCCCACGTGACCCGGCCGGTCCCCTGGGCTCACGAACCGGGGCAAATAGCTCCATTGGTCCCGGTTCTGGATTGAACCGGGACTAATGGGCTAAACTGGCCTGGACGAAGCCCCCTTTTCTACTAGTGGTCTTCACACCTAAGTTGGCTGACAAGGTATGCAAAACATCTGTATATTTATGAAACCAAGCATCTACGTTAATTACTCATCTTTAAGATAGCTATATACTAGAATTTAATATCATTAACGTATACATGCATGTTTCCTATGTGTTTCAGGTGCAACATAATAATTGGTATAGCCTCTGGTCTAGCATACCTCCATAAGGAATGCCGGGCTACCGTCGTGCATAGGGATCTCAAGCCAGCTAATGTAATGCTGGACAAGAACTGGAATGCTAAACTGGCCGACTTTGGGCTGGTGACACAACTCAGGCGTACCCAAACCTCGCGCCCTACGGACAATGTCATCGGGACACTATCATATATGGACCCAGCATACATGAACACCGGCAAAGTATCCGAGCACTGTGATGTCTACAGCTTCGGCGTGGTATTGCTTGAGATTGTCTGTGGTAAAAGACCATCCATCATGCAAGGCAGTGATAACACTAGAAAGAACAGCCTCATCGAGATGGTCCGTGAATGTCAAGGGAGGAATAGAATTATCGATGCAGCTGACAAAGGGCTCAGGGGGCAGTACGACAATAAGATCAAAGATGTGTTACGGCTCGGTCTCGAGTGCGTCCACTCAGATCGTCGTGATCGTCCACATGCCGTAAGAGTGAGGGATCGCTTGAATGATCTGGTGCCAATGGGAAGGGATTAGCTGCCTCGACCTCTCAGAGTGAAGGGGAGTTTGGTACGTGCAGGATCACGTTCCCTACGCATTTACTGGCCGACGAAGAAGCTGGCGTTTCACCCCTTCTTTCTAGGTGAGAAGAAACTGAAGAAGCTGTTAACCTCAAGGCCGTGCCTTGCAGGAATGCAGATACGACGGCCACAGAAGCTACTTCTCTCCATCTCCCGGCCACCGCCTACAAATGTATCTCGATCTCTCTTTGTTTAGTCGTCTGTTTGGCAATATCTCTCCATTCAACAACATTTGGCTTTACAATATAGAAAATTGTAAGCATATATGTTACTCGGTGGAAATGATTTGGAATTGTAGTTTCTAAACTTCTCACTTTAAAATTTATGCCACGAAGGGAAATGTTCTTCAATAGCGATGCTGGTCCATATATATATATATATATATATATATATATATATATATATATATATATATATATATACTATTTTTCGGCAGCAACGTGCCTATCCTGAATTTTATTAAGACATGGCACGGTGGTTTTCCTCCTATTTCTTTCTAAGACCTGGACAGGGTGAGCAATGTAGGAGTTGTACTCCGGTAGTTTTGTAAAGTGGCTTGGCATAGTACCAACTTATATAGTACACGGTAGACTTTTTATTTCCGATAAAGGGTGGTTTCATTATCTCGAAATGTAGCATCAAACTTATACAAACATTATGAGTAACACCTGGACTTTGCACATAGCGAAACACTAGAAATCTGACAGTAGGAAATGTAACTAAACGGACAAATCGGCAACAGTAGAGTCCTATATACCGACACTATACCTATATCCAAAATGGTGGTGGATCGTGTTAACATGTAATGTTGTATACTTTCTGTACAAGCATGTTGTCACATTGGTAGCTCTATTTTGGATCTCACCGAAGCTCATGGCCAGCGTGCCTCAATTCCGAATAAGTAAATTTACGGAGCCGGGATGTATCGGCATTGGATCCACCATTCGTCACTTTCTTCAAGATCTGTGCGCCCCCACTCCGTATAATGTAGTAATTCCAGCCGGAAATTTATACAAACCCTGACCAGACTGACAGGTTGTACAGAATACAATATAATGGAGCCTACCACTGCCGGATATTTAATCTCACTATCGTTCTCCTCCACACTTCCGTCTCCTGTCCCCTCCCTATCCCGATTCTTTCTCTCTCGGTCGCCATTGTTGGTACTCGAGTTCTTGCTTCAGTGTTCGACTATATTGTAACTGGATTAGATATTGTTGAATAAAACCCTTTAACGGTGGCGCAAAGGGCGATCGCTGGTGATAGCCACGTCTTGCGATGTCCACGTAATCAGCTAGCGATAGGGCGACAGAAGAGAAAATAAACGATCTAGTGATTGGGCAGCCTGTTGCCATTGGCCCACCTAGCTAGGTTGCCTCTCCTTAATTTTCTGCCGCCGCCTCCGCCGGCCGCTCCCAGCGGCGCCGCTCCGACTCTTCACTCCGCCCTCACCTGTGGTGGCCGTCGTCGCCCTCACCTGCGCTCGTGCCCTCTTCATCGCTGGCCGCAAGCACCACCTCGTCCAGCCACATCTCCCCCGATCTTCTTGATTTAGATCTCGGGAGCATATAGCTGTGGATCAAGGCGTTGGTGGACAGGTTCATGAACGAGTTGCAGGAGGCATTGTGGATGTGGACGTGGACATCCAGGACCGCCCCATGAAGGAGCGGGAGATGCCGGGCTACATCAGGAGCGCGAACGCGAGGTCGGCAAGAGGAAGGCCGAGCTCTCCCGCCGCGAGGTAGTAATCGAACCCCGTCCATGGTTTACTGTGTCTCCTTTTCCGTCAGACTGATTCATCTGCATGTTTATACCCTGGTGTTTATTCATTTGATGGTGTCGATTCAGGGTGGACACGGTCCGAGCCGGTCCGGTCCCTGTCCGAGCCGGCGTTTGGACCGGCCGCCGGCGGTCCGGACCGGACCGAGCAACGTCGCGGTCCAGTTTTCAAGGCCCGGACCGGCAATGGCCGAGCTCGGGCGGACCGAGAGGACCGTGAGGACCGGCCAAGACATGGGCAGAAGCGCGCTCTGGAGCTCCGCGGCAGCTCATCTGAGAGATATCTTGCTAGAGGAAGCGCAGCTCATCGAAAAGATGTCTGGGAGCTTGAGAAGCATCAGAGGAAGCTACGTGACCAAGTAGAACACCGGAGGGAGCTCATCGGCGACGAATCTGACACGACGGCCGGTGGACAGAGATGAAAGGAATGATGGCTGATGCGGCTACGTAGGACCTCCCTCATCAATTTTCTTGACGGAGATGATAGATCTCACGACGGAGGAATTCCTAGACATGATGGTTCGTCGCCGGAAGGCTGGTGGCCATGGTCTTATGCGGTGGTGCTCTGCTTGTGCGTTGGACGGCGGCGGCCGCGGCACAGGTGCGTGGCCCTGTCACCCCTTGGCCACCACGCACTCGCCAAGTCCCCGCCATGCCCCCGACAAGCCCCCAGCCACGCCCCGCCCCGCTCTGGCCATGGCCCCGCCATGCCGCCGGCTGCTTCTTCGGTCCGCTCGGTCGGCCCGAGCTTTAACCGGACCGGACCGGCCGATTTTCGGTCTTGTTTTGAGGGACTGGACCGGCCAATTTTTTTGTCGGGCCAGGACCGAGCCAGCCCGGACCGGCGGGCCTGAGCCGTCCAAAAGACCGCCGTGCCGTCCACCCTGAGTGTCGATGGCATGATGCCTTCTGTCAGAGATCGGTTGCTGAATTTTGGTGTATTCCAAAGTATAGGTAGTAATGAAAATTGCTATCTTGAGCCAAATGCCCCCTCGTTATGTCTGAACAAGTTGATTACTATTACATGAGAATTGCCATCGCACTTCGGACAAACAAGCCAGCTAAGAAACAAAGATGACTCTGTTTTACTACTGCTGGAGTCCTTCATGTCTCGTTGTGTCTTGGTATCAGGGACTTCGTCAATAGTCTTTGTATTGGATCAAACTACTGGCCCAAACTTATGTATGTCATAAATACACAGGACTACCTTCCATTATCTCTGCAGATTCTTTGGTTTGCATCAACTGGTGGATGAAACTACAGATAGTCTCCAAGCAGCTATCGACATTGTCAGTTAAAGCTTACTGCACACACATAAAGTACAGGCTACATCATACTCCCTCCATCCCATAATCTACATCCGCGCTTGGCATCGGGGTATTTTAATACAAGTGTATTTAATCTACAGGTGTAACTCACCGAGCTGTGACGGATTTCTGGCTGAAAAAGAAACAGCCGAAGGAGGTCTGTATTTTCTACAAGGGTATTTGAAAGGAAAACGACAATCAAACATGGCCTATAGGTATGCTACCTCCTCCTATTCTCCCTTGCATACTGATGCAAACGGAAATTGGTAAATATGAAGATTAGCCAATGAGATATGGTTGTTAAATTTTTTCGGGTACATTTTTTGAGGGATCGGCAATGGCGCAAGGAACTAAGAGCTTCAGTGAGACGGTTTTGGGTGCAGTAGAGAAATTTGTTCATCGGATAGAGCTTTGAATAGGTTAGTCATCCTCCTGTCTTTTTAAATCTTCTACTTTCTTAGTATTTCTTAATTTTCTTAGCATTAATCTAACAAAGTAAATTTTATGGTTGCCTATTTACTCTCTTTACTGAATATATTCTTCAATAATAAGGCAAGGATTACATGATAAATGCACTATCCATTTATTTTAACAGCCATCTCAGTAAAGAACCGGGTGGATAGAAAATTAAATACAAACATAATCTTGTCACTTAGGATTCAAAATCTGGGGATGTGGAAGGTCAAGTGCACGTGATTATTCTGAATCCGGGTACATTATCTTTTTTTTCCTTGAAGTGATGTTCTGTTGGTGATGATGTAGGATGGAAGTACACTTCAGAGGATTGCGCACCTATGAAGCGGTTATTGTGAAGTCATGAAAAAGGACATGCCAATGCTACAGAGTCACGAAATCCTTATCTGCTTCACTCTTCTTCCATACATGATATACAAGGTTATCATTAGTCCAAGTTAAAGCAGTTCTTGGGATGCTCGGTACTATTGGCAGGAGGTATGAAATTGTTTGATCTGTATGGTTGTGGGCTCCTTCGCCTTGGAAAATATGGTGAATCCTTGGTTTTTCCTCTTTGTTTCATAGTCTTTCAAAGAGTACTTCCACTCCTTTCCTCTCCTCCAACCCCCGCCCCTTTCCTGCTGCTCCGCCGCCGCCGCCTCTTTCTCCACCAAATACACCGTGTGCGCCCGCCCGTGCTCGTGCCCTCTTCATCTCCCGTCCCGAGCTCGACCTTCTGCAGCCTCATATCCCCTGATTTCTTGATTTGGATCTCGGGAGCACACGGGAAGGAGGCGATGTGCCTGTTGCTGGAAGAGGGGCGATAAGGAGTCTCGGTGTTGGTTCTTTCCGTCTTGCGGGGCTAGGCCTCCCGTCCGTGCCGCGACGCCGGTGGCATGGAGGCCCATGCTCGGGCAGCCGCCGTAGTGTCGGGTGCGCCGGCGAGGTCTCTGGGGTCCGTCTTGGGCGTGACCTCTCCTGGCTCCCCACCCTCGTCCGCGACAACGAGGACCGGTTTGTTTGGTCGAGGCCAGGTTTGGTTTGGTCGAGGCCAGGTTTCTCCTAAGGATTATGGATGGATGGATGTGTGCACGCATGTATGTACGTATGTACGTATGGATATCAGGGTGCTTTCCTGCTTATGTGATGTTTCTTGGGTTCAATGTAGCTTGCCATTTTATTGAGGTTCTTCTCCGACTCCGGCAATGTCGTCTCCTTCTCCAGCTGCGCACCCTCACGTTACTGTAATTCTGGCAGTTACTCCACAGGACACTACACACGGTGGTGGTCTTTGGAGGCACGCCAACAAGGACGCCAACAAGGTGTCTCTGGCAAAGGCTGCCGGATTCAGCATTTTCGCTGCCTGTTTATTAACCATTGCCGTTGTTGTGACCGTGTTCGCAACCTCGAGACGGCGGCAGGAGATGTCCACTGGGTAAGGGCACCTGAGGGCAATTATGAGGAGCGTGGCAATCTGAACAAGGAAGCTAGGTGCAGCTGCCAACCCTGACAAACAACATAGTACAGGTACTTGAAAAATAATGCTGAAATTTTATCCTGAAAATCAAGAACCTACATATTCTGATATCAACGCCCATTGTTGTTTTGATCATTGAAGTTGCTGCAAATGACATTTTGGGGAACACTCCGGGAGATTGCACAAAGGTGGCGGGTTTATCGGCACATACACCTCTCAAGAACTATAGCAGGCCAAGCATTGTTTCAGATAAGAATGTTCAGTGGGGGTCAGAAGAAGGCAAACCCTCGACGGTTTCCTTCAAGTTCTTCACTGTTGCATCCCAGTACTATCTCGGAGTGTATAGAAATTAAACACATATTTGTTTGTCAGGCATGCGTAGCTTATGGGTTGGTAGGACTGATTACTAAATTAACTGGTGTATGTTCAGTTATCCTGGTATCACCTTGATGTAATTCACAGTCCTCCTCCAGATAAGTGCAAATGATTGGCAATGGTTTGGTTGTTGTGGTTTTTCAGTACTTGTTAAGGTTAGGAATCAGATAGTGCTAATTATTTCTGCCCTACAATCAGGCTTCAGGCATCTTGTCAATGACCTTAATGGTAATCATGTCATACATAGGTGCTTGTCAAATTTCGGTGCAGAGGAGAACAAGGTACATAATAGTACTTCGAATGTTCTTTCCTAACACTTCCTCATGCGCACATTTCTAATTGCACTTCAATTTCATTGCTTATCTTTGGTTTCTTATGCAGAATCCTCGCTCTGATATGGATTTACAATGTATGTGCCCAAGGATGTGTTGATGGGTCCCTAGCACAAAAGGTTTTATAGTTTTCCTTTTTTACATTAATTGATTTTATTTAGTATACAGTGATGGTGAAAGACTTGGAGTAGATCATGGTAGCTTTGTTCCTGTGTGATTAAAATGGTGTTTGCAAGGGTCTTGGTTTAGCTAGATAATTTACAATGTCTGTAAAGTTCGTTTGTTTGTTCTTTTTATCTGAATGGCATGGAAAATATTGATATAATATAACTTTGGGAATTTGTGCGGAAATATCTGGAGCATTCTATTGTCAGTTACAGTGCATACTAGCAATTAATATAATCTACCTTTTCAGCATTGCAGTACTCTCAGTTAATATAAAATTGTCAGGAACCAAAACCTTCGCAAATTATTGAAGAATCTAAACACTCTGCCTCCCACTATAGAAATATATACCTCAGTGTTTATTGAACATGACCACAACTGAAAAGTAGAAATGCATTTGACAAATGGCATCAAATAATTTGAAACTTTGGATTTCTGATCCACAAGTTGGCGTGTTTATGCTATGGTCACTTAGGAATTATGCATCTGAGCTTCTCATTTTTATCTATGGTAGACAAAGTGTGATCTTAACATGTGATTTACACTTGGATAGCTCTTTCAATCTTAATTTCATTGGGTTCTTTGATAGATTTATGTATTTATGCTTGTTTCCTGATTCTCCTTTCACATTGGATTGTGTTTCCTAACATTTTATTTTCCCATCTCCAACGTCAACCAATGGTTCATATTTCAGCTATACTTCAGGTATTATTTAAGTTTTAGCATTCTACACAATCTATGTTTTAAGCGGTGTCATCCTTGTACGTCAGAATAAATGGAAATTTTCCTGTCGAAACCACTTCCACGAGTAGTACCTGTACTTTTAGGCAGCTTGTAGTTCCTGGTGTCAGAGATCCAGTGTGTCTCCCATTTTTTCACCTCATAAGAGAAAGTACCACTGGATAATAATTTATCGTATGTTACAAAACAACATTTCCAGATGTACTTCTACAGATATAGTGCATACTAGCAAAGCATCAGTATGAAACTAATACATATTGTAAAGAACTATTCTAATGAATTTTCCTTTTTGTTTACATTTGTTGTGTTTGGGATTTTTTTAAGACAAAACACAGTTTGGGAAACTGTTCTATCTATCTAATCCCTTGGGCGCCTTTCAGTTCCACATGTAAACTTTGTTTTTGTTAACCTCTGCAGGAAGCTTGTGAAGTTACTCACCAAGTTCACTTTGGACCTGGGATTAACTTAACGTCCAATTCCTCTATATTTTTTCTGCTTTATTAGATCAACAATTTAGTGATGCCATGAATCTCAGGCATTTTGAGGACATTGATAAGGCAACATCAAGCTTGTTTTGCTATTTGGAATGTGAATCAGGTCTTTAAATGTACGTTGCATCTTGAGGCAAAGGATCCAGACAAGGAGGGGGAGCAGCCGCGCCCGAAGGAGGTCATCCCCGGCGCCGACATCCTTGTCGAGGAGGAGGTCGTCCCCGGCACCCGCATCCTTGTCGTCGACCTTGCCCATCCGGACGAAGGATCCGTGGACATCAACCTTAGAGGCCATGCTGGGAGGCAGGAGGAGGAGAGGCGAGTTCGCCATTGCTGAAGGAGCACCAGTACCACGTCCTCGTCAAAACATGTAATAATGAAAAACAATGAGGTCTTTCTTATGATTTTACTCACACTCCGCACTAGAAGAACACCACATCCAGTCTCTTGTTTAACTGTATCTGTATGAAAAATTTGATATATTAAAAGAGTGTATACAAAGTGGTTTATGTGCAAGGAGCTTGCATGTACATGTGCAACCAAAATTAGCAAAAAGAAAGATGAAAGGGGTGCTCCCCTACCTGGCACCACTCCAAATTTCACTCAGGCGGCGCATCAAGGGTGCGCCTCAATCACTAGTACTAGATTAGAAATCATCATTTATGCTATGTTTGAAGCCTTGAAGAAGCCGTAGCCAATTTCCCATCTGATTAGAGGCCGCGATCAAACAAGGCTAGATACTGGGATCTCTATTGGGTCCTCCTGCGTGCCTCATCATGGCAGCAAGTGTGCTGGCACTGGACACAGAGACAAAGATGAAGTACCCACCAGGGAGAGATCAGGGAAGAGATCTCACGCACCAGGAGGCACCGAGAGGTATCCACAAGGAAAGCAACCTAGGAGGGGACGGGCAGACCATGCACCACACTGATGACACACGATGCCGGTCAAGGCGGCGTCCTGCCCACAGCGAGCATGCAGGCGCCTAAAGGAGATGAAGAAACGGGAGCAGACCAAGCCCCGCTGACTAATTTTATTTGTTACTATCTCTTTCATTTCTCAGGTGCTACACGAGAAGAAGAAGGAGGCACGGCCAGAGGAGAGGCAACTCACGCACGTACACACCCATTCTCAAGGCAACTCACGCACGCACACATCCATCGCATAACACCTCCAGCACCCATCCATCCACCACGCAGCACTCCATTCATTCATCACGCAAGCCTGCAAGAGGAACTCCCTCACGCACCGGCTCGCATCTACCCGGCAGGAGGAAAGACGCAGGCATCCGAGCCGGCGTACACGGAGAGAGGAGGCCGGCGTACACGGAGAGAGGAGGCCGTGACATGGACGCGAAGCTCACCTTCCCCGAAAGTAAAACTTTGATCTAACCCATCCCTTTCCTTGTTCCTTCTTTGCATATAGCATGCACGCACACAGGTCGGGAGCGTTGCCAAGAGCAATGTTCGCATGATCGGACCCCCGTCGGAGATGGAGCCGCTGGACCGGAAGGTGAAGTCGACGTTGCCGGAGATGGTCTTCACCAAGCCAGCGCCACAAAGAACGACCAAGAGGTCGTCATCACCACCTGTTGTTCACCTCGTCACGATGGTTCGGCCAAGACGACAACACGGAGCACGCCGCGACGCCGCCCACCGTCGAGGTCGCCAGGTCGATGCCCCGGAGGTCGACGCCACGGTGGCCACCCCACTCATCACCGCGCGATAGGAACGACACGTCGCCGGAGCTCATCTTCACCAAGCCCGCGCTATGGACGCTGACGCTACCGAGGTCGGTGTCACATAGGTCGACGCCACGGTGGCCACCCCACTCATCACCGCGCGATGAGGACGACGCGTCGCCGGAGCTCATCTTCACCAAGCTCAGCTATGGGACGCTGACGCTACCGAGGTCGGTGTCACAGAGGTCGACGCCACGGTGGCCACCTCACTCATCACCGCGCGATGAGGACGACGCGTCGCCGGAGCTCATCTTCACCAAGCCCGCGCTATGGACGCTGACGCTACCGAGGTCGGTGTCACAGAGGTCGACGCCACGGTGGCCACCCCACTCATCACCGCGCGACGAGGGCGACGCGTCTCCGGAGCTCATCTTCACCAAGCCCGCGCTATGGACGCTGACGCCACGGAGGTTGATGCCCCGGAGGTCAACGCCATGAAGGCCGCCCCCTGCTCATCACCGCTAGACGGTGGACGCCACGGAGATCGCCATCATCACTCGCGACCGCTTTATCACGAGGGTGCCGCGGAGGACGACGATATGGAGCACGCCACGAAGAGCCTGTCGTCGATGTCGTCAAGCCGGCCCCATGGAAGCCGACGACACGGAGGTCGCCGAGATGTCATCCCCTTCGTCACGGTGGCTCCATGGAGCTCGACGGCACCGAGGGCCCCATCACTCCTCACGTCTACTTCATCATGATGAGGCAACGGAAGATGACGAAGTGGAGCATGCCACCACGTCGCCCGTTGTCGATGTTATCAAGCCGCCGCCATGTAGTGGAGGTCGATGGCACTGAAGTCGCCATCACCGTTTTACGGAGCCCGTGTCCGCTTCATCGCACAAGAGAAACATCATCCAAGAAGAAGCACGCCTATCACACCGTGCGTTCTTCCGTGAAGACGGAGCACTTGCCGGCGGCTCCTTGAGGTGGACGCGTTGAAGACATCGTGCAACCCGTAACATCGCCAAAGCACTCGCTGGCGGTTCTTCGTCGGCACCTACCAGCAACATCGAGCAACGGTGCAGCCAATGTTGTAACGGAAGCAAACGATGCCCTACCTCTGAGCCGACGCCTCGCTGGGTCCGCCTTTCCCTTGTCACAGCAGGAGCATCCGGTTCGACGGCCGGCTTCCCATCACCGAGAGACCACCTTGTGCCACAAAGTGCCCCTAAACTATCGCTAATGGTGTAAGCGAATTAGTATGCACACTATACCTCATGTGCATGTACGTGTATGTTGGCTGGATGGCAACGTACGCGTTCTTTGGATTCACAAAAAGAAATGCATGGAAGAAGCTACACATGAGCTATCACCCAAAGACGACGCCAATGAAGCTGTTCGACACCATCTACTTCGTCATGCTCGGTGTCGCCAAAGATGGAGACGCGCAGCACCCCACCTCCTGCTTGTCCACCCCGTCTTACTGTAGAGCTCTGAAGATGAACATGTGAGCACGGCGACGTCCACTCCACGCCCGGACGCGAAGTGAAGGCTGGGTTCCTACACCACGATGCCATGATTCAGATGGCCTTCTACCCCCGTGTCGCTGCTACCGGCGCCACACTCATTCGGAGGCCGAAGCCGAGCAAGTCGGCGCCGCCCGAGGACAAGATGCGGCCGCAGGGCGACGCGACTTCAACAACAACACCGCTCCTCTACGATCTCGTGAGACGATGCCTTGACTACGCCGAGAGTCGTGGACTCGGCGTCTAGCCGGGACGAGGTGTCGACCACTCAGGCCATGCTGGCGCGAGCAACGCGACGGTCACACACCGACGCCGGTCTCCATCGACAATTACTCCCGCAGGGTGTAGACCCTTGTACACCCCGAGAAGCTACTGGTCGTCGAGAAGTCCGAGCAGAGCGTGATCCGTGCTATCCCAACAATAACTCCTCCAACGCCGCTAAGACCGACGAGGCACGACGGCGAGGGCGAGAGTGGCCACCGCAAAGGCTACGCTACAAGCGGCGCATGTACCGACGAGGACACGGGCTCTGCCGTCGCCCACACACACATCACCATCATCATGCATGAAGAACACGAAGCGAAGACGACGAAGACGACCACACAGCTCAATCGGAGGTATCTCGCGGAGCAACCCACGGGAGTAATTAATCGGGAGTCTTCCGAGGCCCCGAGAACCAGGAGATCACACAATCGCCACAACCAGCTTGGCTGTGCTAGTAGGCCACTTTTTTTTTGGAAAAGGGGATTTACCCCAGCCTCTGCATCAGAACGATGCATACGGCTCATATTATTAAACCAATAATTCAGTAACAAAGTCTCGAAAGGTCGTAGTACAATCATCAACAAAAGCTCAAAAGAGGAAAGGCCCAAAGCCACAACCGGCTGGCAAAACAATAGGAGCACTACATGCCTAACCTATTACATGACCGCCATCCAAACCGGTTGAAAATAACCCGAGCTACCATCTCCCATCGGGTAGACGCAGTAGCCAAACGCTCCCTCGCCTCCGTCGGAGTGAGTAGCGACCACATACGGATGAACGCCGTGGCCCTGAAGATAACCTGCAAAAAGTGAAAGTTTGTTGATCGGTTAAAGACCAAATCATTCCTGCAGTTCCATATTGCCCACAAAAGCGCACAAACGCCAACCCGAATGTGTCTTGCAATGTCAGAATCCACCCCATCAAGCCATGTTCCAAATAACATGCTAATAGAGGTGGGCTGATTAATATTAAACGCAATATGAACCGACCGCCACAGAATCTTAGCCAATGGACAATCGAGAAAGAGGTGTTCAATGTTTTCGTTATGATCACAAAAGCTACATCGAGACGAGCCCATCCAATTACGTTTTGCAAGGTTATCCTTAGTCAAAATGACATGTTTATGCACAAACCACATAAACACTTTGATACGCAAGGGTACCTTAACTTTCCAAACATGTAATGAGGTAGGAATGACGGAAGAGTTAATGGCATCCAGATACATTGATTTGACCGAGAACATACCGTTCTTAGTAAGTTTCCAATGCAGCTGATCTGGCTGTTGAGACAACCGGACATCCATTAAACGTCGAACAAGATGGAGCCAGGCCTCCCAACGATTTCCAACTAGTGTCCGTCTAAAACTGATATTGAGGGGAACGGATTGTAAAACATTAGCAACATAGGCTTCTCTACGTTGGACAATGTTATACAAAGAAGGATATTGAAGTGCAAGTGGGGTCTCCCCAAGCCACGTATCCTCCCAAAACCTCGTCGTGGTGCCATTCCCAACAATAAATTTAGTCCTGTTGAAAAAGAGTTGCTTAACTCTCATCAAACCCTTCCAAAAGGGAGAGTCGGAAGACCTCACATTCACCTGAGCCAAAGTTTTAGCAAAGAGATACTTATTGGCATAAAATCTGTGCCCAAGTGGCCTCCGTCTCAGAAGACAGCTTAAAAAGCCACTTGCTAAGGAGACATATGTTTTTGACTTCCAGATTTTCAATACCTAGGCCACCTTGGTCCTTAGGTCTGCAGATAATATCCCACTTCGCAAGTCTATACTTTCGTTTAAGCTCATCAATTTGCCAAAAGAATCGTGATCGATAGAAATCTAACATTTTCCTAACTCCGACCGGAACCAAGAAAAAGGATAAGAGAAACATAGGCATACTAGAAAGGACCGAATTAATCAGAATTAATCGACCTCCGTATGACATGAGCTTTCCTTTCCAACAGCTCAGTTTCTTTTCAAAACGATCCTCAAGACATTTCCACTCAATATTAGAAAGCTTACGATGATGAATGGGTATACCTAAATACGTAAACGGTAAAGAGCCCAGTTCACATCCGAACAATTGTTGATACGACTCCCGGTCATCATTGGCTCTTCCAAAGCAAAACAATTCGCTCTTGTGGAAGTTGATTTTAAGCCCGCAATTGTTCAAATAAGCATAACAGCAGCTTCATGTTCCTTGCTTTCGCCAAGTCATGCTCCATAAAAATGATTGTATCATCAGCATACTGAAGAATGGACAACCCGCCGTCAACTAGATGTGGAACCAGGCCACCTACCTGTCCTGCATCCTTTGCCCGACCTATTAAAATAGTGAGCATATCAGCCACTATGCTGAACAGGATCGGTGACATAGGGTCTCCTTGCCGCAGACCCTTGTGTGTTTGGAAATAGTGACCCACGTCATCATTCACCTTAATCCCGACACTCCCTTTTTGCGTAAAGGAATCAATCTAGTTTCTCCAGGCCGGATGAAAACCTTTCATACGCAACGCTTGTTGAAGGAAAGGCCACTTGACTTTAAAAACTACGCCATCAAGTTTTTTGGCGTGGATTTCATGGAGCGTTTCGTGCAAGACAACAACCCCTTCCAGGATGTTTCTATCCGGCATGAAAGCAGTCTGGGACGGCTGAACTACTGAGTGTGCTATTTGTGTAAGCCTATTTGTCCCCACCTTGGTGAAGATTTTGAAACTCACATTTAGCAGACATATGGGTCTAAACTGCTCAATCCGAACAGCCTCAGTCTTCTTAGGAAGAAGGGTTATCGTCCCAAAATTTAGCTTAAACAATTGAAGCTGTCCCTAAAAATACTCCTGAATCATGGGCATCAAATCTCCCTTGATAAAATGCCAACACTTCTTTTAAAACTCATGGGAAACCCATCCGGTCCTGGAGCCTTATTATTCTCCATCTGAGTAATAGCCTCAAACACCTCTTTCTCCGAGAAAGGAGCAGTCAAGAGCTCATTCTCGGCAGTCTCTAGCTGAGGCACATCCTCAACCCTAGACTCATCCATCGACACAAAAGTCTCTACCGGGGGACCAAACAACTGCTTATAATAATTGGTAATGTAAACTTTGAGATTGCCTTGACCAACTATCGTCCCTTCATCTTGTTCAAGTTGGAAGATTCTTTTTTTACGATGCTTCCCATTAGCAATCATGTGAAAGAATTGAGTGTTATCCTCGCCTTCTACGATTTTGCGAACCTTGGCTCGCAATGCCCACTTCAATTCCTCCTCACGGAGAAGCTTTTTAAGTTGCAGCTCTACATCTATCTTTGTTTCCAACTCATTGGAATCCAAGATAGAGGTTTCTGCTTTAGCTTCGAGGTTTTGAATAATCAGAAGGAGTCGTTCCTTCTCCACCTTATAAATCCCATGCGTGTGCTTAGCCCAACCACGAAGGAACCGTCGGAGATGACGAATCTTGGATTGCCACCTGTTGATAGGCGACCTCCCTCCCGAGTCCTTAGCCCACTCTCTAGCTAACATCTCGAGGAACCCTTCTCTTTCAAACCATGCAAGTTCAAACGAGAAAATGTTCTTGTTACCCACGAAATTTTGAACTCCGGAGTCGACTAGTAACGGTGTATGATCCGAGACACCTCGGGTCAAAGCCTGCACCGTTACCTGTGGAACTTCTGTTCCCACTCGACACTAGCTAGCACGCGTCAAGTTTCTCAAAGGTCGGAACCGGTAACGAATTAGCCCAAGTGAATTTCCTACCCGAAAGCTCGATCTCTCTGAGATCCAAACTTTCGATGATAGTGTTAAACATAAACGGCCAACGACCGTCAAAATTGGCATTATTCTTGTCCTCTTTCCTTCGGATTATGTTGAAATCCCCTCCCACTAAGAGAGGTAGTTGTTCATTACCACAGATGCGCACCAGATCCGCCAAAAAATCTGGCTTGAGTTCTGGTTGAGCAGCTCCGTAAACTGCCACCAAGGCCCAATCAAACCCATCTGCCTTAGTTCTAACTCGAAACTTAACAGCGAACTCGCCCATGACTACAGTCCGGACTTCCAACGTTTCACACTTAACCCCAAGTAAGACCCCGCCGGATCTTCCTCGAGGTGGGAGGCAATGCCAATCAAAGTCTACCCCCCCGGACAAAGTGGCAAGAAATTGAGAAGTGAAATTGCTTCTTCCAGTCTCCGACAAAGCAATAAAATCTAAATGATGTTCGAGAGAAGCATCCGCTAGAAACCTCCTTTTAGCCAAGTCTCTAAGACCTCTGCTATTCCAGAAAATACCTCTCATAAGTCATCATGAAATTTTTTGACAGTACGGATCCTAGCACTCCCACGCATCATGGAGAACGGATAGACCTTTCGCTTCCATGTCCGCTTAGGCTTTGTTTGACCATAAACCTGATCACCGCCCTCATTCTCAGCTTCTAGCACTAAAGGCTCATCTACATGAAGAGACGTCTCAGGATTGGTATCATCCTCTGTCTCTAGACATGCAGGGTCAAGATCGGCACACATGTCATCAAGAACCCTCACCCCAAGCGCATCAATCTCCGTATCATTCATAGGTTTGACTGCAGCAATGTGACGAATCATATCTACCGCACGCTCAGCTTCCAAATCAAGAATGTCGTTAACCGATTTGGCAATTTGAAGATCATTATTAGCAAGTGAAATTCCAAGTTGATTTGCATTATGGATGATTCCATTATCAGAGAAATGCAAAATGGAATTTGACTTAATAACAGACATACCAGTGGAGGTCTCGACGTTATGCAACTTGGCAGCCCTCAAAGCACACCGCAGTTGTATGTCATCGACGTCCGGCTGCTCCTGCAACCTCCCGCTGATCCGCCCCCCTGGGAAGCAAAGTCCGGGATACCACCAAAGGCGATGACCTCCTCGCGAGAAGCCCTGCAAGGGGAAGAGCCGCCCGCCCATCCCCCCACATCGGCGTCCCGGGTCGCAGTCACCAGAGTAGGAGAAGAGCGATGCGGCACCGCTGGCAGCCCGTCCACGGGCGACCCGCCATCAGCTGGCTCCGGTGCCGCCCACACGCCGCTCACCGGGGAGGAGGCGGAAGCAACAGTCGCGCTACCCAGCCCACCCACCACAACGGGGGCCGGCGAGCCGACAACCACCTGCTCAGCCACACCGGCGGCGCAAAGACATGGTGATGACGCCGCCCGAGCCACAGTAGCTGTAATAGTCGGTGATACACCCCCAGCGGCCGACCCTCCCAGGAAGGCACCACCCGCCTCGGAGGGAGAGGGAGGTGTGGCGGCCTTGAGCCCCGTCGAACCAGGCGCCGGCAAAGCAAGGGAGGGCCTGACCGCACTCCCAGCCAACTCCGCCGAGTCGTCCCGCTGAGTCGTCACCACCTGCCGAGGCACCGGCGATGAAGGAGGAGAAGCGCGAACCTCCTGAGCAGCTATTCCTTCCGGACCCTCAACGCGCACGACCTCCGAAATCACCGGAGGCACATGCTCAGACGGGTCATCCAAATCCACACGATCACTCCAAAGACGAGGGGGCGCTGAGAAAGCACCTACAGAACCAAGTTGAAGCATGTTGGACGTTGCAGAAACCGGAGTTTTCCCCTGAGCAGACTCTGCTGGCTTAGACAAATCCACAGGCCTGGAACCCCTGTCACCATCACTAGGTGCGTCATCTCCATGGTTCCCAGAAGCGCCTCCCCCCTCAGAAGTATCCATAGGAAGCACCTCCTCAAAATCCTGAAACAAGTCCGGGTCCTTATACTCGACATTCAACATATAAGAAATACCCTCATGAGACCATCTGACCACGTCAGGCAAGAACTGAATGTTAGCCACACTAACCAACAAACGAGCCACACTTTGAGCACGAGTGAAGGGCATATCAACCTGCTCCGTCTTACCGAGCAAGGACCCCAAGCTCCATGTGACAAAGAAATCATCCAAGGGCTCTGAAGGGGCCCCCGAAAATCGAACCCAGATCTGGGTCAGAGGAGTGCCTCTGCGGCTCCTTCTTTTACACTCATCAAACTGCAACACAAAGCTAGTTCCTGTAACCCGACTCATACCAAACTTTAGAATCCTCTTCTGATCCTCTTTAGAAGGGAAATCCACTTTGTAAGACTTATCTGAAAGTTTCAATAAGGACCATTTGAAATTCCCCGGAGCCAACTCCCTTAACTGCTGAATAATCTGGGCTTCAGTGAGCGGTCCGGTGACCACCTTAACCACCCCAGGGAAGGAGGTTTCAATGACAGGAGCCACCGGAGCCACGTATGGTGACTCGAAGAACATCAACTCAGAGCAACAGAGCCCATAGATATTAAGTGTCGGTTTGGGACCAAGAAGAAGCGGACACTCAGCCGCCACATGCTTAGGTTTCCGACAAATGTCGCATAACTCAGCAGAGCAATCAACCATGAAGTGACCCGTCTCCCCGCACCGGAAACAGACAAGTTTTTTCTTCTTAGCCGCCCACTTGGACAGCTTGTCACCTCCGGCCTTCTCCGAACCTTTATCAGACTCAGCTTCATCCGGTTGCACGATCATCGGTACAGACACGTCGGCGAGAGCCTTAACCGTCTCCACCGCCGCCTGATTGAGCCCGTGGCACCAGGCAAGTTACGCGGAGGGCGCCGATATCCACCACGACCACCACGGAAGCGGCCCCGGAAGCGGCTCGGGCCAACCGCGCCCTCAACAAAATTCCCCGGCGGCCCTTGAAAACCACGGCCAGCAGTACCATGATCTGTCCAAGTGTATCCTCGCCCACCACCGGTGGACGACGAACCCCGATGAAGACCCTGACCATACGCGTCGTAATCATCGCCATCGACCACGAGGGGGTTGCGGCTGTCCCCCGCAAACGCACCCGACCCGCGGCTGGCGGCGCTACTGGCAGCTCCTCCCTGCCCGGCCGCCATTTGTCGAGGCCACGGCCGCTGTGTCGGAGGTGGCGCGGCCCCATGCGGCGGCGGCGCCGCAGCCCTGGCTGGAGCCGTCACAGCCGTTGCTGTCGCTGCAGCCGCAGCCGAGGGCGGCACAAACGCCGCAGGACCCTCCAACGCGGCCCTCGCAGGCGGCTTCGCCGGAGGCAGTCCCTTGGCCGGCGGTGGGGCTTTGGGCGGCATGCCTTCCTCGCCGGCAACCACCGGACCGCCACTACTCCCCCGCCGCACGCGTTGAACCAGAGCAGCAGGAAAGCCGACGTTACCGCGGCGGCGAACCCTAGAAACTACGAATCGGCAGCGAGGCGACGAACGTGCATGAGATGGCTCACGATCCGATGCGATCCCCTGCACGTCGATGGCCGCCGGTTTTGCCAGGGTCTGAAACCCAGCTAATCCCGGCCCATCCCAAAACACATTACCTTGGCCCAAAGGCCTGATAGCTGATGGGCCCTCACAGCATTCCGGTTGAACCCCATTAGCGCTAAGCAGAAAATTCAAACGCGACATCCGATAGGCATGGATCACGCCGGCTCTGTCGATCGCCGGCGCCAGCGCCTGCGCCGCCGACGATCGCCGAGACTTCTTCCTCTTCACTACTTTCCACGAACCTTCTGTAAAGAAATCGGACGAGGTTGGTTTTGGAAGAAATACCTTTGGAATCAGCCCCTTCCATGGCCAGATCGCCGTTGCCGCCGTCCGTCTATGAACCATGCGTCGAACGATCTCGATCTTGTCCTCTGGTCCCAAAACTTGCCGCGCTGGATCATCAATTGGCACAATGCCATCGACAATCGCAGCCACTTCGTCTTCCGAATACCCTGGATCGAAAGCCTCGCAGATCACCGACGACGGCGTCGGTGAGTAGACTTCCGCCGAGCTTCCGGAGCAGTCCCCGTCGCCTTTCGCCCCTCCGCTCGGACTCATGAGTGCCCAGAACCTTCCCCCTACGCGCCCCTCACCGGAGATGGACACCGGCGGCAGGCACGCGGTGGACGTGTAAACAAGAATCTCATTCGATAATCTTTTGTGCATAGCAAAAGCGCACCTTTTTATTTATTGGGATATTGTAATTTTATTTCTTCAATGAGATTAAAGAAATACATGTTCCCGTATCTCTTTTTCTTTGTGTATTATGGTACACTGACACGCCCGCATACGCAATTTTCTTTCCCCGGCGTTTGAGAGAAACACACTCCCTTCTTCCCTTCTCCCCGGAGTCCTTAGATGTTTTTCTCGTGTCAAACAGCGCCACAGAAGATTGCGAGGGTTGATTGATGGCCGACAGGCTGACTCCTTCCAGTGGCAGAGAGCGGCCTCCCTTTGTCCTCATCGATCACAAGGCCTACTTCGCGGACTACAAGAAGGATATCATGGCCATCTGCGATATGGAGGGCCCCAAATCATAAGGGCCAACTCCAGGTCACCTTCTGCGTCGTCGCACTGCCACTCGTCCCCTACTTCTTTGTCCATGACACCCTACATCACGCCCACAAAATCCATCAATAGCCCAGTCCTCGTATGCGTCATCGTCGGTGACCATCCAACTGATGTCAGGCTTCCCTGAAATCGCCAATACTTCATCAACGACCCCTATGCCCGCCAAATTTACCAACTCGCGCACCCCAGCCCCAACACCAAAGCAACGTGTTCTCTCTCACCGTCATGCATGATGTGGCCATGGAGAGGCGGAGCCCCACTACAAGAAATACGGTCAATTATGACTCCCCATTTTTGTCGTTGATTCGTCATATTTATCCATTATTGACCTTTTTTTGACCAAATCAGAAGGTCAACAGTTAGCCGTCAAGAAGGAACAAACTTGACCTTTTTGGAATTTTTGTCATAGCTAGACCAACGACAAAAATTTCAGAAAGGTCACTACCCATTTGCCTGAGCCACATAGGATCTGACGTGGCAGAGCTGACGTGGCATTGTTAGTGACCAAATGGAATCATCATAAATTTCATAGCCCAGTCCACCAATCTAGCCTACATGGGCCTGACCCAATCATCATAAATTTCACAGCCCAATCCACCAATCTAGCCGACATGGACCCAGCCCAATACCTATTTTCTTAATTGAATTTGTTTGATTTATTTGGGCTGATGCATTATTTTGTCAAAAGCATGCACATTTAAGGATAGGCCCATTAGAAAACAAATACAACATAATACAATATTTCATATATTTCATTTCAGTAACACATCACATGAAATACAATACATCATCAATCGACTCCTCTACACAGCAAGGTTCAAGGCCCAACAAGTGCACAAGTGCACATCCACATAGATTGGACGAGAAGCACATATTTTAGCTGATAACACATAACATCAATGAGAAGCATGAATATCATGTACCATCACTAGTACACATACTTTGTCCCGTCACCCAAGCACCAATGTTGTGTCAATCTACTGGATTTGCCACATGGTGATGTTACTGCATTAGGGCTGTCCCAGCTTCTCCCTGCCATCTGCTGATCGATGTACTGCTCCAGCATCACCTCCCGCTACCACTGGTGGAAGAAGATCAGCTCATCAGTCATCTGCACGCGAACAAACCAAGAAGATTAACCTATTTAGCCCACTGTAATTTGTTTCTAAACATGGGTATCAAATCAACACCAACACTAAATTAAAATGCACAAAAGAATGGAGCATAGCCATATGTACAGCCTAAAAACTTCAGGTTTGAGCCATTCTCGATACTACAATAAATACATAACAGCCGAAATTCCGATCCATGGACACCAGATGATAGAAAAGGTACTAAGGCACTACTTGCTACTGAAAACCAGAGCAAGGTATGAAGCACATGCCAGGCCAACAATAAACTGGTACCAAATCCAGAAATAACCATTTGATGCAATATAGCACTAGTTTCACTTTAGCATATGTGCCTAATTATGCAGGTATGTAGGATAACTTCAAGAAAAAACGGAACTGCAGGGGAATGGAGGATGGAGAGGGACAAGGGGGTGCTACCTGCAGGAAGACATTGGCAGCTCCAAAGATGCCGTCGAAGTGTTCCACAGGCTGGGCGTAGAGGGGAGGGTCGCTGGTGGAAGAAGTGGCATTCGTGCACCCTACACAAGAGACAAGATGGCTAAGACCGGGGAATCTGAGCAGCATTAGTAGGGGAAGGGGAAGGACGGAGATGCATACCTCTCTAGGAGCTGCAGCATGTGCTCGTCAGAAGAGTAGGGGCGGTCGGAGATGCCGCGGGAGGCCAAGGCAACCAGGAGCTCACCGATGACGGCTGTCGTTGATGAGAGGTTCAACCTTCCGAGGTTAAAAGATCGTACCAGATCGAGCACCTTGTAGACGGCCTTGTCTTACAACGCCTTGGCCTCCTCCATGAAAGCACCTAGCAGGAGCAGAGCAGAGCAAGGAACTAGTTGTCAAACTTAGATGAGCAGAAAATACACACTACTCAACGAAAGAACTAATGTGCAGATAATACTCGAACAAATCAAAGAGGCAGGAAACTAGATATCTTCATTGCATGTACCATTTAATTAATAGCAAACCAGAGAATAAGTTGTCAAGTGCTAGCTAGGAGTTCAGGTATGCATAAACAAAATATTTGCATTGTATGCATAAACAAGTATTTATATTATAAGCAAATATAGGAGTTCCACTTCAAGTGAATGCCAGACATCACATTACACACACTGAACAGCAATCTACACACATTAAACTCATCGATCTGGTCATAATCAAGCATGTGTTACACATACTGAATAGCAATCTAGAAGGAAAACTGTACATGTATGCTGCAGAAATAAAATGCATCTTTTTATCTTAACTAACCTTGTTCCAAAGACTTGACATGATAAGCTGACATCACTACTAGTACTACCTATCATAAGTTATCCTAAGGACATAAAACATGCATAAACCCAACAACTCTGATCTTTGCCTGAAGAAGATCACCACAAGGACACTGCAAGTTCACAGATAGCGCAAGTGACAGATTGTGATTTGTGATGAAGCAAACAAGTTTCAGGCTGGCATCCCTCCATCACTCAACCTGAATAACCCTCCCGTTTCAAGCCACTCCCAAGTTGCAGGCTGTTTTGTAGTTCACCTACTGAAGAATCTCTCTCAGAATTTCGTCAATTAGACACAATATTACTCAAACGCCACAACAATTACAGTAAAAATGTAAAAGGATTGTGAGAAAATAGTAACCCAACGACGATAATGAGGATTCCCTCGCTCACTCACCGCCGGGGTCGAAGAAGAAGACCTGGCGCATGCGGCCGTCGGGCTGTGACTTCTCGAACAGCTGGGTGCCACGGGTCCTGAGCACGGTGAGGAACCCGTCGAAGTCAGCCACGGAGAAGGCAAGGTGGTGCCGCCTGGGCAGTTCTTGTGAGCGTGGCGCCCCCTACTTGTGACCCCTTGGGCGGCGGTGACGGCTGGGTCGCGCTCGATGATGTGGAGCGCGACGTCGGGAGAGCCCGGGAGGCAGAGCTAGGCGACCTGGAAGCCGAAGTAGGTGAGGGCCGGGACGCGAACTCGGACGACAACGAGGACGCCGCGGAGATCCCCAGCTGCAGCAGACGGCAGCGAGGGCGTCGTGGAGATCCCCTGCCGCCATGACGGGCGACAAGGAGGACGCGAACTCGGACGGTGCAGGGTCCGTGGCGAAGAGGGAGCCCTGGCCGGGGCGATGGCGGGGGTCGGGACTGACAAGGCCCGCGTCGGGCCCCGCTGGACTATCCCGTCGTCGTCGTTGGAGTAGAATGAGGAGGCGGCCTTGGATGAGGCGAGGAGGGTGGCGAGCGGGGAGGAGGCCGCTGCGCCTTGAGTGTCAGCGGCGGCGGACGTGGTGGCGGCGGCGTCTTGGCGGGAGAGGATGGAGTAGCAGCGAGACTGGATCTGGGGGCGGCGACGATGGAGTGGGAGGGGATAGGGTTTGGGTGGTTGCCTGGTTGGGATGCCCGGGGGTTGTTTTTTCTATCTTTCTCTTTTTTTTAGATAAATGGGATGGATGGATGGATGGATGCCATGTCATCAATCCACGACACAAACATTTCAACCAATAAGAACAAAACTTATTAATTGTGTTTTTCTATTTGTTTCTCTTGTATTTGTTGCACAAGGGTGCATTTTGGAATGGCATAATTTGTTCAAATTATATCATACTTTGCACAGGGCTGCAGCTTGCAATAGCAAACAATGTTGCCTAAGGAAGTTTTCATTTTCTTTTGACAAAAAAATCATTTTCCATTTTTTGAGTGCCCAAACACTAGTAGAAAAGGGGCCTATTGACCCGGTTGGTGAGGGCCTTTAGTCCCGGTTCAAGAAACGGGACTAAAGGGTAGTTACTAATAACCTAGCCCTTTAGTCGGTTCAATCCAGAACCGGGACTGATCAAACCTCCACGTGGCCTGTCCGCTGAGCCCAGGCGGGAGGGCCTTTGGTCCCGGTTGGTGGCACCAACCGGGACCAATAAACATCCACGTCGACATTTCTATGGCTGTGGTTTTTGTTTTTGTTTGAAAAGGGGGGTGGGGTTTTGGGGGTTAATTTAGGTGTTTCATATATTGTGCTATAGCTAGCTAATTAATTTAGGTGTTTCATATATGGTGCTATCGACGCTACGTACTATACATACGTATAGAGAGGACTAGATAGACACGCTAGCTAGCTAGTAATTAAGCAAACAGAAGATCGTCATGAACTTATATGCATACAGAGAGAAGTGATATCGACCACCTCTCCTTCTCCGAGAGATTGGTCGAACAACAAGTTCTCGTATATCTATCCGACACTACCGGCTACATATATACAATAATTATCTTTTACAATACGGACGCTGTGGTCCACATAGTATTCTCCGTCTTCGCGATCACGTGGTCAAGAAAGAATGCCGCCAATTCCTCTTGAATTGCTCGCAGCGATCTGGTGCTAGTAGTTCATCCCGCATCCGAAACATCTAATTTTAAGAAGGGGTCAATACATATATATATGAATGAATGAAACTCAACACAAATGATGGTAATAAAATAAAATTGTGAATATTTTTATTTACGCACTTCATATTGTTTGTCGGAGTAGCCCCTCTCACAGGTCGTGTGGCGGATGGACTCGCAAACGTAGTATCCACAGAAATCATTCCCTTGTTCCTGCCACAACCACTTTACCAGAAACAGAGGTTAATCAAACTGATAATTAGCAAGCATTCTAAATGGTATTGATGAAACTAGCGCTTGAATCACTAGGAGATGCGCGTGAAATATGCTACTATATAGTACTTTCGGGTGTCTAAATTGCAGCTTCTTCGGTAGTCCCGGAGCTTTTTTGGTGAATTTTCCCCAAGCCCTGTCATACAAAGAAAACAATTACTTGATATCAGAAATGAACAAAGTTGCTGATATGGTGGATAATGATCGATTTAACTTACTTCTCGAGCATTTCAGTCATGTCCGCATACTCCTTGGGATCTTTTCGTCTCGAGTCTAAGACAATTACTACTCCTGCTCAAGCTTAATCTCTAGGAGAATATAGTGGTAGCTGCGCGCGCATGCATAACTCATCAATATTACATTACTATAACCTGGACTAATAAGGGAAACCGAATATGCCACAAGACAGTAACACTCACTTGTAGTTGTAAGGAAAGAGTATTATATTTTTGTGTTCATTTATTTCCAACGATCGTAGTAGGTTGGCCTCGGTTTTTAAATCGCGATATTTAACCTCATTTGCATCTATGAGATATGTGTTAATGAACCCAATATCACCCACTTGTCTTTTCTTCATTTCGCGATCTTCAATCTGCATAATATAGTGAGGATATTTATAAATACATGCAATGAAAGAGCTGAGTTATATAGAGATACTTAATGATGAAGTAGTACTACTTACAGATAGTAGTAGGTGACTGTTGCTTTATCGAGGGCCAATTGATTGAAAAACTGATAGAACTCCTCAAATGGAATAGGCAACAGTTCAATTCCAAGGAGGTCATGCTCCTTTTTAACTCTCACATACAAAGTACTCCTCCCTCAGACTCTTTGCAGGTTTTCATGTACCAATCATGCAATCTTCGCATCACCGTTGATAGAGAGCTTTCATCTTTGACGAGAGGCTTCCCGTACTCGTATCTTTGTATCTGCACCTCCAAGGAATCATAATGTACATCGTCGGGCAGGTAATCTGCAGGATTGCCATAACCGGGCACCATCCTCGGATCGACGGTGAGCGGGGGGCACGATTGCTTCGCTTGTTCGCCGAGCTGGGCAATTTGTTTCCCAGCTCGTCGTTCTTTCATCCTTTGATCACTGACAGTACTTCCTGACCTCTCCGCTTTGGCAAATGCCTTTCCAATAATGCGCTCATAGTTGCCATTCGGCGGAGACTTGGGTGGTTTTGTTAGGGCAGCCAGAGTGCGCTTCGCTTTGACCGGATCTACCTTCTCCTTCGGAGGTGGATGTCTCTTTTCTTTCAACCCTTGAAACCAGTCATCCACTTGGTCTGCCGCGATCTTCGCGTTTTCCTCCTCGCTCCTCTCGTGCAGTAACTTCTCCGAGTCTTGAGAAGGACCGAATCAGATCTCCTCCCGCCTTTGGCTGTCTTGCTAGACGCCGGCAGAAAGGCGACGGAGCGGATGTCTTCTTTCCTTGCTTACGAGGCGGAGGAGAAGGACTACGACGCCGCCGGAGCAGCCGGAGCGGCGGCGGGTCTCTTCCGCCCTTGCCGACCAAAGCGGAGAAGGAGGAGGCTGGCTGCTCGGGCGCGCCGGCGTAGGCGGAGAAGGAGGCGGAGTGCCGCCACGCGCCGGAGAAGGAGCCGGCCGAGTGCCCTGATCGTCACTCGCCGGAGGAGGAGGCGGTGGAGGAGGCGGAGTGCCCTGACTCGCCGGAGGAGGAGGAGGAGGAGGAGGCGTCCAGTTCGGAAGGTTGATGAGATCCTTCCGCCATAGGCATGGAGTCTTCAGAGCAGAACCCAGCCGATACTCCCCTTCACCGGTAGGGTGGTCAAGCCGGAGGTCCTCAAACCCCTCCGTTATTTCATCGACCATCACCTTAGCATATCCTTCGAAATCGGCGGCGGTGAAAAGTTGAGTCGGGTTTAGTAGGATAAACAGAGCCAACAGCCGCCTTGACCTTCAAATTGCTCCATTGCGCCATAAGGTGGCAATTTTCAGCATCCGTGATAGCATCCACGGGATAGCTGGCAGGAGCCGTCAAGGCATGCTGCTCTGGCTGAAGCAGCTCGGTGGAAGCCACGCTGCTTCTCCGCTGAGATGGCGGGGTGGCTTCGGGGGAAGCTTCGGCAGGTCGTTTGTTGTGATCTGATGCTTCTCGTTCCTCTAGCCCCATTACCCTTTAAATGCGCCTGCATTAGGCTCTGCTCGATTTAAATCCTCCTCTCATGGGTTTTGTAACCCCCTGCGTCCGAAATCCAGCCTTCCACGAACGGAGCTCGGCGTGCCTCGTGTCCGTCCCAGGTGCTCGGGATTCCCGAGGTCCATTGTGAGCACGCCCTTCTCCCCTGCAGAACGAACTTCCCTTGCTGCGCTGCTCGATATAATCTTTGAAGCCTCTTGGTGGTATGTCCAATTGTTCGTCCGTCCAAATGCACTTCCCTGTTATAGGGTCCAAGGATCCGCCGCCCCGCAGAACCAAGTCCGCAACGGTCTGGCCAGTTCATTGTCTCTGGTTCGTTCCTTTATGAAGCAGATCAATCTCAGCCTTGGCCCACTTAGGTCGGGCTACGAGGTAGCCACCTGACCCTGTGCGATGGTGAAGCTTCTTCTTCGCAGCATTTCTCTTGTTTGTCGCCGACATCTTTTTACTCTTTTCCAATGTCTTGTAGGCCACAAATGCGGGCCAGTCATCTCTGATCTTCTCATATTTGCCCTTGAATTCTGGTGTCTCATTTTTTTCGACATACGTATTGCGTTCTTTCTTCCAATTCCTGAATAGTTCTGCCATCTTCTTAAGAGCAAAAGACTTGATTAGTGGCTCTATTACTGGCTTCTCCGGATCATCCTCTAGCGGTAGGGTAAAATTTGACTTCAGCTCAGTCCAAAGATCATTTTTCTGCATATCATTGACATAAGACACCTCAGGCTCTTCGTTCTTAGGCTTATACCATTGGTGGATGCTGATCGGGATCTTGTCCCTAACCGTAACCCCCGTGACCGAGCAACAAATGCCTTCCTTGTCCGGTAGGGTTCAATCGGTTGGTCGTCAGCGATTTGTATGATCTCAAACTTTTCATCCGAGCTCAACTTTTTCTTGGGCCCCGCCTCTTTACCGGTTGTGCTCGATCCGGAGGGCTAGAAAAAGAACAAAGACGAGAGTTAATTAATATGTGTACATACCAAAACAAAGACGAGAGCTAGTCAGCACAGGCTTCACTAATATATATACCTGGCCGGACTCGGTTTGGTGATCACCGGAGCCGTCCTCACGGTCTACTTCTTCACCCTCTCCTTCTTACACCGGCATTGGGTCATCGGAGCCATGTAAATCATAGCCAGCTGCTTCTTCACCCTCTTCTTCCAGACCATCATTGTCGTTGAGGAACATCGAGGAGACGGCATCACTTCCTTGTACGATTATGTCCCTCAACAACGCTTCTTGTGCTTCGTCTCGGGTGGTGTCCATAGTTTCTACAAATTTTTTACAACATGGCAATTATTATTCAAACATGACAGATATGGATATATTAGTGGCAAATGTAGAACTAGCTAGCTAATCACAATAAGGAATCATATTAGTGCCCTCGACGCTGCTTCTCTAGGGTTTGGGGTGGCCTCGACAACGCTTCAAGGGTTAGGGGTGGCCTCGAGAACGCTTCAAGCTAGGAGGGTAATATCGCCCTCCCCACGTGTTGAAGCTATCGGGAGGGGTCGGCGTTGAACACTACATCTATGTCCCACAAGTGATGTGGGCATCGACGCCATGATGGGTAGAGGGTCGTGGATCCCGAGCGGTCGAGGGTCGAGGTGGAGGATCGCCGAGGGTCGGGAGGTTGCCTAGTGTCAAAGGATTCAACAAAACCATGTCTTCATCATTAGGCAAAAGTAACATGTGCATGATGGTGCAAGCTCTCCAAAGTTATTTTGGAGCGGAGTCTCGAGATAGGATAATTCACTTTACGGTACAAAGTTCAGCAAGAACCTTTCAATATCGTTATTTGAAAGCCCTTTGCTGAGATTCGTACAAAAGGCAAATTATCCTATCCGAGACTCCATTCCGTAATAACTTTGGAGGACTTCTACCATCATGCCATGGTTACTTCCGGCTAATGATGAAGCCATGGATTTCTTCAATACTTTGACACTATAGGAACCCTCGACCACTGAAACCTTCGACCCTTGACCCTTAACAACCCTCGACCCTCTACCCTAGTTCCCGACCCTCGACCCTCGGCGATCCTCGACACCCTCGATACATATACAACGGCCTTAATAAAAGAAGAGAAAAAAGAGGAGAAGAAGAAAGGAATAGAAGAAGAAGAAAAATAGAATTTTTCTATTTTTCTTCTTCTCTTCTATTCCTTTCTTCTTCTCCTCTTCTTTTCTTATTTTTCCTCTTCTTATTTATTTCTCCTCTTCTTCCTCTCCTCTTCTTCTCCTTTCTTCCTGTTCTTATTTTCCTTTTTATATGAACATATCATCATATATATGAACATACATTTTCTTTGCATATGCATATGAACATACATACATACATTTTTCTTTCATATGAACATACATACATACATTTTCTTTGCATATGACCACACATACATTTTTCTTTGCATATGACCATTCATACATTTTCTTTGCATATGCTTTGCATATAAACATACATACATATGAACATACATACATACATATAAACATAACATACATACACAAAAAATTCTAAAAATCTGCCTAAAAAAATCTAAAAATCTACCTAGAAAATTATATGAAAAAAAGCATACATCATCCATCCATCCATATAATGAACATATAATCATCCATCCATCCATATAATCAACATATGCATATGAAAAAAAATTATATGAAGAGGATCGAGGGGACAGGGAGGAAAGGGGGTCGCCGGAGCCGGACCGAACGGGGAGGAGGGGCGGCGTCGAGGCAGGCGGAAGTGGGAGGCGCCCGGCGGCAGCGACAATGGTGGGGCGGGCAGGCGCAGGGCGCGGCCGTGCGTGCTCGGGACGGGAAGGGGCACGGGCGGCGGCGTGGGCTCGAGGCGGGGCAGGCACTGGAGGACGGGATGGCGGTCGGCGACGGGCGATGAGGAGGAGCGCGAGCGATTTGGGCAACTGGCGGCGGGGGCAATCGCTAGGGAGGCGAGGAGATGTGAATTTTCACAAGTCCTGTATATATAGAAAGTGCATTGGTCCCGGTTCGTGGCACAAACCGACTAATGCCACCTGCTAGTCTCGGTTGGTGGCACCAACGGGACCAAAGGCCAATTTTCAGCAGCCCAAAGGCGGGAAGCGGCGGCCTTTGGTCGGTTCGTGGCACAAACCGGGACTAAAGGGGGGCATTGGTCCCGGTTGGTGCCACGAACCGGGACCAATGCCCCCTTTAGTCCCGGTTGGTGCCTCCAACCGGGACCAAAGGCCTTGTACTGCCCCGCGCCAAATGTTTAGTCCCACCTCGCTAGTTGAGAGGGAGCCGCACCCGGTTTATAAGGTGCGGTGCGCCTTCCTCTCGAGCTCCTCTCTAAAGCAGGCTTTCAGGCCTAAGCGTGCAATATGTGCTGTGGGCCCTCTTTGGGCCACCATGGCCTGAATCCTGGCCCATGGTAGGGTTTCTAGTCGTATTCAGCCGTGGGTGCCCGATGAGGTGGCACTTTTTTTTTGTTTTTGTTTTATTTGTTGCTTTATTTAGTTTATTTTGGTTTTGATTTATTTTTCTTTTGGTCTTTTGCTTTATTTTTTAATTCTTTTTGCTTTTAGTTTTAGAAAAATTATAAACTTTCTGTTTGTGCCATTAGTTTTCAAATTTGAAAACTCTTTTTTTGATTTCTTTGTTGCTTTATTCATTTTATTTTGTTTCTACTTACAACAAAATACTTATTGTTGCTATTTTTATTTTTTTTCAATTTTTTTTCTGTTTTTTGCATTATTTAGTTGTTGTTGTTTTTTGCTTTATTTTTTAATTCTTTTTGCATTTAGTTTTAGAAAAATTATAAACTTTCTGTTAGTGCCATTAGTTTTCAAATTTGAAAACTCTTTTTTGTTTTCTTTGTTGCTTTATTTATTTTATTTTGTTTCTAATTACAACAAAATACTTTTTGTTGCTATTTTTATTTTTTCAGTTTTTGTTATGTTTTCTGCATTATTTAGTTTTTGTTGTTTTTTGCTTTATTTTTTAATTCTTTTTGCTTTTAGTTTTAAAAAAATTATAAACTTTCTGTTAGTGCCATTAGTTTTCAAATTTGAAAACATTTTTTTGTTTTCTTTGTTGCTTTATTTATTTTATTTTGTTTCTGCTTACAACAAAACGGTGTGTAGAGGGACGGGCTTATAAACCGGTGTGAGCGCCCTTCGGTTGGCGAGGTTTTCAAATTCATAGTCTTCAAATGAACTCTGAAAAAGTTGGCATAGCATGTGCATGTACAAAACGGACAATGGTATCATACTAAATGCATTACAAAGTTGGCATGGTATCATCATAATAGTTGCGGGAGAAAGTCTTCACTTTTTCTTCGCTTGTGTTGTTTTCTTATTGCGCCGTAACCATGTATAATCTTCACCGTTTATCAGGATGCTTGGGTCAGCCTTGACTTTGAAGGGGGGAATTTCATGAAACTTTTCATACTCTTCAGACATGTCTGTCTTGCCCTCCACTCCCAGGATGTCCCTTTTTCCTGAAAGAACTATGTGGCGCTTTAGCTCATTGTATGATGTATTCGCTTCCTTATCTTTTCTTTTCCTCGGTCTGGTAGACATTTTCTTCACATAGATAACATGTGCCACATCATTGGCTAGGACGAACGGTTCGTCAGTGTACCCAAGATTTTTCAGATCCACTGTTGTCATTCCGTACTGTGGGTCTACCTGTACACCGCCTCCTGACAGATTGACCCACTTGCACTTAAACAAAGGGACCTTAAAATCTACTCCGTAGTCAAGTTCCCATATGTCTACTATGTAACCATAATATGTGTCATTTCCCTTGTCGGTTGCTGCATCAAAGCGGACATCGCTGTTTTGGTTGGTGCTCTTTTCATCTTGGCCAATCGTGTAAAATGTATTCCCATTTATCTCATATCCTTTCCAAATCATTACAGTCGAAGATGGTCCCCTGGACAACAAGTACAGCTCATCACAAACAGTGATGTCACCTCTGAGACGTGTTTCCAACCAACTGCCGAAAGTCCTGATGTGTTCACATGTAATCCGATCGTCGCCTTTGCTCCGGTGTTTCGAAGCAGACTGTTCTTGTGTTCATCGACATACGGGTCACCAAGGTAGAGTTCGTAGAAGCGTGTAGTGTGCTTGAGACCAAGAATATTCGTCCCTGCATATTATTGAGTCTCTTCCAAGCGATGCCTTTTCGGTCAGTCTTCCCTCATACCGCGATTTAGGGAGACCTATCTTCTTAAGGCCAGGAATGAAGTCAACACAAAACCCGAAGACATCCTCTGTTTGATGGCCCATGGAGATGCTTCCTTCTGGCCTAGCGAGGTTATGAACATGTTTCTTTAGGACTCCCATGAACCTCTCAAAGGGGTACAAATTGTGTAGAAATACGGGCCCCAGAATGACAATCTCGTCGACTAGATGAACTAGGGCGTGCGTCATGATATTGAAGAAGGATGGTGGGAACACCAGCTCGAAATCGACAAGACATTGCGCCACATCACTCCTTAGCGTTGGTACGATTTCCGGATCGATCACCTTCTCGAGATATTGCATTGAGGAATGCACATAGCTTCACAATGGCTAATCGGACGCTTTTCGGTAGAAGCCCCCTCAATGCAACCAAGCAGTTGCGTCATAATCACGTGGCAGTCATGAGACTTTAGGTTCGGAACTTTTCTCTGCATATTTATTATTCCCTTTATATTCGACGAGAAGCCAGTCGGGACCTTCATACTGAGCAGGCATTGAAAGAATATTTCTTTCTCTTCTTTCGTAAGAGCGTAGCTGGCAGGACCTTCATCCTGCTTCGGAGGCATGCCCTCTTTTTCGTGCAAGCGTTGCAGGTCCTCTCGTGCCTCAGGTGTATCTTTTGTCTTCCCATACACGCCCAAGAAGCCCTAGCAGGTTCACGCAAAGGTTCTTCGTCACGTGCATCACGCGTCGATCAAGAGCGGACCTCTAGGTCTTTCCAAAGAGGGTAGGTCCCAAAATATAGATTTCTTCTTCCACATGGGTGCGTGATTCTCGGCGTCATTCGGAACAGCTAGTCCGCCGGGACCCTTTCCAAAGATTACGTGTAAATCATTGACCATAGCAAATGCGTGATCACCGATGCGCATGGCGGGCTTCTTCCGGTGATCTGCCTCGCTTTGAAATGCTTGCCTTTCTTTCGACATTGATGGTTGGTCGGAAGAAATCGGCGATGGCCCTGTACACATTCTTCCTGCAGCTTCCCGGTATATACTATCGGTGTCAAGTAAACAGTGCGTGCATGCGTGGTATCCCTTGTTTGTCCGTCACGAAAGGTTACTGAGAGCGGGCCACTCGTTGATGGTCACGAACAGCAACGCCTTTAGGTCAAATTCCTCCTTTTTGTGCTCATCCCACGTGCGTACACCGTTTCCATTCCACAGCTGTAAAAGTTCTTCAACTAATGGCCTTAGGTACACATCAATGTCGTTGCCGGGTTGCTTAGGGCCTTGGATGAGAACTGGCATCATAATGAACTTCCGCTTCATGCACGTCCAAGGAGGAAGGTTATACATACATAGAGTCACGGGCCAGGTGTTGTGATTGCTGCTCTGCTCCCCGAAAGGATTAATGCCATCCGCGCTTAAAGCAAACCATACGTTCCTTGGGTCCTTTGCAAACTCATCCCAGTACTTTCTCTCGATTTTTCTCCACTGCGACCCGTCAGCGGGTGCTCTCAACTTCCGTCTTTCTTACGGTCCTCACTGTGCCATCGCATCAACTTGGCATGCTCTCCGTTTACGAACAGACGTTTCAACCGTGGTATTATAGGAGCATACCACATCACCTTCGCAGGAACCCTCTTCCCGAAGCTCGCCGTCAACATCACCGGGGTCATCTCGTCGATCTTATATCGCAATGCACCGCATACCGGGCATGCGTTCAGATCCTTGTAGGCACCACGGTAGAGGATGCAGTCATTAGGGCATGCATGTATCTTCTCCACCTCGAATCCTAGAGGTCATAACGACCTTCTTTGCTGCGTATGTACTGTCGGGCAATTCGTTATCCTTTGGAAGCTTCTTCTTCATTATTTTCAGTAGCTTCTCAAATCCTTTATCGTGCACAAGATTCTCTGCCTTCCACTTCAGCAATTCGAGTACGGTACCGAGCTTTGTGTTTCCATCTTCGCAATTGGGGTACAACCCTTTTTTGTGATGCTCTAACATGCGATCGAACTTCAGCTTCTCCTTTTGACTTTCGCATTGTGTCCTTGCATCGACAATGACCCGGCGGAGATCATCATCATCGGGCACATCGTCTGGTTCCTCTTGATCTTCAGCAGCTTCGCCCGTTCCAGCACCATCGTGCACATCGTCTGTGCATCTTGATGTTCAAGAGCATCACCGTATTCAGGGGCACATAGTTGTCATCGTACTCTTCTTCCTCGCCGTCTTCCATCATAACCCCTATTTCTCCGTGCCTCGTCCAAACATTATAGTGTGGCATGAAACCCTTGTAAAGCAGGTGGGTGTGAAGGATTTTCCGGTCGAGTAAGACTTCAGATTCCCACATATAGGGCATGGAGAACACATAAAACCATTCTGCTTGTTTGCCTCAGCCACTTCGAGAAAATCATGCACGCCCTTAATGTACTCGGAGGTGTGTCATCACCATACATCCATTGTCGGTTCATCTGCGTGCATTATATATAATTAAGTGTGTCAAAATCATTACAGAACATCATGAATAGATAATTAAGTGACCAAATTAATAGAAGTTCATCATCACATAAAAACCAAAGTACATACATAGTTCTCATCTAACAACATAAAGCTCTGCAGAGCATCTAAATTAATTAAACCATACATTGAAACTATGTAAAACATTTCAATGCGAAAACAAATACGATCATAATCGCAACCAAGGCAACAACTGATCCAACGGCATAATGATAGCAAGCCTCGGTATGAATGGCATATTTTCTAATCTTTCTCATCTTCAAGCGCATTGCATCCATCTTGATCTTGTGATCATCGGCGACATCCGCAACATGCAACTCCAATATCATCTTCTCCTCCTCAAGTTTTTTATTTTTTCCTTCAAGAAATTGTTTTCTTCTTCAACTAAATTTAACCTCTCGACAATAGGGTCGGTTGGAATTTCCGGTTCAACAACCTCCTAGACAAATAAAATCTATGTCACGTTGGTCGGCATAATTTTCATAAACAATAAATGAACCAATAGTTACGAAAATATAATATACACCATATCCGAATCATAGGCCGTTCGAGGGCCGACGGGGGCGGATACCAAAACCACCGCACTATATAATATGCAATAATAAAAGTAAGAAAATAATACAAGTATCTATCTAAATAAACAAGTAATAATATTTTTCCTTTCAGAAAGAAGATAAGAACAAGAGGCTCACCACGGTGGTGCCGGCGATGAGATCGGCCTTGGGTGATCGGCCGATGAAGACGGGACGGGCGTGACGGACCGCTAAACCTAGATAAATATTGAGGAAAATGGAGCTTGGTGGTCGAGCTTGGAGGAGAAACCTTAAGTAGTGTGGCTCGGGCATTCCATCGAACACCTTGTGTGCATAGGAGGTGAGCTAGAGCACCACCAAGCCCTCTCCCCTCGGCCGGAAAAAATAGAGCGGTGTGCTCTGCTCTTGCCGAGGGGCTATATATAAACAGCACCATTAGCCCGGTTGGTGGCTTGAACCGGGACTAAAGGGAAGCCTTTGGTCCCGGTTCATGCCACCTGGGGACCAATAGTGGTGGGCCAGAGGCAGGACCATTGGTCCGGTTCGTCCCTGGCAATCGGGACCAAAAGGTCCGGACGAACAGGACCAATGGCCCACGTGGCCCGGCCGGCCCCCTGGGCTCACGAACCGGGGCAAATAGCTCCATTGGTCCCGGTTCTGGATTGAACCGGGACTAATGGGCTAAACTGGCCTGGACGAAAGCCCTGTTTTCTACTAGTGAAAATGAGTTTTTTTGTGAAGGACCTCCCAAATAATTGTAGCAAAATTGGACCAAATCATTTTTCTGAAATACTAGGTCATATTTAATGCACAATTGGCCAAATGGTTGGATGTAAAAAATTTTGATCCACCTCTGGTGAAAAAAAACAAAATTCCCGCCGATTCAGCTGGAAGCGGGTCAAATTTGAACTGCAGCTGCCTCATAGTTTGCTATTTATTTTTTCCAAAAATTATTTCTAGGTACATAAGTATCTATTTAATCAGAGAAACATCAAAAAAATTCCAAGATTCAACCACTAGGTAGGAACGGTCAAGCCCGCGGTTTTGACCACATTTTGAAACAGGCATAAAAAATTAAAAAAAAACAAAAAATTGGAAAACCTTTGCATTGTGTCATTATATGTGACCAAGTTTCCAGAAAAAATAATAGACTTGTAATACGGTAATTATTTTAAAAAAGTGTTCTCAGAAATGAGCTATCATGCGTGAAGATCCATGGCTTTCAAGCCAAATGATCAATCTTATGGCCACATTCATGGCATAGTTTGTTCAAATGATCTCATATTTTGCACAAGGGTACATCTTGGAATTCCAAACAATGTTGCCTAAGGAAGTTTTCACTCTTTTGCACGGAAAATTCATTTTTCATTTTCCGAGTGCCCAAAAGGAGGTTTTTTTGTGAATGAACTACCAAATAATTGTTGCAAAAATAGACCAAATCAATTTTATAAAATACTAGGCCATATATAATGCAAAATTGACAAAATGGTTGGGTGGAAAAAGTTTTGATCCACCTCTGGTGAAAAAGACAAATTGCCGTCGATTCAAATTTGGAAAGCGGGTCAAATTTGAACTGCAGCTGCCTCATAGTTTGCTCTTTATTTTTTCCAAAAATCATTTCTAGGTAAATAAGTATCTATTTAATCATAAATACATGGTTTGATGGCGAGACCGTGGCGTTGGTGGTACTTGCTTTGCAAACTACCACACTGGACATAAATACGAATGTTGAAGCCCGGCTCAAAATAATGAATGGATTGAGCTGGCATTTGGTGGAGGATGGTTATTTGGGCATAGGAAAGCACTGTAGAAAATGGATACTATTTGGACATGCCAAAGTGGTACTTCCTTCACAAACTGTTGTTCTGAACAGAATAGGAAAATGAATATTTTTGAATTATTTTTAACTAGGCAAGGAAGGTTTTTACATATTTGACGAAGATATGACCGAAGAATTTATGAGATTTTTTGGGAATTTTGGGAATGACAGAAATATAGGTTGCTTCACAACCTAGGGCAAAAACTGCCACATGGACATGACACATAGGCAAAACTGATGAGGTGGCGCCTAGTCATAGCAACCCACCACAATTTATAAGGCTATGACCATCTATATTGGTCGTTAACAACTAGAAATAAGGCAGCGGACTAGCGTTGTTTGCTTTATGACCTTTTCGTGTAAGAAAATTACGACCTTTCTGACCAAAATGGTCGCAATGGTTTAGGGTTTGGAGCCCCCCGAACAGCTTTTGACCAATTGGTCTGAAATGGTCATAGATCTATGACCAATTCTTCCAGGGTCACTGACAGAAGGTCACTAATTGACATATTTCTTGTAGCGCCCCATGACTACAGCAACAACTGTTGGAACCGCTCTCTCACACGGATGGCTGGAGGTAGACGAAGAAGTACAAGCAGATAGTTTTGGTGGCCAGCCGCACACACAGCCTCATCCTTTTCTCACATCTATTTTTCTGGCACTGTCAAGCAAACATGGTACAACTCTTAGGTAGCAGACTCACGCATGCGTAGCCGGTCCGTCATGCTAGCCACTAACTGAATGACCCACACGACCTAGCATGCAGCGAATGAGCCCACGACCTAACTACCAGCTAACTCCATGCGCATGCAACGCGCTCCCACGCGCACACCGCGTCTGCCCGCAATGGAACTGCCAATGCATCTAGCTAGCTAACATGACTGTACCATCACGCCATACACACACACACACGCCACACATCCGCTGCATCCCTCCCGTCCCGCGCGCACCTGACGCGCCCGACGAGCCCGACACCACCAGTGCGTCCCGCACGTCCCGCGCGCATCTGACGCGCCCGACGAGCTCGACCACAACACGCGACGTGGCTTATTCCAACAACAACGGCTTCATCATTGCCGCACAATCTCACTTATTCTGGGGTAAAGAATCTCATTGGCTCTTCCAATGTCACTTCGATACCATGACCTGGAGCAAGAAGCCCGTGGTGCTCGAGTCATATCCGGAGATAGACTTCACAAGAAAGACACTCAATGGCACCTAACACCCCAAGCTCAGATGCATGGACCTGCCACTGCCTGTCAGGCATGGCCCCGGCGTAGGTGTTGGCGATCCACGATCTCCTCGCGACATTCTGGTCCTTGGCAAGTCCATCAAGTATATCAAGATGCTACCTCATCCTGACAAAAACTCTTCTAGGTATAGATTGATGCCTTGCTGTCTGTTACTTAGGTATACCCATTCACCATCGTAAGCTGATAAACAGAGAATGGAAGTGTATCGAGGATCGGTTCAAGAAGAAACTGAGTGGCTGGAAGGGCAAACTCATGTCATACGGAGGCCGATTGATTCTTATTAATTCGGTGCTCACGAGTATGCCTATGTTTCTCTTGTCTTTCTTCAAAGTCCCAGTTGGTGTTAGGAAAAGGCTGGACTTCTATGGATCCAGATTCTTCTGGCAGAGCGATGAACTAAAAAGAAAATACAGACTCGTCAAATGGGATATCATCTGTCGACCAAAGGACCAAGGGGGCCTTGGCATTGAGAATCTTTAAGTCAAGAATAGATGTCTTCTCAGTAAGTGGCTATACAAGTTATCAGTTGAGACTGATGCCATGTGGGCACAGATTCTCCGTAGTAAGTATCTGTAGTCCAAACCTTTGTCTCAGGTGACAGTGAGACCGACGGCCTCGCCTTTTTGGACGGGGCTCATGAGAGTCAAGGCAGCCTTTTTCAATATGGCAAAGTTTATAATCGGTAATGGCACTACCTCACGCTTCTGGGAGGATACCTGGCTTGGAGAGACGCCACTGGCGCTTCAGTACCCATCCCTGTATAGTATTGTTCAATGACGTGATGCTTATGTTGCAACGATACTGGAGTCCATCCCCCTTAATATTCATTTTAGGAGGACGCTTGTTGGCAACCGGTGGGAAGCGTGGCTTCATTTAGTGAGTAGACTGATGGAGGTTCAGCTATCTCAATAGCCCGATCAGTTGTGCTGGAAGCTCGCTAGGTCTGCAGATTTCACAGTTAAATCGATGTATATCGATGTTATCAACTCTAGCGCCATTCCTAGTTCCGAATATGTTTGGAAAGTCAAAGTTCCTTTGAAAATTAAAGTGTTTATGTGGTTTGTACATAAACAAGTCATATTAACAAAGGATAACTTGGTAAAGCGCAACTGGACAGGATCTACTAGGTGTAGTTTTTGTGATCGGGATGAAACTATCAAACACCTTTTTTTATTGCCCGTTGGCCAAAGTTTTGTGGCAGACGGTGCACATTTCCTTTAACATTACTCCTCCGAATTCTGTCAGTACGTTATTTGGAACGTGGTTTTTTGGGATAGAGTTCGAAACAGCTAGACACATTCGCGTAGGAGTATGTGCTTTATTGTGGGCAACTTGGAACTGCAGAAATGATTTGGTTTTTAATAGAACAACAAATATTCATTTTTTGCAGGTTATCTTCCGAGCCATTGCGCTGATCCGTATGTGGTCGTTACTCACTCCGACGGAGGCCAGGGAGCGTTTGGTTACTGGATCTATCCGGTGGGAGATGGTACCACGGGATATCTTCAACCGGTTTGGATGGCGGTTATGTAATAGGATAGGCGATTAGTTTTCCTATTGTTATGCTAGCCAGTTGAGGCCTCTTGGCTTTTGTGTTTTTGGCATTGTGGCTCTTTGTGAGCTTGCCGTTTCTTTTGTTTCAGACTTTAAGACCTTGTTGGACCTATTTGCTTATTTATAAAGGTGGCCGTATGCATCGCTCTGATGCAGAGGCCGAGAATCCTTTTAAGTAAAAAACCATACCACACACTCATAGATAGTGTAGGGTTTGGGTTGGATAACCTGATCTCGACCGAAAAAATTGTGAGCACTTAATGTGCTAGTGGTTCCGGAGTGCAGACTGAAGTTGCTTGCCACCACCGTCAATGTGGACGTGAACTTTCAATAGAATCCAGTATTTAAAGAGAGAGAAAAATCAGCTGCGCTCTGCTCTGACCGCACCACAAAACGTATTTCATGGGACCGTGAGCCAGCAACCAAGGCGTACTTTGCTAGCTTAAGCGCTTGGAGTGCGTATTCTAGTCCTGGAAGTGTAAAACTCACATCACACATCTCTACTTCATCCAGCTCTGTCGGCGGCCAGCCAGCCTCCAAAACCATGGCGGCTGCCTCTCTCCTCCTCCTCATGTCTGCAACCCTGCCACTGGCCCTCTTCTCGGCCATATTCACCAAGGTGGCACCCGCTCTCCAAATCCACCAGGCTATTAGCTGCATCCTCTAGGCCAGGTAAGGTCATGCGGCAGCCAACTATTATCTAGACGCAACAAGCTACTAGTACTCGATTTGATTAGTCTGTAGTTGGGCAATCTAGGTTTCACTTTTCGGGACTTATTGCTGCTTCCGCTGTTGTCAAATATGCACATTACTCTGCTACTGAGTGCGCGAAATATTATTGGTAAGGTGTTCCCTGGTTGAATGATTTGGTACAAGTCCTCTGCTGCATGATACTGTAGCATGATTTTTCTGTGTTAGACAAATTGCTTGTGCTGTAAATACATCATTTTGCCAGCCTACTTCATTGAGGATGTGATTTCCTTAATTTTATAATTGTTTAGACGCCATGTAATTTGATGTTGCTATGTTGATATGCAACACTAGGGTTTGACCTTTTAGATTACACTACATTTATTTGATAGTTGTTCCACAAAAAATGGTTGCAGTAAAGAAAATAGAAATGATGACTACTTAAAATGATTCTTCATAACATCCGTCCTCTTAGCTAGTCAAGACCCTCTGGCCCTGCTGATACACTACTATTGCAAAACATTGGGATGGTTTTACATTACAATTTGTATTCTCGTACGGTCACAAAAGCAATGCTTCTTAATTGTACTTATACAACAAATGCTATCCAGGTTCACATCCTCCTACATACTCCCTCCGTTTCTAAAAATAAGCACTGCTTTTGGGTACCTCGCATTGAAGCACTCACCCAGCACACACTTTCGTTCCGCCTCCTCACGTGCGACTTCCGCAATGCGGGCACGCAGCTCCTTGCACTGCCTCCGCCTGACCCCACGCAGCCGCTCTATCCCTTCCTCCCCCTCCTCTGCCACCACCATCCTAGCCGGGTGGAGGGCACACCTTGCCGCGAAGAGGAGACCTTGCCTTCTTCAGGGGTTAGTGTTGGAAGAGCTGGGATGAGGCGACCGTGATGGTGACGATGACGACGAAAACCCTAGCCACCAGTTTAGGGGGAAAGAAAGCAAGACAGGAGGCCCAACATATTGGTCTTTGCATGAAAATAACATATGAAATAAATCGCTGTTCTTTGGGTCTAACTATTATCACATGAAAAAAGGAAGTTTTAGTTGCATCATTTTCGTTTCAACATCTGTGTCCACAGAAAATGTATAAACCAATGTATAGTTTCAACTTTCAACAATGCTGAAGGCTTGAGCTCAGGAATATTTTCCTCAAACACACACCTTAATGTGTGTTTCCTATATTAAGTTGCGGGCAAGGCACATGCAGCAGTACAACACTAAAGATGGATTGGTGGCAGGTGGTTGCGGCGGCCTCATACCTGGCAGGCGTCCTAGTTGAGGAGCACGCCAGAGTAGTGGGTGCCCATACCTGGCAGGCGTCCTGGTTGGGACCTCAAGTCTTAGAGGCTAGGTTTGGCAGCGAGGTCTGTTTGGTATTAGGCCTAGACTATCAGCGCCCTTCATCAACTGGATAGGAGTAGCAACAGATGTTGCTTAGACGGTCGCTTTACTTTTATTGTTGTATTACTTTGTAAGGTATTGTGTTAATAATTAATAAAGTGGCCCTATACATCGTCCAGATGCAGAGGCCGGGGATCTTTCTCTTTTTCTAAAAAAAACAACAAGGCCAATGATGCTACAGGAAAGAAATGGATTTCAAGAAATATGATCATGCCAGCTTTGCCGTCCCTCCGATCCGACGGCAAGACAATTCAGCCATGTGTCAACACGGGAGCCATATCAGTACTAATGCTCATCCTACAAGAATCTTGGTGTGCCCCAGTTCGCGTCTCCTCTCTATGGCCCACGGACACGGTGTCAGACGGCTCCTCCTAGTCATCATCCTCGGTGTCATAAATCTCTTCATCCTCGTCCTCAGACAAGGTGTTTCGGGTTATGGAACACATCGTGTGCCAAATCGAGATTGAGCGGGTGCTTCTTGTGTGTGGTGACATTGAGGAAGCGCGATGAAAGCCAGTTGGGAGCAAGGGGTGCTGGCGTCGGACTCTCCATTCCGTGTTGTAGCTCGGTGGAATGAGGGATCCTCGGTAGTGATGTCTAGGTGTATATGTCATCATTGTGCTTTTACTTGATCCCTTTACGGTCCAGCCATGCAAGTTGACAAGGTTGTATTGCGTCGAGGGTGGCATTAGCAGGCATATTAAAGTTGTATTGTTGATGCCACGTGAAGTCGTTAAGCCATAGGACTGTGAAGATGATCTTGATCCCGGCTTCATGCCATCCACGAGGACGTCTTCAGCTACACGGACTGGAGTTGGCACCTATTGTGCACATCGATCTCCACGTCAATTATAAGCAGCAGTTGTGGGGCTTTATTGCCCATTTAAAGCTTTGCGAAGATGTAGATTTCTCTAGCAATGTCTGGCAACGGCGTGGTCATTCCGTGGCAGACCCTGAATGCGGTCGGTAGGTCTCACCACTCCACACTAGCACCCAAGGTGATGACGTTTTCTACTGTCACTACAAGGATCCGGGTTTATTGCAACAAAACCGTTAGTTGCAGTACATGTTATTTCGTGGCGATAAGTACCTATTGCCACGAAACGAAATTCGTTAGAAGACGTTGCGACTGGACACATGGTAATAGGTTATTACCACAAAAAAGCAATTGTGGCAATAAAGCATGCTATCGCAACATCAATGCAGGAAGTTGCCACATGTTTTCCCGTGGCAACACTCACCTGATGCCACAATTTGATTTGTGGAGATAGCTATAATGCAACATGTAACGAATCATGGCAACTTATATCTCGTAGCAATAGACATTTGTGGCAACAACCTATACCAATGACGGCCGTTTCGTGGCGCATTACTCTTCCATGGCAATAGTCAATTGTGGCAATAAACTATGGCCAAAATCCTTGTTTTCGTGTATTAGGCATGTTGCCACGACCCACCACAGTTGTGGCAATAAACTATAGCAACAATCTGAGTTCTTCTGATAGTATAATTGGAATGTCTTATACTGTTTTGTGGTTAAGACATAGCAGAAGACCACCATCATCCTGTACCGGTAATCTCTGAATCTCGGCAGTAATTGGGTTGAGAACCAAAAGTGTGTCATGCATACTTGCGCCGACATGAACAGCTCGGAGACGTGCTTACAGTCAGACCTAGCCCGTGGCACTAACATATTCAGGACCCTCTCGTACCGCCCCTCGCCTGATGCTCTAGAGCATCAGCGCCCCAGCCATATTTGCGCCGGCGACGATACGCACGGCATCGGCATGTGTCTTTTCCTCAAGTTTTACTTATGTTAAATTCATACCAAACTTTTCTATTTAATTATGAATTATTGGTTTAACAAAATAATTAATTAATTTATTAGTTTTGTTGATATCTATATTTTTTAATATATTTTATGTTATATTAAATGTGTCATTGGCAACAACAATTATCTACATTTTTTTGATGGGTTAGTGAGAACACTTTGCTTGCACCAAATCGGTGATGGATCTAAGACAAATAATAATAGGAAAATAGCCTTCTTGACGGATTGATGCCAATAACTAGATGTACTATTGTGTATTTTATTCATTTGAAAGTGGTATCTTTTATTATCTTTACCAAAGCTCTAGAGCATATGTGCTTACTAAATATCTTGATACAGATCTCTAGATACTATGATTGATTATCTCAGAGGTAAATAATGGAAACATTATATTGTCATGTGGTCCCATTAGGCCTGTGCTTATTCAGTCATAGAGACAAAGAGTCGAGTAGCTGATTGGAGCCATTATTTAGAAAAAGTTTACCGGTGACAAGGCAAGATGCCATGTGGGAAGGATTGTCGAGCATATTGCATGCGGCCTATCAGCATATTATCTGCGAACTCAGTCTAGCTTTGTATTCATGTAGCCTTTTCGGCTCCCGTTGCAACGCATTGTCTGCGAACTCATGTAGTCAGCGTAACTGTTTTTCGGTAGGTGTATAATTTTATTTTCTTTTTTCAAAATTGAAACTCATGCAAGATATGAAGATAAACATCTAGGATACCGGCTAAATGAAATACGGAAAAAAATTGTTTTATGCTGAATCTACTGCTGTTGATTTGGTACGTAGATATTAATATTTTTCTCTATGAACATCGAGAAGTTTGATTTTCCATGAAAAGAAAAAGGAAAATAGACCATATGTTTTGGACATGGGGGGAAATAAAATATCTATATGTTTATAGTTTTGTTGACATGAAAGAACTCTGCCATGTTTTTGTTTGAGAGCTTAGAAGAAAATAAATGCTATATTGATTTGATAGGGAGGCTCATTGCCACCCTTGGCTGGGCCTAGGTCGGCTGGTGAAAATGGACAGATTGGACCCTTTTCAAAAACTTCACCACAAAAGAAACTTGCTCTCCAAAAAAAATCACAATCTAACCATTGGCACGATAGCTACGTCTACAAAGGGCGTCACGCTTTATAGCATGTCCCTCTAGGTCAAGGGGGCATGATATATAGCATGCGCCACATGCCCGGGCGTCATGAAAAACGCTCATTTTGTGGTATACTTTTAGATATGGGATATTTTGCAGATGTCTACAAAAAGGATAATTTGTGTCCATTTTCATGGTAGTCTGGACCTAGGTTGATCCCCTTTTACTCCGCCTCCCACTGCCGTTCTCATCAGAATCTCCATCCAACACGGACCGACTGCGCCAATCCACCCCATAAATCCATCCACACACACCCACAAAGACAAAGCAATGATTTGGGGTCTTTTGCAGCAAGACTAGGAGGGTTAATTGATGGCCGATAGACTGAGTCCTTCCAATGATGCAGAGCGGTCGCCCTTTGTCCTCATCAATTGCAAGGCCTACTTTGTCGACCACAAGAACGGCACCACAGCCATCTGCGATATGGAAGGCCCCAATCTTAAGGGCCAACTCCAGGTGACCTTCTGCGTCCTTGACCCATTACTTGTATCCTACATCTTTCTCCATGGCACCCTACATCATGGCCACAAAGTCCATCAATAACGTCATCGCCGTCGACCATCCAATCGATGTCACGCTTCCCTGAAATCGCTAATACTTCATCTATGAGATCTACGCTCGCCAACTTTACCAACTCCAGAACCACGACACCAACACCAAATCAACGTGTTTTCCCTCACCATCACGCGCGAGTGTGCCCATGGAGAGATGAAGCCCCATGATTGCAGCATCAGCGGCTTCATAGTTGCCGCACAAGCTATCTTATTCTGGGGTAAACAATATCATAAGCTCTTCATGTATCACTTCGATACCATGACCTGCAGCAAGAAGCCTATGGCATTCGATTCATATCTGGAGAAAGTCTTCACATGCAAGACTCTCACTGTCGAAGGATACAATGGCACCGTGGCCATGGTGGATCATTGGCGCAACAAGATATAATGCGACATGCTCGCCTAACGACCCAAGCTCAGTTGCTTGGACCTGCCACAGCTTGTCAGGTCTGTCGCCGATGTGGGGATTGGTGATCCAAGATCTCCTCGCGATATTTCGGTCCTTGGCAACTCCATCAAGTATGTCGAGCGGCTGCCTCACCCCAACAGAAGCTTTTCTAAGACAACCTACTTTATTTGTAGGTATAGGTTGATGCCTCGCTGTCTGTTACTTTTAATGCATATTTTTCTTGGTATCAGCATATCACACACCTATAGATAGTATAGTGTTTCGGGTGGGTAACCTGATCTCGATGCAAAAAGTTCTGAGCATTTAATGTGCTGAGGGTTTCGGAGTGCAGACTAAACTTGCTTGCAAGCACAGTCACTGTGTCCGTGAACTTTCAATGGAATCCAATATTTCAAGGGAAAAAACATCAGTGGCGCTCTGCTCTGACCCGACCACAAAATGTATTTCATGGGACAGCAACCAAAACATAATTCTCCAGTGCAAGCGTCTGGAGTATGTATTCTTGTCCTGGAAGTGTAAACCTCACATCACACATCTCCTCTTCCTCCGTATACTTCGGCGGCCAGTAATGTCGCTTGAAGTACGTCGGTATTTTCCTAAAAGAGGAAGGGATGATGCAGCAGAGCAACAGTAGGTATTTCCTTCAGATGAAACCAAGGTTATCGAACCAGTAGGAGAATCACCAAACACTTTGTAGACGACGCCTGCACACAAATAACAAAACAATTGTAACCCGACCTAAGAGAGGGGTTGTCAATCCCTCATGGATAAAAATATAGATAGATTGATGATAGTTTTGATGTATATATCTCTCGTAAACGCGAAATAAAATAGGTAACGAAAAAGTGCAGCAAGGTATTTTTGTGTTTTTGATAATATAGATCTGAAAATAAAAGTTGCAACGGAAGAAAAAGGCAAATAGCAATGTAGATTTGAAAGTATATGATGACAAAATAGACCCGGGGGCCGTAGATTTTACTAGTGTCTTCTCCCAAGAAAATAGCAACGGTGGGTGGACAAATTACTGTTGGGCAATTGATAGAACAACAAATAATCAAGAAGATATCCAAAAACAATGATCATGTATATAGGCATCACGTCCAAGATTAGTAGACCGACTCCTACCTGCATCTATTACTATTACTCCACACTGTTATCCAACATGCATCTAGTCTGTTCATGGAGAAACGGAGTAATGCAATAAGAACGATGACATGACGTAGACACGATCTATTCATGTAGGAATAGACCCCATCTTTTTATCCTTAATAGCAATGATACATGCGTGCCTTGCTGCCCCTTCTGTCACTGGAAAGGACACCGCAAGATCAAACCCATCAAAAAGCACCTTTTCAGGTTGCAAGATAAAGAGATCAATATGGACAATCAAAACCCAAATATCGGAGAAGAAATATGATAGTATAGTAATCAAGATTGGATATAAAACTCAAAGAAAAATCTGATCATAAACTCATTGTTCATCGGATCCCAACAAACACACGGCACAAAAGCATTAAATCAAATAGATCTCCAAGAAACAATTGTATTGAGAAACATAGAGAGAAAAAGCCATGTAGCTACTGCCTATGGGCCCGTAGGTCTAATATGATTGGAGAGGCACTAATGAGGATGATGAACCCCTCTGTGATCGTGTTCCCCTCCGGCAGAGTGCCGGAATAGGGCTCTAGATTGGATCTCGTGGTTCTGGAACTTGCGGCGGTTGGAATTGTTTTTCGTCGACTCTCCTAGGGGTTCTGGATTTTTGGGGTATTTATTGAGCGAAGAGGCAGTGCAGGCAGGCACCAAGGAGGGCACCAGGCACCAGGATGCGCCTGGGCCTCCAGGCGCGCCCTGGTGGCTGGTGCCCACCTCGGGCAGCCCCTCTGGTATATTTTGGCCCACTGGATGTCTTCTGGCCCAGAAAAAATCTCCAAAAAGTTTCACCGCGTTTGGACTCCGTTTGGTATAGATTTCCTGCGAAGTAAAAAACAAGCAAAATATAGCAGCTGGCACTAGGCACTATGTCAATAGGTTAGTCCCAAAAAATGATATAAAGTTGCTATAAAATGATTCTAAAACATCCAAGAATGATAACATAATATCATTGAACAATAAAAAATTATAGATATGTTGGAGACGTATCAGCATCCCCAAGCTTAATTCCTGCTCGTCCTCGAGTAGGTAAATGATAAAAATAGAAATTTTTGTTCTGCAATGCTGCCTAACATGTTTTTCTCATATTATTTCTTTTGTAGCATGGACATATTGAGTTTTATATAGTTCAAAGCAATAGTCTAGTTTTGGCATCACTAGTAGAAAAGGGACCTTATGCTCAGCTCATTAGTCCCTGTTTGTAAATGAACCGGCACTAATGTGACAATTAGTGCCGTTTCCAACGGCTAGGCGGGTGGCGCTCGTTAGTCCCGGTTTGTGTCGAACCTCTAGTACCAGTTCGTGCCACGAACCGGGACTAAATAGGTGGTGGCAGGCTGGGGCCCCACTAACACCTTTAGTCCCGGTTCGTGGCACGAACCGGGACTAGAGATGCACCTTAACAAATCAGGACTAAAGATCATCTTATATCACTAGTAGAAAAAGGCCCATTTGTCCCGGTTCTGGAAGGAAATTTTTTATTTTTATAAATTTTTTTATGAAATTTTATTTTATTTTATTTTATTTTATTTTATATCACTAGTAGAAAAAGGCCCATTTGTCCCGGTTCTAGAGGGCCTTTAGTCCCGGTTCTGGAAGGAAATTTTTTATTTTTATAAATTTTTTTATGAAATTTTATTTTATTTTATTTTTCCGATTTTCGAATTTCTGAATTATTTTACAATTTAATCTCTAATAACCACTCACCACTGCTCAATTTCACCGCTAATCTCTAATCACCCCTCATCATTTCAAATCATCTAACTTCCTGGCCGATCACCCATCCTCTCACTACTCCAGCCTGAGCACGCTTAACTTCCGGGTTCTATTCCCCCTCGTTTTCAAGTCTGCTCTTGTTGTTTTCCTGACAATAGTAAGATGTCAATCCTATTAACCCTCAGGAGTTTAGCTTGGGTATGAAGTCACACGTTCCACTATTTGAGTTTGAAACTACAATTCTAAAAAACAATAATTATTAGTAACACTAATATTTCTTGAATAAGTAGTTTGACCATAGTTTGACCACAGTTTGACAACAGTTTAACCAAAGTTTGACCAAATTTGACCAAAATTCAAAATACTCAAATAATTATTTAGTTACATTAACATCCGTGAATAATTATTTAGTACCACTAATACTTCTTGAATAAGTAGTTTGACCATAGTTTGACCAGATTTAACCAAAATTCAAAAAAAACTAAAATTTGAGCATAACTTTTTTTCCTTTTAGAGTTTCAGGATTCTAAAAATTTGCAAACAGGCCTACAACAGTCAAAATCGGATGCGGATTTTCGTGCTGTTTTTTTTTGATATATTATGCGTTTTTTCGACATCGTATGCAAAAGATATGACAGTTTTACTTTTTCATAACACTTTTTGCAAAACATGTCCAAATTGAAGTTTTTTATTTTCCTAACTAATAGTTGTAGTAACATAACTACATCTTGAAGGATTTTAATTTTTGAATTTTTTATCATTTTATTTTGCTTTTTACAAAACTAAAAAGGCGATCAACTTGGGGGCAGGGGGGGTAGAGCCTCGCCACCGTACTGGTGATGATGTACACGATATGCTCTAGGATTCAAAGGTAATCTTTGGAAAGGATCCTCGTGGACAATCTGTTCTGAATGACACTGACGGACGCGCACCCATGTGGAATAAGAAATCTATATTTTGGGACCTACCCTATTGGAAAGACCTAGAGGTCCGCTCTGCAATCGACGTGATGCACGTGACGAAGAATCTTTGCGTGACCCTGCTCGACTTCTTGGGCGTGTATGGGAAGACAAAGGATACACTGGAGGCACGGGAGGTCCAGCAACGAATGCAAGGAAAAGACGACATACATCAGGGTCATGCCATCTATGCTCTTACCAAAGAAGAGAAGGAAATCTTCTTTGAATGCCTGCTCATTATGAAGGTCTTGTCTGGCTTGTCAACGAATATAAAGGGAATAAAAAATATGGCAGAGAAAATATTCCAAAATATAAAGTTTCATGACTGCCACGTGATTGTGATGCAGCTGCTTCCGGTTGCATTGAGGAGGCTTCTACCAGAAAACGTTCGATTAGCCATTGTGAAGTTATGTGCATTCCTCAATGCAATCTCTCATAAGGTAATTGAACCAAAAATCATACCAAGGTTAGAGAATGATGTGGTGCAATGTCTTGTCAGTTTCGAGTTGGTGTTCCCACCATCCTTCTTCAATATTATGACGCACGTCTTAGTTCACCTATGCGAAGAGATTGCCGTTCTGGGTCCGATGTTTCTACACAATATGTTCCCCTTTGAGAGGTTCATGAGAGTCTTAAAGAAATATGTTCATAACCATGCTAGGCAAGAAGGAAGCCTCTCCAAGGGCCATGAAAATTAGGAGGTCATTGAGTTTTGTGTTGACTTTATTCCTGACCTTAAGCCGATTGGTGTTCCTAAACCACGGCATAATGACAGACTGGGTGGAAATGGCACGCTAGGCCCAAACCAAATAATATGTATGGACGGGCATTCTCTAACTCAAGAACACTACACAGTTCTACAAAATTCTGCCTTGGTGGCTCCGTATATGAAGGAACACAAGAATATTCTATGCTCCAAATACTCGGAGTAGTCTGACGACTGGATTACACGTGAACAAATGGGGACTTTCATCGGTTGGTTGCAGACACGTGCCATGCATGACGACGCTGTTGAAGATGACTTGTACTTGTTGTCCCAGTTACCATCTTCGAATATAATGACTTTCAAAGGGTACGAGATAAATGTGATTACATTTTACACGATCGACCAAGAAAAAAAGAGCACCAACCAAAACAGTGATGTCTGCTTTGATGCAGCAACCAAGCGGGGAAAGGACACATATTATGGTTACATAGAGGAGATATGGGAACTTGACTATGGAAGTGATTTGAAGGTGTGATTGTTTCGGTGCAAATGGGTCAATCTGACAGGAGGCGGCATAAAGAAAGACTCGTAGTATGGAATGACAACAATGGATCTCAACAATCTTGCGTACGCATACGAACCATTCGTCCTAGCGAATGATATGGCACAGGTTTTCTATGTGAAGGACATGTCTACCAAGCCAGGAAAATAAAATATAAGGAAGTGAATACATCATACGATGAGCCAAAGTGCCACATAGTTCATTCAGGGAATTTGAAACTTCGTGGAAGTGGATGACAGGACAGACATATCAGAAGATTATGAAAAATTTCATGAAATTGCTCCCTTCACAATGAATATTGACCTGATCATCCAGTTAAATGATGAAGGTTTTCTATGGTTACGGCCCAAAGGGACACATGCGAAGAAAAAGTTTTACACCCAAATATCCCACTCTCGGATGTGACCGGCTTAAATGTCATCACTTTCTTCTCTAGTGATCTTTGTAATAGTTAGGGTTCTTATGTGTTTTGGCACTTGAAAAATGTATTTATGTGCTTCAGACAAACGTCATCAATTTTCAATTCTTTCTGAATTCATTTGCTATTTTTCATGCATTTATTGATTATTTTGAGCTAAAACACCCTGAAATTGAAAAGCACTACAAATGAACTCTGAAAAGGTTGAAAGTTGGCATGGTGTCACCATTTCACCCACATAGCATGTGCTAAAAATTTGAGAGGGTTACGGTAAAAACTGGATGCACTTTGTGTACAAAATGGACAATCTCTTTCAAAGTATCAGGGTTTCGAACAAAAAATAATCGTTACAAAGGAATTTCATTTTTTTTGTTGAACTAATTTCAACTCCAAACTTTCTGTGCATTCAGTATGCACCATTCGAAGCCACTTCATAAATTTTCAACCCTTTCTGACTTAATTTGCTATTTTCATGCATTTATTGATTTTTTGAGCTGAAAGACCCTAATATTGAAAATCGCTACAAATGAACTCCGAAAAGGTGAAACGTTGGCATGGCATCACCATTTCACCCACATAGCATGTGCTAAAAAGTTGAGAGGGTTACGGAAAAAATTGGATGCACTTTGTGTAGAAAATGGACAATCTCTTTCGAAGTATCAGGGTTTTGGACGAAAACTCATCTGTTACAAAGGGATTTCATTTTTTTGAACTTATTTGAACTCCAGACTTTTTGTGTGTTCAAAATGCACCATTCAAAGCCATATCATAAATTTTCAACCCTTTCTGACTTCATTTGGTATTTTTCATGCATTTACTGATTCTTTGAGCTAAATGGCCCTAAAATTGAAAAGCACTACAAATGAACTCTGAAAAGGTTGAAAGTTGGCATGGCATCATCATTTCACCCGCATAGCATGTTCTAAAAAGTTGAGAGGGTTACGGCAAAAATTGGATGCACTTCGTATACAAAATGGACAATCTCTTTCGAAATATCAGGGTTTCAGACGAAAACTCATCTGTTACAAAAGGGATTTCATTTTTTGAAATTATTTGAACTTTTTGTGTGTTAAAAATATACCATTCAAAACAACATCATAAATTTTCAACCCTTTCTGACTTCATTTGGTATTTTAATGCATTTACTGATTTTTTTAGCTAAATGATCCTGAAATTGAAAGAACTGCAAATGAACTCTGAAAAGGTTGAAAGTTCGCATGGTATCAACATTTCACCAACATAGCATGTGCTAAAACTCATATGTTACAAAAGGCATTTCATTTCTTCACATGTAACTAAATTGATATTCTCGATCAAAGGCATCATCATAATAGTTCTGGAGAGAAATTCTTCACTTTTTCTTCGCTTGTGTCCTTTGCTTATTGTGCCGTAACCATGGATAATCTTCATCATTTAATAGGGTGCTCGGGTCAGCCTTGGCTTTGAAGTGAGGAATTTCATGAAACTTTTCATAATCTTCAGACATGTCTGTCTTGCCCTCCACTCCCACGATGTCTCCTTTTCCTGAAAGAACTATGTGGTGCTTTTGATCATCGTATGATGTATCCGCTTCCTTATCTTTTCTTTTTCTCGGTTTGGTAGACATTTCCTTCAGATAGAAAACCTGCGTCATTTCATTGCCTAGGACGAATGGTTCGTCAGTGTACCCAAGATTGTTCAGATCCACTATTATCATTCCGTACTGTGGATCTACTTGTACCCCGCCTCCTGACAGATTGATCCATTTGCACTGAAACAAAGGGACATTAAAATCATGTCCATAGTCAAGTTCTCATATGTCCAGTACGTAACCATAATATGTGTCATTTCCCCTCTTGGTTGATGAATCAAAACGGACACCACTGTTTTGGTTGGTGCTCTTTCGATCTTGGGCGATCGTGCAAAATGTATTCCCATTTATCTCGTACCCTTTGTAAGTTAATACAGTTGAAGATGGTCCCCTGGCCAACGAGTAAAACTCAACAGAAATAGTGGTGTCACCATTGAGATGTGTTTGCAACCAATGCCGAAAGTCCTGATGTGTTCACATGTAATCCAGTCGTCACACTGCTCCGGGTGTTTGGAGCGCAGAATATTCTTGTGTTCATTGACATACGAGGTCACCAAGGTAGAATTATGTAGAACTGTGCAGTATGCTTGAGACCAAGAATGCCCGTCCCTACATATTATTGAGTCCCCTCCTAGCGTGCCTTTTGCTGTTAGCCTCCTCTCATACCGCGATTGAGCGAGACCAATCTTCTTAAGGTCAGGAATGAAGTCAACACAAACCCAATGACTTCCTATGTTTTATGGCCCGTGGATATGCTTTCTTCTGGCCTAGCTCGGTTACGAATATATTTCTTTAAGACTCCCATGAATCTCTCAAACGGGTACATATTGTGTAGAAGAACAGGGCCCAGAATGGCAATCGCGTCGACTAGATGAACTAGTATGTGTGTTATGATATTGAAGAAGGATAGTGGGAACACCAGCTCGAAACTGACAAGACATTGCGCCAAATCACTCCTTAACCTTGGTAGGATTTCTGCATCGTTCACGTTCTGAGAGATTGCATTGAGGAATGCACATAGCTTCACAATGGCTAATCGAACATTTTTCGGTAGAAACCCCCTCAATGCAACCGGAAGCAGTTGCATCATAATCACGTGGCAGTCATGAGACTTTAGGTTCTGGAACTTTTCTCTGCCATATTTATTATTCCCTTTATATTCGACGAGAAGACAGACGAGACCTTCATATTCAGCAGCCATTCAAAAAAGATTTCCTTCTCTTCTTTGGTAAGAGAGTAGCTGGCAGGACGTTCATACTGCTTTGGAGGCATGCCGCCTTTTTCGTGCACACCTTGTCGTTCCTCCCGTGCCTCTGGTGTGTCTTTTGTCTTCCCATACACGCCCATGAAGCCTAGCAGGCTCACGCAAATATTCTTCGTCACATGCATCACGTCGATTTAAGAGTGGACCTCTAAGTCTTTCCAATAGGGTAGGTTCCAAAAATATAGATTTCTTCTTCCACATGGGTGTGCGTCCCTCAGCGTCATACCGAAGAGATATTCCGCGGGGACCCTTTCTAAAGATTACTTGTACTCTCTCTGTCCAGGTGCATTAGGCACCTAACGAAATCCAAGAATTCCTATAATGTAAGGCACTACAATTAGCTAGCACGGTGTGGAGTAATTAATTTTATGAGTCCAACCCGGATAACAAGGCACATGCGGCCAGTCATTGCAAACGGTCACTGTATGCAAGTCCCAACACATAATTGCTGGACGTGCATGCAAACGGCCACACACCATGGTTGGATGCCCAAGTGCATCTCCCCACTAAATACACATATAAAGCCGCCCTAATTAATTTTGACTAGTCCAATTCATACGCGCCTAGATCGCGTTGCACCTTCTTAGGTGCCCTATGCACCTGGACGGAGGGAGTAAATCATTGATCACAGCAAGTATGTGATCACCAGTACGGACAACGGGCTTATTCCGGTGATCTTTCTCGCCTTTGAAATGCTTACCATTCTTTCGACATTGATGGTTGGTGGGAAAAAATGCAAAAGAGATATCTTCGAACTTCCTCATGGCTGGAGTAGTAGTACGTTGTAGTTGTAGCAGGAGTATGCATGGATGAGTATCCATGATCTGGCCGACATGTGCACCCATATTGTGCAATTCATATGAGCCAAAATCAATGCAGGTCCACTAGCTACTTGGCTCAATCGACGAGGACAAATCATAAGTAGGGCATGGGTGTCAGCATGCATGGCGTTCTTGTGTCGATCACCACCAAGAATCAATGCATGTGGTAGACATAGTCAGCCCGCTTAGATTCAAATGTCTTCTCTACGCACGCAAATGTCGGATCTACATGTTCTGATGACCAAGCAGTTACCATGCATGCTGCTCGAAGCAAGTGGAACTAAGTTGTTGACGTGAGCAGTGACATGCATGGGAAACGCTTCCTATCAGTAGTCCTATAGAAAGCAATCGCCAGACCAGCCCGGGGACGTCGATGTGTTTTTGTCTCACGGCTGAGATGGCTTCCAAAATCTGTCGTCTTGTTTCCAAACCAGGCCGATTTTTTTGCCAGGTCCCACCTATAATCCCTCGTCAATTATCCCGCATTCATCTTGCCTTTCCCAAACCCACCCGGCCACTTTCCATCTCGCCTGCTCCTGAATCGTCTCCAACTTCGATCTCGCCACTACCATGCCGCTTTGAATGTAAATCCTCCATGAACCTACCATACCCTACGCCGGTTAGATTCACCACGCTGGTGTGCCATCCCATCTGGTGGTTTAACTCGGCATTATATCCACCTCGACCACGAGCGAGCGCCCACACCCCTGGATGGTGGTCTACATGATGTTCGGGCCGCTAGTTCTTCAGTCCATCGCGGCAGATCATCGTCTCAGTTGCGGAACGAAGCTAGCACGTGGGGAAGATGGCAGGATTTGCCCCCTTCTCCGCCGGCACGAACCAGAACATCGACACGTATTGGTACCGCATCAAGGCCGAGTTCGACGAGCGCAAGCTCGTCGACCACTACTTCAAAGGCATCCACATGCAGCCAGGGTCGAAGGCGATGGAGAACCATTGGGGGCTCTTCCAAACAACGTGCAACAAATGGCATGGGATCGTCGAGGAGGTCGCGGCTCGCCCGGAGACCCGCACCAGCATCGAGGATCAGGTACAGCACGCCGCCCTCTCCCTATTCCTCTCGTTGTGCGCGCGCCCATTTGCGCGCCCGCGCCGACTGATGCTCGCTCTTCGGCGCAACTGCTGCACATATTCGCCATGTACCAGGACGACAACAGCGACCAAGAGTGCAAGTACCTCCACGTCTTCAAGCGGATCAACAAGTGCGAGAAGCGGGCGAAAAGCCGGCGCACCCTTGCCAAGTCCAAGGAGACGTACAAGACGGATGCGCCGACCCCGGGTGCGGCCGACGGGCGCCCAGACGGCAACAAAGGGGCCAAGAAGGTGAAACACTGACTGCTGGCTCCAATTGACCAGGGTGGCGAGGCTTCGAGGCTGCCCATGGTGGTGGCTGGCTCTACCGGCGGTGGGTGGATGGCCCACGACCTACGGCGACGGCGGTGGGTGGGTGGCCCACGACAGACAGCGACAGCGGTGGGTGTCTCCGCGGCGACCGACGGTGCCTGTTCCGGCGGCCCAGGTGGCCTCGGCCGGAACACCGACGAGCTCGGGCTCCGGCAGTGGAGGCCTCTGCTTTTGGTTGTGACCTTATCCTCTATTTTTTTTTCTTTTTGAAATGATGACCTTATCCTCTTAGGTCCTAGTCTATAGTACTCTTTCTATTTGTGGAGGCCTCTGCTGTTGGTTGTAACCCCATGTCAGCGTGATCAGCGGGTCACACCTGTTATAAATGAGCTTAAAAGGAGCAAACTGAGTGACTAGTGTTTTTTGCAAAAAAAAATTAGCCTCACAATTAGTGGTTTTTGGTACAAAACCGTAGAATCGTGCTTTCTGTAATCCTTGCCTTGCATTTTAGATAATTTGGTGCGTGGGGCTCACTTCAAATTTCAGATCTTGGCAAAAAAGCCAAATCGGGTTAAACAGAACAATAAGCTTATTTAAAGAATCCAAATTTATATTTTTTGTCAAGAGCTACTCACAAGTCCAAATGATCTGAAATTCGGAGCGGGTCCCATGGACCAAATTATGTAAAATGCAAAAACAAATTACTAGTTTTTAAAATTTTCTAGTATTTGTTTTGAAAAAAAATTCAGCGCGGGGGCAGATGAGCCTGGCCACCGAATTTCTGCTCTCCAATATGATGTATTCGTTGAAAATCGGTAAGTTTCTTGCTCTATGTTATAACAATTAGTATTATATTTGGCGGGGTGATAGTGTGACGTTCTATTTTCCTTTGCTCTGAGTTGGAACCTGTAGTACGTGTCATATCATAGACCGTGTAGGCGCCGAACCTAGAAAGCGCCGCCCACACCTCTTTTACATGTTTACTTCACGTAAGGGGCCGGGAAGACCCTTGACGATATGTGTATGACCACGTGACCAAAATGGTATGATCTAGACAAAAAAGGATGATAAAATATATTTTTTGTTCCATAGGCTCCATTGACCTGTGGTATGTGTGTAATTTTACAAGCAAAAAAGGATGATAAAATATATTTTTTGTTCAACACATGAATGTAATTTATATGCTTTCTTTATTGGATAACCCATGTATTAGGCACAAAGATTATCGATAAATCATCCGCTATGTTTTTAGTTCCTCCGACATGTGAGTCTTTATTTTCTGTTACAGCAATAATATTGAGTTTCTGTCTTACAGAGGTTACCAATCCTTCTGTTTTCCACTTTAACTGTTTTCTCCATGTTTTTAATTTTTGTTTTATTTTTTATCTGTTTTTGTTTTATCTGCTTCTTCTCTTTCTACTTTCTTAAATTTGTATGAACATTATAAAAAACCTGAACATCTGTATGAATATTTTTCAAACTTCCAGTTTATTTTTCAAATTTGTGAACATTCTTTTTGAACCACAAACAATTTTTTACCTCTTGAACATTATTTTGAAAATGAACTTCTTCTACATTTGCTAAAAAATTCAAATTAATAAAATAAATAAAGTTGAATTCGTGAACATTTGTTGAATATTTTTAATTAACACGGGCCACGACCTCCACCATGCCAGCGACCAGCAACCCCACCGCCATGTCTGCCAGTAGCACGCCCTCCGTCGGCCTTCTCCTTCCCGAGCTTCTCCTTTGCGGCTTTCGCTTTCACGTGGCGTTTTCTCCGCTTTTCCGACTCGATCTTCGGGGCAAGCGGTATGGTCGGACCCTCCTACACCCCCACTACCTCCAACTCCGGCAAGCTATCCTCCAGTTCCATGGGTCGACAGCGGGAGGAAAGAAGAGAGTGGAAGAAAATGGCGGAATTGGGTGCGGATTTTATGGCGGAAACAGGGCAGTTAGCTACAAAAGCTCGGGCTCTGGCTTCCTTTTGGGTGGGCCAAGGGTGTCAGCGTCCCACATGTACTGTGTCTACAATTCGGCAAAAGCCCCCACATTCCGTAACAGTTTACAAGAAAAAGATGTCTAGACCGATACTGGCTCGCATAGGATTACACAACTTGTCAGGAAGTGCGGTCCGGACGTATGCAATTGTCTTAAGGATTGGCGTTGGCAATGGCCTAACAAAAAATGCATTTGGAGAGCCCTAATTGGAGGCGTTGATCATTACGGATACTCCTGCCCACGACGTCCATTGACTGAACGTGCCAAGTGTAAATGCAAAGTCCTTTTCAGATCGTGTGGGCATCCACTTCCTCAGGTCTCGCACAGGCACTAGACCTACTCACCCTCTGATTACCTATGAACACCGCTGTACCGGATTGAACCTCCTACACATCTTTGTTCTTCTTTCCCTCTCCACCCATCTTCTCTCCTTCATTTTGATGGCAGGCGAGAATCGCGTCACCTGGAAGGAACATCTCATGGCTACCCATAGAGCTGAAGTGAAAGAGATGTCCCGCCGTCGCGCTTGGGCCTCTACCTCCGTGGTGTTCCCACTGGATGAGGTGAGAGATCTCAGCCGTCTTCAGGAGTTGCACACATCAAGGGCAAGTTCCAAACCCGGGGTTCTAACAAACCCGAAAGACGGGAAGCCAAGGGACTAGCCCTTGGCCGGAAACATGTATGGTCTTTCCCCTCGTTTTTTGTTTTCTCCACATAATTTTTTTCTAGATCTCACTCTTGAATCTCTATATTCTTTTATGACTATTACGGGACATAAAAAACCTCTTTTCCGTCGTGCTTCATTTTCGCCAAGGTTGAGTAGATGGAGGGCCTCAGGGCCCCTTGAACTTTGCTTCGCAACCCTTGCCGAGGACCGACAGGGTAGTCCTGAGAGCCAATTGTTTTTATCCTCTTATTTTTCTGCCCTATATTTGAGCACGTCTTTCTAACTCCTTGTATTGCAGGACTTCTACAAAAGGATCACGACTAACATCGAGTCAATGATTCAGGAATTTTGCATTGACTCCGCCGATCGAAGTTCCATCGAGAAGGAGTGCCAGAGACTTCGAGACATGCTCATCACTGAGATAGAGGGGTTTGCCATTGAGATGGACTTCCTTTTAAGATCAATCAGAGAGTGTGCCGACCTGCGCTATCAGGACAAGAACTAGGAAGAAATCCATGACAAGGACTAGGAGGGGCGCCACGCCATTGGAAATCAAAGGGACGAATCATAGTGGAAATCATCAAGGAGAAGACCACCACATCCAGGTTGCTGATAGAAAAAGTCAAGCTCAAGGACCTCAACTAGGCACGCGCCTAGTTCGCGGCCGCCACTAGACGTCATCATGAAGAGGAGGACACAATTCCCCGCTTCCACTGCGAACAGGCCACCCACCTGAAAGCAGCGAAAGTCCTTGGAGAAACAGTGTGGAGGGCCAACCTGTCCTTCTTGGCAGTAAAAAAGGACTAAATGCCTTTTTAACATATCCAGCACCTCAAACCAATCTAGTAGTGGTTGGTAGACCTTAACGCTGTGACTTATAAGCCACAGCCTCAAGATCTACAAAGTTCTAGCAAATTAATTTGAGGTGCTAGATATTTTACAAATAAGAATTTACTCATCTTTGACTGCCAAGAAGGACTGGTTGGCCCTTCACATTGTTTCACTAAGGAACTCTGCTGCTTCTAGGTGGGTGGCATGTTCATGATGGAAGCGGAGTATCGTGGCCATGTCTTCATCATGATGGCCGGTGGCAATCGCGAGCTGGCGCGCACTTGATCGAGCTCCTTCTCAAGCTTGACCTTTTCTTTCAGCAACCTGGATGCAGTGGCCTTCTCCTTGTTAATCTTCGCTAGCTCCTCGTCCCTTTGAGCTACAATGGCGTGGATAACCCCCAGTCCTAGTCATGGATTTTTCCCAGTTCTTGTCCTGATGACGCAGGTTGGCGCACTGTCTAGTTGTCCTTATAGAGAGATCCTAATGGTGAATCCCTCCTTGGTGATGAGCGTGTCACAAAGTCTCTGCCACTTCTTCTAGAGGGGCCTCCGGTCGGCGAAGTCGATGCAAAAATCCCAAATTACCGACTCGGTGTGAGTTGCAATTCTTTTTGAACAAGTCCTTACAAGGAGCTTGAAGACATGCACAAACATGGGGGCAAAAGAAGAAAAGGATGGGAACAGTTGGATCTCAGGATTACTCGGTTGCTCTTCAACGAGGATTGCGAAGGGGAGTTCAAGGATGCCCTGAGGCCCTCCATCTGCTCAACCTTGGGAAAAAACAAGCACAAAGGAAAAGCGGGTTTCTCATGTCTGATGACAGGCATAGAAGCACACAGAGATTCAAGATCAAGATATAGAAATAATTTATGTGGAGAAAACAAGTGACAAGAGGAAAGGTCACACCCATTGACGGCCAAGGGTTCGAGCGCCCGCATCCCAGCATTCGGCTTCGCCTATACCCCGGTCGCAGAACTTTCCCTAGCCATGTGCAACTCCTAAAGACAACTCAGATCTCTCGCCTCATGCAGTGCGATCTCTATTGAGGCAGAGACCAGGGCGCGATGGTGAGACCTCACTTTGAGTTTAGCTCTATGGATGGCCATGAGCTGTTCCTTCCATGAGAGGCACTTCTCGCATGCCATCAAAAGGAAGGAAAGAAGATGGCTGGAGAGGTAAAGAAGAACAAAGATGCACATGAGGTTGACTCTGATACAACAATAGGTACTCATAGGGTGGGGAGGTCTCTTTGGTTCCCCGTCTGACGATCAAGATCATTGGATCTTGATCGAAAAGTAAAGGATTTCTCCTCTCTCACAGAAGTCAAGAGCTAGTGCGAGACCAGAGGAAACAGACGCCACACACGATTTGAAAAGCACTATGCATTCACACTTGACAAGTCTAGTCGATCAATGGACATCATGGGCGGGAATATCATTATCATCACCAACTCCAATCTGGGCTCTCCCAATGCATTGCTTCTCAGGGCATCTCGAACATCGTTCCTCAAACCGCTTGCATATCGGAACCGCGCTGTCCGGACGAGTTGTGCTATCCAACACGTGCCTGTGTCAGTCTGCCGACGGTTGGGGTGTGTTGTTCGCGGTAAAATGGAACCAAACATGGTGGGCTTTGCCAGAGTCTACACACGATATACGCCGGACCAATTCAACAAGAAGCCGGAGCTCACGCTTTTGTAGTTGACCGCCCTGTTTCCGCAGCAAAATGCCCACTCTCTTCTTCCATCCTGCCTCTCTCCACCCAATTCTCGCCTGCCCTTTTCTCCCGCTCTCTTCTTACCTCCCTCTAACGTTGCATGGAACTAGAGGATAGTTGCTAGAGTCGTGCAGGAGAATCTAACCATCACACTCACCCAGAAGATGAACTAAGTGACACGACAAAAAATCACCATGTCAAAGCGAAGCCTCAAAGAAGGAGAAGTTCAACTAGGAGAAGGCCGGCGATGAGCGTGTTGGTGGCGGACATGGTGGAGGTCACGCCTTGGGCCGCGATGCGCGATAGTATCGCCCACCACACAGATGCCACCATGGCCGAAGCAGTAAGTATAGACTGAAAAAATGTGTCCTCGCGTTGGAGTTCCCCTATGGTGGGGCATTCCTCTGTCAAGCTACCAAACTAGGACACATTCATTTTACTATAATAAATATATTTCTACTTCAACCTAGCACATCGCCTCCAAGAGGGGGCGTGCACTATGTCAAGAGTAGAAATTATAGTTACTAGCATTTTAACACACAAATCAAACAACAAATGTAAGAGAAACAATATCCAAACAATTAAATGATGCCTACACAGACTAAATTGCCAATGATACTAAGTTGTGTCACTAGACTAAATCACCAATTTCGCCAATTTGTGTCACTAGGCTAATTTGTCAATTTCGCCAAGTTGTGTCATTAAACTAAATCGTAAATTTGACAAGTTGTGTCTAGACTACTTGCCAAGTTTGCTAAGTTGTGTCACTAGATTAAATTGCAAACTTCGCTAAGTCGTGTCACTGGACTAAATGGCCAATTTTGCTGAGTTATATTGGTAGACTAAATCGCAAATTTCACTGTGTTGTGTTGCTGGACGAAATAGCCAATTTGGCTAAGTTATATCACAACACTAAATCACCAATAATGTTATGTCATTAGACTAAATCACCAATTACACTAACTTATATCACTAGACTAAATTGCTAATTACGCTAAGTTATGTGTCACCGCTCACTTAGCACCTAGCACGTAAAACAACCTTGATTATCAAGCATCATAGTCTTGCTCATGTGTAACACATTTTTAATTCTTGAAATAGTACTAGACATTTTTAATTAGTGAAAATATTACACTAAACAAATGTTACAAGTTCAAGTATTAGCGTAAAAGGTTATATTTATACTAATGATGTCAAAGTCGTGGTATTCTTTATCGGCGTTACCACATCACATAGCACAGGGAGAGGAGGTAAAAGACATACCGGTGTCGGTGCTGAAACTTCCATGGCATGGCACAGCAAGGCATGCACACCACGACAGGAGCACCAGGGCAGAGTCTTCGATCACAACGACATATTACATCCACCACGTAAAAGTATCCCCCGTTAAATGATGTGGTAGCACGCTAAGTTTATGTGTCACCTTCATTTACTGAGACGGAGCAATGGGTTTTTACCAACATCAATGTTATATAATTCTGGAAACCTAGAGACTAGTGGGAAATAAACTGAGCATCTGTCTGGAGATCACGGAATACTGATGCTGGGATTCTGTCAGGTAGCGGGTCTTCGGAGATCTCCAGGCAGACACAGAGACACTCGATTCATTTCCCAGTCGTATCTAACTTCCAAAAATTATACAACGTTGATGTTAGTCAATACCTATAGCACGGTCTCACGGAATGAAGACGATCTCCCACACTCGGAGCACAATCTTCACAATTGCCAACACATGCATGACCTAGTCTTTTCAGATTTAGATGGATCCCTGGAAACAGGAGGAAACATTCGCTGCAGCAGAGTGGACTCGTGATACTGATATATATTAGTTAGATCAATTACTCCCATGACCACACACAATTCACTTATTAAGCAAGTCTCATGTTCAATTTGATATATGCCACAAGAGAGAGGCTGCTTCGCCAGCGTGATTTGAGCGCCGTAGAGAGATGGGGAAAGAAGGCGTACACCTACGTACTAAGCCAGGGTAGTATTGGGTTTGGGTTCATCTAGAATGGTTTTAGCCTGATCTGCGCCATGCTAAAACGGACAAGGTAGTTGTGTGTACTACATACTTTGCACGAATCTCACTACTTTATATATTTACATTTCAAAATTATGTGATTGCTTGTGTAATCAATGCAAGTCAATATCCAACTTTATGCCAGTATCAGTCTTACATCAAGCTGTACTCACATCACATGTGGGAGAAGGACATTAAGAAACAATATTTGGCTCATCTTTAAGTAATGAATTGTCAACTAAACTGGCACAAATCACTTGATGAACCGGCCAGCATCAGCCCCTTGAAATTTATTCTTAAAATGATTCACATGCAACATTTAAGTAATTACCTTGCCCAAGCCACCGTAGGTTCTCCCAGGCGTTATTGTTTGGGGAAAAAAACAGAAATCTCAAGTCTCAGGCTGCAGCACACAAACTACTCTGCTGATAAGCCATGGCATAGGAGAGAACTGTACGATTTAACGGGTTATTTAAATAGTATGGTATCACTAGATATCTAGATCAGTAGATCAGGAGTTAGGAAGGCATCATAACTATCGGATCTTGACTGTCAAGTCAAGCACAACAGGAGGAGCAATCAGCAAAAAGATATTTATAATCCGAATTCCGAACACTCGTACAGAGATCATACCTATGGATCAGATGTGTGCATCATCTTCCCAGAGGCCGGATTGGAGAGGATAACGTACAAACCAATAAACCAAATCGGATACTCAATCTTGAATGGAGAGGAGAGGAGACCAACAGTCAAAACAAAACATATGGAACCGAAACGTACAGTCTAAGAATAATGCAGCCGGTCAAGGTTAAAGAAGGATGGATGGACAGAGAAGCGAACGTACCAGTGCTTGAGGTCCCCGGACAAGCCGCCGGAGCATCCCCGGACATGGACGAACTGGTAGATGTGGCCACGACCCGGGAGCGTCGATCGCAATGGAACTGGAGTAGGCGGCGCCTGTTGTGCGAGAATAGGAGAGCAAAGGGCTGTCGTTGCGAGGGCCAAGGGGGAGCGACAGAGGGTAAATAGGGCTCAGACTCTCAAAAAGAACGTTTCATCTGGCCTGGTGCGCTCGCCGGGCTATTTGCCTTTTGGCCTCCTTGAGTGTACCTTCCTTTCTAGACATGCAATTTTTAATTAACAGAAAATGACGTTTTTTTAGGGTAACAGAAACAACGTACTCATAATAATAAAGAGTGAAGGGTATAAGGCTCGCCCGTGTTCCCTAACCTAGCAGCCGCCACGTGAAGGAGACCATGGAAGCGATCCTATACCTCCGATCTACACCGTCCAGGGCTGGTCCCCTCTCCCTCCAATTCCTGCTTCGGCGGCAGGAGGGAGAGGGGGGCGTTCCTCCGCTATGTAGATAGGGTTTGGTGTTGTAGGTCAGGGTGCACCGTTGGGTTTGTGGAAGCGGTGCTCGACCGAGTAAATCTGCCTCAGCTCCACTCTCACACCGACGGTGTCCTTCATGGCGGCGTCCTGGAGTTCATGGCATCGTGTGTTTGCTGATCCTTCAAATCGGCGGCGTTAGTGTTTATGGATGGTGTCCGCGAGGCAGCGGCGGCGTTGTCTCCGATGTCACGGTGGCGTTGTCTCCGATGTCACGGTGGAGCAGGCAGGTTTTGTCATCCGGGAGTACGCGCAGACAGTTGTCTACGCACGTGACAGTTGAAAGAAGGTGCATCATGTGATGCGTTCATGTTTGGAAGCTGACAGTTGTTATGTCCTTCTCCGATGTCGTAGTCGTGTCGGCGTGTTAGTTCTAGAGTTCGATGCATGTCCAGGAACACCTTGCCTCGGTATGATTCTTTTAGTGATAATGTTTCTGCTTCAGGCAAACTACTTTGGGGGTCACTAAAGTTGCAGTTCAGCGATGGAGCTGCGTTGAGCTCAGCTGAAGAGGTGATCTATACCCTTTTCCTTGGCAGGGTGCGACAGGCACTGCTTTTTGCGTAGGATTATCCTATATTTTCAGTCCTGTGTTTACGTGGCTTGTAACTAAATCTTTATTTTATTAATGAGACTTATTAATACGGAAAAAAAGCACACGCATAGGAGATCTGTACGCCTATATTTTTTTTGTTGGATTTTTATCTTTATATATAATCTTGGGTTTTCGCTAGGGTGTCTCGTGCCTCCCGCTGGTGCCGCTGTTAGTCTACCTCGTGTCCCATGGTCTTATGAACATTTAGGCATGGTGGATCATGTCCCCTACCGGTAGGGGGGTGGGGGCTTCATTTTTTCATACTTTTTTGTGTGTTTGTTAGGTTTGTGTCATGCTCAGAGAGGGGAAGGAACGATGGTCTATCAAGATGGAATAAGATTCTTCCTGCCTTGTCCTGATCCCGATGATGTTTCTGGCATCATCGGACAGCGTGTGGAGATTTGTCTCCAATGGATCTCGTGGGATTCGGCCGGCATTTGTCTTCGTTGCATCCACGTGGATCTTGTCTTCGTTCGTCTGTGTTTGTGTGTCTACATGTTGGATTATTTTTTATCTACGCTTCTGTTCATCGGGAACGAATGTTGTGGTGTGTGGGGCCTTAGAGCGACGATTTTTTAACTGTTTATTACAATAAGGTTTGCCCGACGCCCCTTTCAATCCACCTTATAGTCTTGCATGTGAGATGCGTACCGCCCAATCCACCTAAGTCTGCAATTGAGCTCGTGATGGGACGAACACCCGATGGTCTCCTCGCTTAACGACATGCGTTTACGAGGCCAACGGATCAGTCGGTTCCATATTTGCCACATAGTCTCCTGGCTTTAAAAGGAGCACCCGATGGATAACAGGGACGAAGCAGGAGCCACGCAGTACGTCTTAAGCTCGAGCCAACGCCACGCAGTACGTCTCGGACACACGCACATCGTCTTATGATATTGAACCCGAGTCTACTTCGTACTACTCTCATGAAGCCCTTAAAGTTAGCCTCCGCTGCATCAATCAAACGCCTCCGCTGCATCAATCAAACACCTCCGCTGCATGTGCAAGAAACCTCCAGCATGAACTGCCTGAGAAACGCGCGCTTAGTTTTCTCCAGGCTCCAGATCGTCCGACGCCACTTCAACCCCGCCCAGCCACTGCCAGGACCTCGATCGCATTCCATTGTCATGGGCTCAATCCGACGGCTCTTTCTCCGCCAAGCCAAGCCGGCCGCGGCCTCCCATATGGGTCAGGCGCCGTCACTGCCGAGATTCGTGTCACGGAGCCGACCGTGGTGGTACCAAAACCCGTGGAAGGTGGCCGCCGCGGTGGTTGTCGCCCCCTACACAGCCAAGTTCATTCTTTACACCGCGATAAGCAAAGAAGAGACCGTTCCCTACACCAATCGGGCCCATCGTGTCCTCCTAGCCTCATCGGAGGAACGCGAGTTTGGCGACGAAATCTTCAACGATCGCAAGAAGAAGTACGGCAAAAACATCCTTGGCCCGTCTGACCCGAGGACTGTCCGCGTCCGCCGCATCGCCTCTGATATCATCCATGGAGTCCGCCGCCTCTTCCCCAACAACGCCATCCACGACGATGATGTTAAACAGGGGAAGGTTGTGCTGCGGCCACAGACGGAGCATCTCAATGACCTTAACTGGGAGGTGATCGTTGTCAAGGATGAAAAAATAAACGCGTTCAGCACGTTGGGCGGGAAGATTGTAATCTACACAGGATACCTCGAGCATTTGAAGACCGATGCTGAGCTTGCCACCGTTATTGCGCATGAAGTAGGTTTTCCTTATTTGAGGATCGGTGCATTTGCACAGGATGTGGAGGTTTTGGTTATTTTCAAGTGGGACAGTCATTGACGCCTTATTTTTGTAGGCCGCACATGTTGTTGCAAGGCATAGCATGGAGTTGTTGAGTTTAATTCCGTTCTACAAACTAATGCCCTTCTCACGAAGGTATGTTAATTCACCTTTCACATTTTAGGTACATTGATTTAATAATTAATTACATTGTTCTTGAAATTAGTAATTGCATTCTCTCTTAAAAAACAACATTTTGTTTGGAAATTGAAACATGCTGGTTTGCCAAATACTAGCTGCTCAATGTATGCAAGGATATTTTATTGTCGAGGCTGTATATCTTATCTCTTGTCTGTTTTACCTGTATATACATTGTAGGGCCGAATTGGAGGCGGATCACATTGGATTGATGATAATGGCCGCCGCTGGTTTCGATCCACGCGTAGCCCCTCAGTTCCGCAAGAAGATTGGAGAGATCATTGGAGAGACGAAATTAATGGACTACATTTGTACTCATCCTTCGTCTGAGACAAGATCACGGATGTTATCACGAAAGGAGGTCATGGAGGAGGCGTTGGAGCTGTACAAACAAGAACGTATGCGCAGGGAGAAGTGCCAATCTCTGTCTTCCCTATGGTGGAACGTCCTCGGACACCGATTTTGCTAGATGATCCGTTGCGTCAATGGTGCCATGACCAAATACAACAGAAAAGTTAGCCAGACTACTATAAAATGTTTTTAATGAATAGTTGAAAATTATGATGTTAATCTCTTTTTCTTTTACGAAAAGTAGGATAACGTCCGGCCTCTATACCAAGCGATGCACACAACCATCTTTATTGTGATGTTAATCTATCTATCTATCATTATATATTTAAAACAAGAGGCAAACAACGCATTACATTCATCTACATAGATTAAATTATATTGGCCATAAATTTATTGATGTCCGAGATTTTTTTAACACGATACAGACGTAGATGCTCATACAGTCACCCCTATAAATGCACGCATGCACACCTTACCCCTATGAACACATTTGAGTGACTAAGTTGTGTCCCAGAAAGGAGCTTTAACAAAGTATTACATACATATATATTGCAGACAAGAACAAATGGTGTGATCGATGCTTAGTAGTCCACGTACAAATTGAATCTTTTTTGTGTTTTTACATAAGAGCCCCTACACTTTCAGGTAATCAGCCCGCGAATCACTTTTAATTGATAAATTGAATCTTTTTTGCATTTTTACAGAAAACACCATGTCTTCTATACTAATTACCCCGTAGTGTACGTACAACAATTCTTTTTTGAAATATCCACATCTTTTAAACCATAACCCCAATTTAGACTGTTATCTATGATATTTTATTTGAAAAATGTGTAGATTTCGAATATAGTGTTATTCTTACCTCTTAACCATTTTTAAAATGCTATGTAGAGTGAAACCTTAAAAAATGACGCACAAACAAATTGGAGACAAAATAATGTAGCAAGAGAAAAGCCTCATCTTATTCCACAAGAGACGGTGGTAGAAACTAGGGTTCCACCGGGTCTAGCCCGGAGGTTGTATGGGAAGGAGGGAGGAGGGCGAGGCCGTGCGTGTGGCGGCCGGCGGCTGGGCGCCGTCCTGCGCGGTGGAGGAGGTGGCGGTGATGACAGGAGGCGGCTAGGGCTTAGGATTTCCGACTCCTCGGGAAGCCGAGCAATAGAATTGTCTGATTGCTTGATTTCCAAAAGAGTCTTTACAGCTGTTTATATAATGACGATGCAAAAAAATAAGATAGCTTTTGGGCTAAGCCACTAACTAAACGCGCCCAGTGGAGCTCCTACGGGTATAAGTTACTGATGACCCACAAGTGTAGGTGATCTATCGTAGTCCTTTTGATAAGTAAGATTGTCGAACCCAACGAGGAGCAGAAGGAAATGATAAGCGGTTTTCAGTAAGGTTTTCTCTGCAAGCACTGAAATTGTAGTTGACAGATAGTTTTGTTATAAGATAAATTGTAACGAGTAATAAGCAATGAAAGTAAATAAGGTGCAGCAAGGTGGCCCAATCCTTTTTGTAGCAAAGGACAAGCCTGGACAATTTCTTATAATGAGAAAAGCGCTCCCGAGGACACATGGGAATTATCGTCAAGCTAGTTTCATCACACTCATATGATTCGCGTTCGGTACTTTGATAATTTGATATGTGGGTGGACCGGTGCTTGGGTACTGTCTTACTTGGACAAGCATCCCACTTATGATTAACCCCTATTGCAAGCATCCGCAACTATAAAATAAGTATTAAGGTGAAACTAACCACAACATTAAGCATATAGATCCAAATCAGCCCCTTACTAAGCAACGCATAAACTAGGGTTTAAGCTTCTGTCACTCTAGCAACCCATCATCTACTTATTACTTCCCAATGCCTTCCTCTAGGCCCAAATAATGGTGAAGTGTCATGTAGTCGACATTCACATAACACCACTAGAGGAAAGACAACATACGTCTCATCAAAATATCGAATCTAATACCAAATTCACATGACTACTAATAGCAAGACCTCACCCATGTCCTCAGGAACAAACGTAACTACTCACAAAGCATATTCATGTTCATAATCAGAGCTGTAATAATATGCATTAAGGATCTGAACATATGATCTTCCACCAAGTAAACCAATAAGCATCAACTACAAGGAGTAATCAACACTACTAGCAACCCACAGGTACCAATTTGTGGTTTTGGATACAAGATTGGATACAGGAGATGAACTAGAGTTTGAGAGGAGATGGTGCTGGTGTAGATGTTGATGGAGATTGACCCCGTCCCGATGAGAGGATCGTTGGTGATGATGATGGTGATGATTTCTCCCTCCCGGAGTGAAGTGTCCCCGGCAGAACAGCTCTGCCGGAGCTCTAGATTGGTTCCGCCAAGGTTCCGCCTCGTGGCGGCAGAGTTTAGTCCCGTAAGTTTGCCCACGATTTTTTTCAGGGTAAAAGCCTTCATATAGCAGAAGATGGACACTGGAGGGCCACCAGGGGGCCCAAGAGACAGGGGGCGCGCCCAGTAGGGATGGGCGCGCCCCCCCACCCTCATGGCCAGGGTGTGGGCCCCCTGAGGTGTTTCTTCCGTTTAATAATTCTTATTAATTCCAAAAATAGGTTTCGTGGAGTTTCAGGTCTTTTGGAGCAGTGCAGAATAGGTTTCCAACGTTTGCTCCTTTTCCAGCCAAAATTCCAGCTGTCGGCATTCCCCCTCTTGATGGTAAACCTTATAAAATAAGATAGAATAGCCATAAGTATTGATATATAATGTGTAATAACAGCCCATAATGCAGTAAATATTGATATCAAGCATGATGCAAAATGAATGTATCAGTTACCCCGGTCATCACATCTCTCCCCACCCGCGCAAACAGCTCGTCCTCGAGATGGAAGTCTGGGTAGTGTTGGCTGAACTCGTCGCGCTGCTCCCAAGTGGCCTCCTCCTCTAGAAAGCCGTCCCATTGGATCAACAAGTACCACACCCCCGCCCCGCTCTCCTCTGGTTGCTGCCCCTACGCCTATCCATCACAAGAAGAAGACTATTCCACATACAGAATGGCGTAAAACAAGACTACCAGATTTCAGTTACAGATCAAGCAAAACTCTCTCAATGTTTACGGAGCTGATAAGCATAATTTCTCGTGGGTGGACTACGTCTCAGCAATGACATATATACTTTCCTTTTTTTAGTAACTACAAAAAAATTGTCAAACCTATAGAGAAGTATTATAAACCTCTTATTTATCCTGGAACTATTATCCCATCTCCATTAGAAGTTGCTGGAAGTATCTGACCAAAAATAATAGTCCATGTCATAACCAATAAATCAAGATCCTGCACAAGTTTTTTATTAGGAATCAGACCAAGAAGAGAACCGTATAAATTTGAGAAAATATGCATCTGTACTATTAGTTTTTCTTGAATTTTCACCGGGGGGGAGTTTTCCCCACCTGAATTTTTTATAGATATGTGGACCAAAGGCCCAGATGAGGCATCGTACATTTACAAGGTCAAGAGAGAGAGAGGGGGAGGGGGGGGGGGGTGGTGGAGAGGTCAAACCCGGCAGCAGGGGCTTAACCAGGATCGGAAAAATAGTGCAGCCAGGCATCCACCGCATGTTTTAGGGGGCGAGGCAGCCGAACACGCCAGAGCACCGTGATCGCCCCTGCACCGGCTGAGGAGCCCAGGGAGCGACGGAGGGGCCCTCTGGAAGACCACCGCGTTCCGGTGCTTCCAAAGTTGCCAGCAGCAGAGTAGCAGGAAGGTGGCCCCCGTCCCGGCCGGCACCCGGGGCGGCGGGGTGAGGAGGTGAAGCGAACGGACGGTGGTAGTCTCGAGGGAGCTCTTCCCGACCGCATCCTGTGGCGTCGGGCGAATGCGCACCAAGATGAGGTGATCAGCAGTCTCGAGGGAAGCGGAATAGAGGCACCCAGCCCCCGGCAGCGTCGACGATGTGCTTATGGCGAGGACGCCCCTAGTGTGGACCACGGCCTGCACTGAAGCCGTGTGAAGAAGCGTACCGGCTGGGGCGGTTGCCCTGCATAAAAGTCTCGAAAGGCACCCCAAGCCCACCGAAGTGACACAACTGGTAGACGCCGGCCGACGAGAGGAGCGAGCCCTTGGCGCAGCCAGGGCGCAGAGACCGTTCGTCGGGCGACTCAGAGAGGGTTACGCCACCAACGATCCGAAGCTGCTCGGCACGCTCGCGCGCCCCAGCATGGTTCAGGCGCGGGACCAGCATCGCATCGATGCCGAGACGCAGGACCAGGGCCACGGAGGCATCCGGCGCTGTGGTGTGGGAAAACAGCGACGGCAGCCGCCACACAAGGGCGCCTCCTGGGAGCCAAGCGTCCAACCAGGAGGCAGTGGTGCACCCGTCCCCCAACTGGACAGTGGAGATTGCCCTGTAGGTCGGCATGAGCCCTGCCAGGGAGGCCCAGTGGGAGCCAGGGAGGGTCGACGCCACCATTGGGGTGAGAAGGGAGCGCCCGAGCTTGGACCAAACCCAAGAGGCCCATGGCGAGTCCTGTTGAGAGTGGAGGCGGTGCAGCAGCTTCAGCAGGAGAGAGCGGTTCTGGACCGGGAGAGCCCGCACCCCCAGTCCCCCCTCGCTCTTGGGGCGGACCACCTGCTCCCAGGCAACAAGGCACTGGGCCCCCGACGCCCTATCCGCAGCAGCCCACAGGAAGGAGCGCCGGAGCGCATCCAGAGCGCGCAGCACCGACGGCGGCAGCTCCATAGCCGCCATGGTGTAGGTGGGTAGGGAGTCGAGGACGGCGTTGAGCAGGACAAGTCGACGCCCAAAGGAGAGGAGTTGCGCCCGCCATCCGGACAGGTAACGCTCGGCCTTGGCGATGAGAGGGAGGAAGTCATCCATTGTCAGCTTGCGGTTGGAGAGAGGAAGCCCAAGGTAGACCTGAGGAAAACTCCCCACCTGGCAGCCCAAGACATGAACCATGTCCTGAAGATCATCCTCGGGGACGTGCATGGGCACCACCGCGTTTTGTGGAAGTTGATGACAAGCCCAGTTGCCGCCGCAAAATCGTCGAGAATGCTTTTCAGCTGCCTCACCGCATCCAGCTCCGCCCGGAGAACGATGAGGGTGTCGTCGGCGTACTGGAGGACCAGCGGCGGCTTACCAGCCACCAAAGAAAGCGCCATCCCCGTCTTGCTGGATCATCCGTTGCAGCACATCCGCCACAAGCAGGAAGAGGTAGGGGGAGATCGGGTCGCCTTGACGCAGCCCCTTCTTGCACGTGATCCAGCGCCCGGGCACCCCGTTGAGGAGGAACGCGGACATGGAGGAGCGGAAAATGGCATCCATCCAGTCACACCAGCGCTTCGGGAAACCCTGCACCTCCATGATCCGCCGAAGGCTCTGCCAGCTGATGGAGTCGAAGGCCTTCGCGAAGTCAAGCTTGAGAACGAGAGAAGGTGCCTTCCTGGAGTCACAGCATTGCACAATCTCTACAGCGTAGACGAAGTTCTTGGAGATGCTTCGCCCTTTGATGAAGCCGGACTGGTCTGAGTCAATTAGCCCCGGGATTTGTTGTTGAAGCCTGGTAGTCAGGGCTTTGCAAACCAGCTTGACATCACAGTTCTGAAGCGAGACCGGTCGGTAACCTCCGGGAGAAAGAACACCGTCGCTTTTGGGCAGCAACACAATGTGCGCCCGGTTGATGCAGGAGAGATCAGCCGACGAGGAGTAGACCCCATCGAATAGCCGCATGACGTCGCCGGCCACCGTCGACCACGCCGCCTGATAGAACGCCGGCCCCAGGCCGTCGGGACCAGGCGCACTTGTCCTGTCAAGGGCGCGGACGGCGGCCTCGACCTCCCGAAGCTGGAACGGGGCTTCCAGTTTGGCACCGTCCACCAGGGGCGCACCCATGTAGAGAGAGGCCAGGTCGAAACCCCACACGGGCTCCCTGGCCGTGCCTAAAAGGGCGGTGTAGAAGGCGTGCAGGGCCTCTGCCTTGGCGGCATGGCCGGCAACCACCGTGCCGTCGATGTCCAGCTCCCGGATCCGGTTCGCCCGAACCGATGTGAGGCCTGGGCGTGGAAGAACCGGGTGTTCTCGTCCCCCTCACCCACGCGTCGGAACTTCCGACGCTGCCACCAGAACGCGGCTTGTTGGCGCACCGAGAGGGCTAGGGCGGCATGAGCGTCCCGCCGAAGATCGCCTTCATCCACTGAAAGCTCACGATACTCCTCGAAGAAGTCAAAAAGGTCAATAATAAATCTGCAGTTGTTATCGAGTTCAGGGACAAACCAGTGATTAGCTTTCCAAACCTTTGCCGCGTGTTGAAAGGACTTGACCCTAGCCGCGATGTCACGAGCACCGTCCAGAACACGGGAGGGGCGAACCCAGGAAGCGGTGGTGGAAGAGAGGAAGAGGGGGTCAAGAAGCCACTTATTCTCAAAACGGAATTGGCGCGAGAAGGGGACATGGGTGGAAGCCGTGACCAGCAGGGGGAATTGATCGAAAGTCACCCGAGGGCGCGACGCCAACGAGGAGTTGGGAAGAGCCGAATCCCAGTCGGTGTTGAAGAACGCGCGGTCAAGGCAAGCAAGAGTGGGGGGGGGTGCGGCGGTTCGTCCAAGTGAATAAGCGGTCGGAGAGAGGGAGCTCGAGCCAGGACAAGGAGGCAATGAGGGTATTAAACCTGGAGGATAGCGAAGCAGAGAAATTGGCATTGTTTTTCTCCTCCTGGTACCGGATGAGATTAAAATCGCCGATGGAAAGCCAAGCACCTTGCACCGAGGGCGCGAGGGAGAGCATTTCGTCGACGAACGCTTGCATGAGAGAGTGGTCTGACGACACGCAGACATTCGAGATAGAGAAGGAGAGGTCGGAAGAGGTCGAGGAGAGGATGGTGGTTAGGGCGAAACGACCGGAGCGAGAAGAAACCAGGGAAAGGGCATTCGGGTCCCAGGCCGTAACAAGTCCCCCGCGAGAGCCGTCAGCCTCCACACACTCGAGAGCGGCCAGCCTAGGGGGGAGAAAAGTTCGGGCCTTGAACTGGCACACCGCGGAGAGCTTTGTTTCCTGGATACAAGCAATCAGGGGGTTCGCATCACAAATAGCCTTACGCACAAGCACACATTTGTCATCATCCCCCAGCCCCTGGACATTCCAGGACAAGATAGACATGGTAGAGAGACCAACACTATCCATAACCGGGGATAGCACCAAGAGAGTGAAGAGAACACCAACAGAGCACACGAGTACTACGACACCCGGACGTACTCCGACGACCAGCGGCACAGACAGACACCCCGAGAGAAAAGAAGCAGAAGCAGAACGGGATACAAGCGCCGGCCCATGACGTAGCAGCGGCGCCCGGAGATAGCACCCAGGGCGTGCTAATCATCGCCAACGGACGGCACCGGTGTGGAAGGGATGGCCGCCGCCATGCGAAGCTCGGACACAGCATTCATTCCCAGAGGCTTCAGGACGGCCGAGACGACGTTGCTCTTGAGAGCTTTAGCCCGAAGCAGGGAGGAGCACCCTTTCAGAGAGTCCTTGAGCTCCCGCTGTTTGATCGCCTTTGCAGTCATGGAGATGTACTGCGCAGGCTCTTTCTGGGCCAAGCGACGGCTGAACCGGACAGCAGCCACTGCCCCGCCAGGCTCATTGCATGGGCCATGCATAGCGGGTTCCGGGTCAGCACCCGCACCCGCCCCCGCAAACACGGGCTTGACAGCAAGCCCGGGAACCACAGCCTCCAGATTTTCGTCCCCTCTTAAGCCGCCATCCTCGATGAGCTCGGAGATGACCACAGACGAGGCAGCAGGCGGTGCGGGAGTGCTTGGCAGAGACGGAGCCCCATGGAGGCGGAGGAGAAAGGCGAGCCGCGCCCCGGCTCCCCCCTGCCCTGCGGCTGGAAGGACGGATGCTGCCTAGGGGGGGCAGGGGCCGGCCAGCCAAGAGGGTGGCCATGGAGCGGCATCTGCCCGCCGTTGTGGGCGAAAGGCGCCGGAGGTGGAAGGCCGGAATAAGGCTTGTAGACGCCATTGGCGTCGTAGGACTCCTCCTGAGGCCACACGGCAAGGGTGCGGATGGAGATCACGCGGGAGCCCCACACCCCACCACGAGGCCACACGTCACAAGGCACGTCCCGAGCGTGCTCGATAAGGAGGACGACCCGCACAGAGGAGAGGTCCTCGCCGGAGAGGACGCGGTGGTCGATCTCGACGAGGTCGCCAAAGCCGGAGAAAGCCCTAGCAATCCCCATGGGGTTGATGTGCTCTGCCGGGAAGCGAGTGGCGGAGATGAAAGCGTGCACACGAGCCGGGGACCCTGTCCGCCTCCTCCTCCCGAACAAAGCGAATGCGCGCGCCCTCGAAAGGGATCTCATGAAGGGCGACACACGCGTCACGGTCGTCGGCAGAGTTGAAGCGAAGGTACATCGCCCCGACGGAGGAGCCCACGGTGCAAAATCATAATTAAGAAATCAAGCTGATTTTTTTACTCGAATTCTCCATTAGGAATCAGACCGAGGGAAGAGAACCGTACAAAATTGTCACACCTACGCCTGTGTCAGCGGGAATAAGTCGCCTGACTCAGAATATCCATGCGAGAGTGATGTGTGAGCTGGCTAATGGGTCCACGGAACCTCCACCCCTCGTTCTCTGAACTCTCTGAACTTTCTCTCCTCTCTACTCTATCTCTCCTCGTTCTCTGAACCTCACACCCTGCTTCCTCCTCTTATGTCCAATTCCCCAATCGCAAACTCTCCTGTATAGCTGTATCTTGGTGATGATGAAATAGATGATTCGGAAAATTACAAAAAGTTAAGAGAGGAGAAGGAAGAGAAACTTATGGGTGGGTGGACGTCTTCTATCCCGAACTCCCGATCAGGCCAAAGCAGGCGGCGCTGTGGACTTAGTGGCGGAAGGCCTCGATGGCAAGTGGGAAACCCCAGTCGGTCGTCTCGAGATCGTTGTTGAGCAACGACAGAGTGGAGACGTTGCCGTGCTCCATGCGCAGTCCCCAGACGAACTCCTCGAACACCTCTGCCGCTGGCCAACGACGGGTCATCCGGGTCGCCGCGTTCCTGACGAAGATAAGAAGAGGCAGAGTGGGGATAGGGAGCTTACCTGGGTGGAGGTGACCTTGCTATATTACAACATGTACATTTTAAAGAGAGGCACTAACGACTCCACATTTTCTTCCAAGCATCAAACTAATTGCCTGTCAAGGTATTGATTTTGTCAGTGTTTGTTACAAATACTATCACATCAGAGCTGCAGAACCCATTTCTCTCTTAGATCAATAACAAAGAGATCAAACATTAAACCTTTGAGAGGTGGTTAGTAATTCCATGGAACATCAACTTTAGCGATTCCATTCGGTCCGGTAAGTTTTTTTTATTTTTAGAAAAGGAGGATGACCCCCGGCCTCTGCATCTGGGAGATGCATGCGGCCACTTTATTGATTATTCTCGTTGACCTTACAAAGTATTACAACAATAAGCCTGAATCCGCCATCTTGGCAACATATGCCACTACTCCTATCCATATGATGAAGGGATGCTATCTGGGCCAAATACCCAGACCACTCACCTAAACCTATCATCAAAAGCCGGAAGCCCCCAGCCGAGCCACATACCGGGTCTGGGGCACAAACCGATCTGAAGCACTCACATGTGTCGTCACCGCCATCTTTCACTGGTCCGTCTTCAGAGCAGATATTGAGGCTTCTACCTTGTTAGGCCATTCTGCCATCGACGCCACCATGACGTCAGACAGCCACCTCCTCCTGCGCGAGTCCATCTACACGCATCGGGCGCCGAGTCTCCGATGCGCCACGCCGTCGGGATCCGCCGTCTTCGATGCGGAGGAGGAAACACCGCTCCACCTCTGGGCACATCGCTGGCCACCTGTCGCGATGTCGTGCAAGTCCAACTCTGGGAGAGCACGCAGGGAATCACGATCTTCAAGACGACGCCCTCAGGAGGGGAAGCGATGTCATGCCATCGTCCGGTCCTGCACCGCAGGTCCTGGGCTTTCACCCGAAGAAAGTGACCCGAGAGCGGAGGAGGTCGGAGAACTCCACAACGGCCCCCAGGAGGAGAGCAACATCCGCAGACACCGCGCCGTCGGCTTTCGCCCGGAGAAACCCTACCTCCGCACCCTCACGCTGCCGGACGAGGATGGGGGAACCCCAGCGCTGCCAGCATGCTATCCCACTGACCCAAGCACCTCTTGCACGGCGGCGGCGCCATCACCACGCACGACCACCAACCTCACCGCCGTCCAACCAACAGATTTAGCAATGCAAAGGAGCGAGCTCGGACATAGATCAAGCAGGAGTGTGGATGCACCTAACAGTTCTCTTACTTGTTGTTAGTCAATTATATGCAGAAAGCAAATGCCTAACTATTGAATTGAATTACTCCCAGGAGGTGAAAGAACTCAATCATATACTATATGGCCTAGCAGTACATTAACACCTAAGGATATAGATATCCACAGTACATCTTTCCCTACTTTGCAGTAGAATAGACAGTATAATCAACTCTACATCGAAGGCGCCGAGATACTGCTTGACGGTTAAGACTTTCCAGAAAAATATTCATATAGACATCATGCACCTAGGTAGGAAATCGAAAGTCTCCAAAAATGTATATCAGATGAGAACTGTAGAGCCCTATTATACCCAGTGTATAATCAAGCAAGGGATCCCAAAGCACATTCATTAGAAGTGAATTAGCACCTCTCCTCTCTCTTATTGTGCTGCCCAGTTATAAGATTTCCTAGCAGTAAATTGCAGCAAGTTTCGATCCCGCAATCAGTTTTTTGTCACAAGTTATGGGGCTGTAGAGAAAAACCGATGAAAATGATGGGACGAAAAAAAAAGTGAAGGCTATTCTACCAACTGAGACATTAGGAGTAGAGACTCAATGGTTGTCATCGCCCCTCCCTTGCCGGAGCCGGGCAAAACTAGTTGTAGTAGAAAATAGGGAAGTCGTCGTGCAAAGGCCCCATAGGACCAACGCATCAGAACAGCAACCGCCGGCGATGAAGAGTAGTATAGATCGGAAGGATCCAACCTGAAGACACACGAACGTAGACGAACGATGAACAGATCCAAAAAAAATCCATCAAAGACAGGTCCACCGGAGACACATCTCTACACATGCACCGGTGATGCTAGACGCACCACCGGGGCGAGGGTTGAAATGGAAAAACATTTTTTTTTCATTTTCAAGGAGCCGCCGTCTTCTCGTCTTCCTGAGCAGGAAACAAACTCTAGCAAAACTAAAAATAACATCTAAAAAGGAAGCCCTCCTACTGTTGTAATACAGTAACATATTATGTTAGTACAAACACCTCTTTCCTCATTAACTATTTGTGACATAAACATACTCATCATGAGGTATTGCTATGTTACTACCTAAGTTACTCCCGATTATTATCAGCCTGGCGATCAACATTACACTTATCCACTAATAGTGAGTCATGGCAAAGGTTGTGGTGGAACAGTGCTGCTAACAGCCTGTCTTTGGGCAGAAGATTTGGCAGGGTGCCTTCTGCCGATCTTTATGTTCATGCAAGTTGATACATCATACTACGTACCACTTGATACCAATGCATGCTTCATCCATACGTGTGCATGCAAGGGCTCAGACCTTCAGCAATGACAGCATTTATACAGTGCTTTAAATGACAGTGTACGGGTGCATGTATCGACTCAGGTTAGTCATAGTGGGAGTAACTTAGTTAGTAACATAACGTATTTAAAGAAAATTTTGCTTACGTGGCAAATAGTTAATGAGGGATGGTAACATAATATGTTACTGTAACATAGCGATTCATGAGACAAGATGAGTCTACAAGTTAATAAATGAAGCCATCCATAATATTACAAATATGTTACTTTGCATTATGAAGGTAGTAACTTAGACTAGTGTCATGCATATGACACTAGTCTAAGTTACTCCCCACTATGACCAGCCTCAGGACTCACCAAGTAGCCGAGACTTCAAATGTTGATCATTGTACGGCTACTAGTCCGTCTGGCTTTAAATGACAGTGTACGCACTACTAGTCCGTCTTGCATGTTCAAATTAATGACCATGAGTACTACTATTTTTTGGCCGAAAAAGGAAGTACATTCAAGGTTTACAATTTATATTGGAAAGGAAGGTTGAATAGTACGTCCAAATCACACGGAACTATAATTTATAGAAACTAGTAAGCATGCACGTGCAACACATGTCTCAACTAAAATATATTTCATTATAAAACATACTAATTCTATTATAACGTAAACCTACTTTCTAGGAAGCTGAAATTTCATGCAACACCATCACCAACACCTCGCGGGCAACCATGGTACTATAGATGTTCATCATGTAATGCAGATATAATTGTTTGTCATATATTGCAGCCATGACCTCTTAAACTGTATAACTGACATAATTCACATGTTATTATAGGTTAGAGTAATCATTTGATCTAAACTGAACTAAATTTGAGGTATAATATTCCCAACCAAAGAAAAATATATTTTCAATCTTATTTTCTTCTAGGTGGTACCTACAAATGTGCCACTGCCAATAGAAATTAGTAGTTTCCACGAAAGCTGATCAAATGACATAATTCATCAAAGTTATGAGATACAAGTTTGCGCATCTAGGAAACAAAAAATTGCTAGTTCCTGCGGCTGTATCAATAAGACATCCTCGCCCCTGCGCTGTACCAAGCAATGTCAGGAACACGTGAAACCAGTCATAAAACTTGCTAACGGACAAATCAGATGCACAAACCACTAAAGGTGGAACCACGCTTACTCATAATCTGAAGGTCCTGGCCAATGTAATTCATTTATGGTCATTTAGGGTTAATCCTTCCATGACAAGGTCCAGAGCAACGAAGGTATTTGCAACCTGTTATTTCAAATAGTAAGCTTCTCTTGTTAACGTTCACAATAAAGCACACAGCCAGTTTTTAATATATTGGAAAATAACAACAGAGCATTGGGATTATAAGTCCAATAGCTCTTAGTAAGAAACAACAAAATCAAATAGTAGTATGAAACCAAAAAGAAAAACAACAAAAATATCCAAACCATGATGACCTCCTAATTTCAATAATCTCCTCGTTCCCCTAGAATTCCTGCTCTCCCCTAAAAAACAATCCAGTTCTTTGTCGTGCTAGAATGAGCTCTCGGCGTGTCCTCATTGTCGCCAAAGGAGCGGTGGACACAGAGCAACACGTGAAGCCGGAGCCCGAGTGGTCAGCGGCGGCTGGGAAACAAAGCAACACGTGCAGAGGGAGCCCTCGCTGTCCGCGGTGGCCGGATACCAAGCAACACGTCGCGAGAGCCCCCCTGGCCGGAGGCGGCCAGGAAACACGTGCAGCCGGAGCCCCCGTGGTCGGCGGCGGCTAGGATACAGGGCAACCAGAGCAACGCGTGCTACATGGCCTCGCTCCGCCATGCCGGTTCATGGGTGTCCTGTTCGTCGGCCTCCTCGAGTCGTCGCCCGTGATGAACACCTCGCCATACGCGCGCAGCAACCCCACATCGACGACCTTCACACCCATCTCCATGGTGGTGGTCGGCTATTCCACGCCATCGTTGTCGCACCGCTGCAGGCCGATTAGCTGATAACCGTATTTAGTTTACAGACTTGTTAACTGAATTAACCCATGTAACCCTTGCTGCTTGTATATTTTCAGACATGATTACTGAATTTACTTTGGGAAAAGAGATTAAGCATTCCATTTCCTTGCACAAACAAATTGGACATGACGTTACCTTGCCGCTCTGCGGACCTTTCGTTCAGATACCTTTTTCGACCTCAAAGCCCTTTTGACCACCACAGCTAAGCCAAAATGCCCAAGCTTCAAATTTCATGCCAACATGAGGTACCAAACCGGACAATATAGCTCTGCAATTGAAAAGTAATCATGAGCACAAAAAACTTGTGCAAATGCCACATTTCAGGATGAGAGAAAAGTAAATGTGAAAGGGAAAGCTTGGTAGCTCATATTGGCATGGTACGATGGTACGATGTGTTAGCCTCTTCTTCCATCTCAATAGACAAAATACAACCCCGGCTGATTCTTCTTTTTATAAAAGGGAAAGCTTGATCAAGTTGAAAGCAGTCTTATGATCAAATTCTATCAGTTCTAGTGAGCTATTCATAGGAACATGGCATGAGAAAGGGAAACTTCAGACTTACGCACCAGATTGAAAAGGAGAGCAGGTCGTCCTCACCGGCTGCTTCTTCCACGAATAAAAGGGCAGAGGTTGATCAAGTTGAAAGCAATCTCATGTCCCTAATTCCAGTTAGCGATTCACGGGGAAGATAGCAGGACAAAAGCAAACATAATTACGTATTTCACCGGCAAGCGATCGACTCCTTCACCAGAACGCGATTGAAGAACAGAGCAGGTCGTTCTCCAGCGATCCAATCCTTCACCAGAGTGGACTCACCCTACGGCTCGACTCCAGGGCCTTCCTTCGGGAGGAGCAGGGCCGGCACCAGAGCTACAGGTCCCACGTGCTCACCCGCCTATGTCGCGACTCCCCGGGCCGCCGACGCGATCTCCCGCGCCGACCTGAAGCCGACCAACACCACGCCGGTCTTCGAGGCGTCCACAACAGAGATACATGGGCCATGGTGTCCGGCGTAGGGCAGGGCAGCGGCGAGTACTTCTCGCGCGTCGGCGTGGGGCGGCTCGCGCGGCAGCTTTGCATGGTGCTCGGCGGCGGTAGCGACATCACCTGCGCCGACACCTTATGTAGATCCACTGGCACGTACATGCCCGACGTCGCCTGCTGCCGATGCGCCGCAAAATCAGTCGCAGGTTTTGGCCCTTTCGCCCCGCCATCCATGATCCAGCGGCAGCGCGGGTGAGGGTGGTGTGCGTCTCGAAGTAGAGAAGATAGGGAATTGGTAGCGGGGGCGGGCTTGCAGTTGCGTGCGCGCTCGCCGCACCGATGTGCCCTTCGTCGTGTTGGGGCTACTTTTCTCTTCGGCAGCGACGCCTAGGACCTGCGGGGTTCAATCTATCCTCTCCACCACCGTTCTGCGGAGGCGCAACCGGCTAGGGTTAGTTGGCTATGGAATCGGGAAGGATGTGAGGGACGGAGCAGGCGGAGTACCAAAAAAACAACGCCTTACTATCGAATCGTTACTTTTCTCTTACGGGTGGCATGGTGGGTAATTTTCTTCAAAGGTGGAGTACGGTCAGTCAATGCAATTTACTAAGTGCACACAAAGTATGGATTAGATTAACGCTAGCTGTTAGATTAAGTTTAGTGGGCCTAATCATGCGGTGGTAATGGGTCCGTGTACATTTCGTGGGGTGCGCTTAGAAAAGTTTTTGTTTGATTGTTTAATAGTAGTAGAGAAGTAGAGATAGAGATTTTAAGTGTCAATCAAAATATACTAAATATGTACAAATAAGGTTTACTCTTCATTTCAACTGTACAAATATTGCAAGTAATGTACTTAATTGTGAATTACGCATGCTTATCCGCATGTCTTGCAAATTCTTTATGAAGGCATGAGGCTGCACTTTCTGCCCTATACAAGTGAACTATTGGTTGCGGCCGCCATTGCGGGCCTTTTGAGAGGATGTTGTGTGTGTATTTCACCCTCTTAAAAAGAATACTGCGGCTCCGCCGCCCTTGCGAGGCAGAGCCATCCTGCGGCGCTTGCGCACCCTGCAGGAGGGTACGAGAAGCCTTGCTGCCGTTGACGGCGCACAGGCTTCGCCCGGCAGTGCCTACCTGCGACGGCGAGGAGCGGGAAGGCTGTGGTGGTGGATCTAGGGTTCACGTGTGTCGCTTGCGGGAGAGACATGGGGGGCAGTTCTTTTTCCGTTAGACCGTGGAACACTTCGACCTTTCGAACTCGTGGTATTTTGAGTAAATAGCATAAAATGCCACATTTCGAGCTACGATTCCAGAAAACTACCACTTTTTTAAAAAAAATCTTTAAACCTACTAAAAGATTAGTTCACAATTATACAAAACACTAATGACCCTTTGGCTAAAATTTATTGGGGTTTATGACAGCTATGGCCCACATGTCAGGCTGGCGCCACAGAAAAATCAAGTCAGCTAACTTGACTGTTATGATATGTCGGCCCCCCTTTTTACAAATTGACCAACATGTCCCTTTTTTTAAAGAAAAACCACTATAAATATATTAAAAAGAAATAAGGCCATGTAATCTTATTTCAAAAAGGCATTGGCTCCCGACAAGAAAAAATAAAACACAATCAGGTCCATGCACCCCCTCTGGCCGTGGAACACACCCATGCTTGGCCAGCCACTGGCGAGCTCATTGTAGGTGCACTCACAGCTTTGCCCTCCCGCGACCTTGTAAAGATTACGCCGTATTGACGCGTCAAAAAAAAAAAAGATTACGCCGTATCCGTGCTCCTAGCGTATGAGCCGCGGTCTTGCGTCCGGCTAGGGACAAGCCCCGGAGGAGATTGCAGTTGGTGGAGCCGCCACGCTAGCCAACACGCTGGTGAAATTGGCATCCCCTGCAGCCCCTTGGTGAAGCTTGCATCGCCGCTGAGGGCTTCGTCAGCGCCTCGCTCCTATCATGCATGCCTCCCAAGTCGCGTTGTGGACATGCTTGTTTAGCCGCCGAGCTCCTAGGTAAGTCGGGTCGCGCCGCCAGGCCCTCAGTCGCCGCGGTTGGTTGATGCCGGGTCGCACCCTCTCTTGCATGCCTCCCCTTCGGTAGACGAGGTGGCGCTCTCGGGCAGAAGTGGTGGAGGTGGCAAGGGCAGCGTGGAGTTCCTGGTTATTTTGGAAGCAATTTTGTTTGGGATTTTTGTGTGGCTGACATGTGGGTCCTACCGGTCCGTAAACTGACAAACTTTACCGTTCAAATAACGTTGTCAACTTTTGTGCCACATGGGCCTGACGACTGTCATAAAACGGTTTGAACTTAATCAAATGATTTATCGGTGAAAGTCAGTACTTTATTGAAATGGCGAACCAAATGTGGGCTAGGTTTCTAGTAATTGTGAAAAAATGATAGTTTTTCCGGAACCCCGGCCCCAAATTTGATAGTTTAATGGTATTTACTGCGATAATTTTAAACTTTTAGTTTTCACTAGTGTTGTTTTTACTATTCACTCTTTTAAATTTTAACTGTGCTGCCAATCTTTACTTTCATGCAAGTTGAAGAACACCATAGTACGTACCATTTGATACCGATGACAGCCTTATACGGTGCTTTACGGGTGCATGCATCGACTCAGCGCTCAATGAGTGACTTCAATGTACTGCTATTTTGGAAGCAATTTTGTTTAGGATTTTGGTGTGGAGAAGGCGGCAAGGGCAGCATGGACTTCCTGGTTATTTTGGAAGCAATTTTATTTAGGATTTTGGTGTGGCTGACATGTGGGTCTCACCGGTTCGTAAAATGACAAACTTTACTGTTTGAATAACGTTGTCAACTTTTGTGCCACATGGACCTAACGACGGTCATAAAATGGTTTAACTTAATCAAATGATTTATCAGTGCAACACAGTAGTTTATTGAAAATAGCAAACCAAATTTGGGGTAGGTTTCTAGTAATTGCGAAAAATTATAGTTTTTCCCTAACCCTGGCCCCAAATTTGATAGTTTTATGCTATTTACTGCGGTAATTTTAAATTGGTTTTCACTAGTGTTGTTTTTACTATTCACTCTTGTAAATTTGAACTGTGCTGCCAATCTTTCCTTTCATGCAAGTTGAAGAACATCATTGTATGTACCATATGATACCAATGACACCTCAATAGTCATGCCGTCAGCAATGACAGTTTATACAGCAAGACGGACTCAACGGCTGGTCCGTCTTGCATGTGTTTTCCCAAATTTTTATGAGTACTACTATTTTTGGCCAAGAAAAGAAGGTTTACATATTTTAATATTAGAAAGGAAGGTTGATTAGTACAGTACGTCCAAACTTCACTGCACCCGAGACTTCAATGGACTTCAATGCTCCGTCTGAAGGAGTACGGTGAACTGCTCGGTACGTCCAAACTTCACTGCTAGCAAGTTGAACGACATCATGAGAGCGTTGTTTTTTTTTTTTTGAATGTTGGTAGTCGGCCTACCAAATTCATTGATCAGAGGAAAAACGAGCTACAAGGAAGCCCAGCGAGCAAAGCACCTGAGGGAGATGCAAAAGGGGAAAAGAAAAAAGACGAAGCCGGAACCAAAACCTAGCCTGGATCAAAAGGGATCCCCGCTCCTGCCAAGTTCCAGAGATGGATCTCCTCCCTCACCTTCTGCACGAAGACATCCAGCTGCATTGTCTTATTCTGAAATAGGGGCCTGTTCCTTTCTCGCCATACTTCCCAAGATGTAAGCTGAATGAGACCGAGAGTTCCTTTTTTCCTAGCTTGCGTGGCGTTCGTGTAGCAGCTTCCCAGCCATTGCTTGATGCTACTTGGCTCTCCCCAGGTCGATGGCAACAACGCCGCATGCTGGTCAGCGAGGCAATCGTTGTCCAAGCGCCGCGCGCCCAAGGACATTCCGTGAGCAGATGCAAAGGTGTTTCTAAACTTCGCTCGCATAACGGGCAAAAATAGTTGTTTTCCCACCCTCGGCGTAGGAGAGTGTCCGCCGTGAGGATCTTTCCAAGCAGCGCCGTCCACAAGAAAAAGCGGCATTTTCCTGGCGCCCAGGATGCCCAAATCAGGTTATAGCCTCCAATGGGGACTGCTCCTTCAAATTGAAGGAGATATGCAGAGCGAGCGCTATATTCATTTGATTGCGTAAATCTCCAGATGATGGTATCGGCTTGGTTCTCATGGAGGACCTGTTCGTCAAGCAGCGACGCAAGTCGGGTGAGCTCTGAGGTCATATGCTCAGTAAGGCCGCTAGCCAAGTCCGACAGCCAGGCTGCATTGTACAACGCCTCATTGACCGTGCGATTTTTCCGTGCTGATATCTTAAAAAGTGATGGGGCGATGACCTTGGGGCATTGTCCATTTAGCCATCGATCGTGCCAGAAGCTAGCCTTCCGACCATCCCCCAGGTTGATTTCAGTGGCCATGGAGAAAAACATGCGCTCGTCCTCCGCGCAAGGAATTGGTGATCGTGCCCATGGTCGCGAGGGATTTTGCCAAGCAAGCCACAGCCATCTAAGACGTAGCGCCATCCCAAATTTCGCTAAATCCAAAACCCCAGGCCGCCAAGGTGTTTTGGTCTGCAGACAAGGCTCCACGCTACCCGGCACTTGCCACCATTGCATGTGCTCGCCACTCCAGAGCCATGCGCGCGACATAGCTGGGTCATGCGCTTCAGCGCCCACGCCGGTAACCGGTGTACCGTCATCATGTAGGTCGCAAGCGAAATCAACCCTGTTTTAAGGAGCACAAGGGGACCACTTTTTGCCATTAGCCTACCTTTCCAGGCCGCCGTCTTGTTGCCAAACTGGACTATCAGGGGGTCCAGATCAGTCTTGGTGAGGTTCCGCAGTGATAATGGCATTCCGAGGTATGTGACGGGGAAGGACGTCTGCGGTATGCCCAGTGGCGCTAGAACGCGGCCAAGATCAAGTTCACCACATCTGATCGGGAGGGCCCAGCTTTTGCTGGCATTCATGTGTAGGCCAGAGGCTGCGGCAAAACACTCTAGTAGAAGTTTGATCATAGTAGCATCTGCCTCATTTGGGTTCATGAAGAGTGCCACATCATCCGCATAAAACGAGCAGCGCATCAAGCGGCGTCGACCAGGTAGCTTTGACAACATGCCATAGTCTGTGGCCAAGGACATCATCCGCTGAAGTGGGTCCATTGCCAGGATAAATAGGAACGGGGATAAAGGGTCGCCCTGCCGTAGACCTTTCCGGTGCAAAATATCATCTGTTTGCTGACCATTGATCAGCACGCGTGATGCCGAGGTGTGCAACAGCATGGCAATCCATTCGCGCCAGCGCGGCCCGAAACCTCTAGCTTCGAGCATATCGATCAGGTACGTCCAGGAGATCGAGTCGAAGGCCTTGGCAATGTCCAACTTTAGCAGAATTGATGGCCGTTTGTTCTTGTGGAGGTATCTTGCCGTGTTCTGGACATACAAGAAGTTTTCATGAGAGCGTTGTTAAGAGGGAGGCCAGACGTTTGGCATGCATGCAGCCAAAAGTTGAAAAGGCATCGCTTCCTTGCTGCAGTCTACACCTCGCGCCATGGCCTCCACTTCAACCTCTCCTGCTGCTGCTGGCGAGCACGACCCCTGTAAAATTTGACCGGCGTAGGTGAGCAAATTTGCGGCCCAAAATCATGTCGGATAATGCCTTGTTTTCGTTTCTCTTTGCATCTAACATTGACGCTTGTCTTATTGATATAAGTTGGTGCCAAGGATTTAGCGGTGGATGTTGGTTTTACTCTTAGGCACTCAAGCTTGCCGGACACGAGGGTGGGAGCCAGCACGATGCCGGAAAGGAGAGGCGCGACCCGGATCGAGGACCTACCCGATGATATAATCGAGAATATACTCCTCCGGTTGCTGTCCCAGGACGTCGGCCGCTGCCGAGCCGTCAGCACGTCATGGTGCACTCTCACATCCACGCCCAAATTCATGCTCGACCACCATCAACTCCAGCCCTCGCTCCCCATTATTGACGGCCGGGGGCTGCCCACTAGTTTCGTCCTCTTCCACTCCGCCAGCACCAAACAACAACTCTGGCCTTTCTCCCGGTACGTCAAACACCACTCCGAGATTTGTCTTCATGGCGCCTGCGATGGTTTCCTCGTCATCTCCTGGCTACACCAATTCTACATCTGCAATCCGGTTATTCACACGCATGCTCTCCTACCCGAGCCTCATGTTGAGCACGCCCTCTACAACTCCATAATTGGTTTCTACCACCACCTTCCAACTCAAGAATATAGGGTGCTCTGGGTCTCGGAACCATGGCACCCGTATAAATCCAGCTTGCACGTTCTCACTGTGGGATCCAATGCGATGAGGCATATCAACGTTAGAATGCAAACACTCCCACCACCATCCATGGAACAAGAACATCAATTACTGAAGGGATTGCGCTCTAAGTCGTGTTGTCCACCATCACTGCTTCATCGTGGTAGCTTGCACTGGTGTCCTTATGATGCCACCGAAATTGGGGGACACAACACAGATATTATTGTGTTTGATACAGAAGCCTAGTCATTCCGGTGGATGCGCAGTCCCACCTAGCTGTGCCATCATAGAAAGTTGTTCAACATGAAAGGGACACATGCTTTCTCGGGCAGCTTGACCGCTATGCATGTCCGGGCGATGCAGGATTACGCCTGGAGTTTCAAGTACGGGATTGACATGTCAACGCCCGAGGTATCACGGAAACTTTATTCAACCTCTTTCAAAAAGAAAAAGAGAACACCACTTGATTCAGCAGTACATTGGCCCAATGATCTGGTTGTGTTGAACGACCGTGAGCTGCTGATTATGTTTAACGGTACAAATGTGATGCACTATGACATTGATGTCAACTTCTTAGGAAGGGTGAACATGAGAACGAGTCAATATTGTATGATGCTTAATCACCGCCGCCTCAAAGAGAGCATTATTCCAATTCCATCCCAGCAGATTGAGATGCATAAAGAAGATGAGAAGTTTTCACTCTCCGCAAGGCGTGTCTGAATGTTCAAGATTCCTTGTTTGCTTCCCCCTTGGATTTAGAGCATGGATTTTCTTCGTAGCTTTTATTACTTCTTATCATCAATATAACATATGCTTTCAGTATCTAGTGCTTATTGTATATTTTGGGAATTTCACAATGTATTACTCAGGTGCAAATGCACATATATATGATGTACAAAGGTGGACCACTATACAAGGCAACTAGGAGGTGGGCCCAATACACAATATGCATAACACATATAATCAACCCCCCCCCCCCCCCCTAGTCGAAGCGGCACCATTGCTGACGCAAAGACTGGACCTGAACTCCTCAAATGATGGAGTAGGCAAGCCCTTGGTCATGATTTCTGCAAATTATTTGGAAGTAGGAATGTGTAGGACACGAATATGGCCAAGAGCCACATTTTCCCGAACAAAATAAATATCCAACTCAATATGCTTGGTCCGACGATGATGAACCGGGTTGGCAGAGAGGTAGACTGCCGAGACGTTATCGCAGTAGACAACCGTGGCACGGTCGATAGGACAAGAGAGCTCCTGAAGCAGCTGGCAAGCCATGAACAGCCGGCGACGACGTTGGCCACAACACGATACTCAGCCTCAGCACTCCAGCGAGAGACCGTAGGCTGCTGCATGGACAACCACGATATGAGCGAGGGTCCAAGGAAGACACAGTAGCCCGCGATGGAGAGACGAGTGTCGGGGCAGCCCGCCCAGTCAGCATCAGAGTAGGCGGTGAGGGCGGTGTCGGTGAAGGCATGAAGCGTGACGCGGAGGTCCATAGTGCCACAAACATAGCTGAGAATCCGCTTGACAGCGGCCCAGTGAACGTCCCTAGGAGCATGCATGTGAATAGACACATGTTGGACGGCATACCGGATCTCCGGTCGAGTCAGAGTGAGGTATTGAAGAGCTCCAACGGTAGACTAGTAAAAGGAAGCATCCGAAGCAGGACAACCATCCGTGGCAGAGAGCTCGGCCTTCGTATCAACAGGCGTAACGGTGGGCTTGCAGTTAAGCATGCCAACATGATACAGAAACTCATGAGCGTACTTCCGCTGATGAAGAAATAAGCCATCCGGACATCGCACCACCTCAACGCCGATGAAGTAGTGCAAAGGACCCAAGTCGTTGATGGCAACCTCAGCGCGAAGACGAGTAGTGAGCTGAGTGAGAAGGCCAGCCGTACATGCCGTCAGGATGATGTCGTCGACATAAAGCAGAGTATGCAGTATTGGAGCCCTAGTGATAGACGAAGAGTGATGCGTCCGAGCAGGTAGAGCGAAACCCGAGCTGGTACAGAAACGCCGCGATGCGCTGGTACCAAGCGCGAGGAGCCTGCTTGAGTCCATACAAGGACCTCGAAAGCAGGCACATGTGGTCGGGAAGTGCTGGGTCATCAAACCCCTTGGGTTGCTGTCAGAAGACCTGCTCCTCGAGGTGACCGTGAAGGAAGGCCTTGGAGACGTCCATCTGGTGCACCGGCCAGGGACGGGAGACCGCAAGGTAGAGAACTGTGCGAATCATTTCGGGCTTAACAACCGGAGAGGATGTGTCGGTGAAGTCGATGCCAACATGTTGCCGAAAACCACGAACAACCCAGCGCGCTTTATATCGGTCGAGGTTACCATCAGGACGAACCTTGTGTTTGAAGACCCACTTCCCGGTAATCACGTTAGCATACCGGGGACGGGGAACAAGCTGTCATGTCCGGTTGCGGAGCAAGGCATCAAACTCCTCTTGCATCACAACCATCCAGAGCGGGTCAAGAAGAGCGGCTCGAACGGAGGACGACAATGGCGATGGCGTAGAGGTGGTTGCAGCGTGGACATACTCGTCTAAGGCATAGCGCGAGTTCGGGCGAAAAACGCCCGTACGGGTGCGAGTGACCGGACCAACCGAGGGTGGCTCGGCCGCAGTCGCAGGTGAAGACGGCTCCAAGGGCGCTAGAGTCGCGGGGACCGCCACGGTCGAGGGAAGCGCCGGGGCCAGGGGCGCTAGGGCCGGTGCAGGGGCCACGGGCGCGGGAGCCGCGTGCAAGGGAAGCGCCAAAAGCGCCGGGACCGCAGGCACCGGGGTCGCGGTCGAAGGAGGCACCGCGGACGGAGGCGCCGAGCCGAAAGATGCCAGCGAGCGACACGCCTCAAAGCCAGGGGCGGGCCAAGAGCGGCGCATGAGCACCCTCGGAGAGGCGTCGAGGCACCCACGTCATTAGCGGCGGGAGGAACAACCGGGGGTACCTGCTGAAACGGGAACATATGCTCATCAAAGTAAACATGCCGGGAAGTGAACACACAGTGGGAGATGGGATCATAGCACCGATAGCCCTTTGAGTTAGCAGAGTAGCCAATGAAGATGCATGCAACAGAACGTGGTGCAAGTTTGTGAGGAGCAGTGAGGGCGGTGCTAGGATAGCAAAGGCACCAAAAAATACGCAAACCATCATAAGATAGTGGCGTACCAAAGAGGAGATGACGAGGTGCATAATTCCACCGCGGGCGACAAGGTCGAAGGTTAAGGTTAAGTGATGCGGTAGCAAGTGCGTCCGGCCAGAAGCGAGGTGGCACGTTAGCATGGAACAGGAGCGTGCGAACACAATCATTCAGAGTGTGAAGGACGCGTTCGGCTCGACCGTTCTGCCGTGAAGTATATGTGCATGTGAGACGAAAAATTATGCCATGGTGTGACAGAAAAGTGCGGAAAGCAAGCATGTCGAATTCTTTTGCATTGTCAGTTTGAAGAGCAAGAATGGGATGCCCAAACTGTGTGCTGACATAGGAGTAAAAAGCCATCAAAGTGGAGAGTGCACTTTCGTTGCAAAGAAAAGGTCCACACATAATGAGAATAGTCATCAAGGATAACTAGATAATATAAAAAGCACGAATTACTAGGAACCGAAGAGGTCCACACATCTCTATGAATCAACTGAAAAGGAAAGCAATGGTGGTGGTGTTATTAAACGAAAGAAGAACGTGTTTGCCGACATGATAAGTGTGATCCTCGATCTTATTACAACTAAAACTGAAACTCCTAAGAATGTGACGAAGGGTGACGGGGTTGGGATGACCCAGACGAGCGTGCCAGAGATTGACGACAGCGGAGAGAGCAACCGGTGGGGTGGTGGCGGATGAGGGCGAATGCACAGGATAGAGCTCGTCGGGGTTGTCACATCGGTGCAATACCATCCTGGTTCGACCGTCCTTGACACAAAAACCAAGCTCGTCAAATTCAACAGTGATAAGATTTTCACGAGTGAAACAATGAACGGAAATAAAATTCTTAATAAGATGAGGAGACACAAGTATGTTAGACAAAGATAAAGGCATGGAATTAGAAGGAAAAGAAGTGTGCCCGACATGTGTAATGGGAAGGGTGGAACCGTCGCCGACAATGATGCAGTGGTCGGTGGTGACTGGAGTGCAGGAGGCAAGATTACCAGTATGAGCAAACATATGAGCCGTGGCCCTGGTGTCCATATACCAATCACCGCCTCCAGTATAGTTGTTCGGCGTAGGGGCGGTGTGCAGCGCGGCGAGGAGCGCCGGATCCCAAGGCACTGGTGGCAGCGCCGGTGAAGGTGGCAGAGACGCCATGGGGAAGCCGTAACCACCGCTCAGCTGCGGTGGTGGGTACCCTCCATAGGGCTGTGGAGCCGCGTAGTACGCCTGATGTGCCAGCGAACGCGGCACGGGAAGGGTCGGCGCAGGGGACCATGGGACCGGCATGGTGTATGCACGAACGGCACTGTCCATGGGTTATACCCGGAGGCCCACGGAGGAGGCACCTGGAGCTGCTGCTGCTGCCCAACTGCACCTGTGGCCTGCGGCTGCTGCTGGCCGCCATGCCGGCCTCCTCGGCGCCGTTCGGCGGGTGGCGCGGGAGGGGCAGGAGGCCCGTACAGGGGCGTAGGGAGCAGGGGAGGCTGCGGCTGCTGCGGCGGGTACGGCGCCGGATGGTGCGGCTGTGGTGGCGCGGCCGGGGAAGCGGGGAGCAGCGGGGACCCTTCGCGGGTGTTGCCGGCGGCAAGAGCAGTGTGGATGGCCAGCGCCTTCACCTGCTTCATCCGCCGCCCATCCAGCCGGAGGTATGCAACGAACTTGGTGAAGGAGCTCGGAGATGATGGAGAGGTTAGCCGCGGCGTTGCCGAAGTCCTCATGGAGCCCGACGGTGAGCGTGCTGAGGAGAAGATCATCATCGATCTTCGTGCCAATATCACGGAGCTCATCAGTGAGAGCCTTGAGGCGGCGACAATAGTCGTCGACGGAGGAGTTGTCCTGGTGGCACCCAAAAAACTCTTGCTGCAAAAAAAGACGACGTTGAAGGCGATTGTTGGTGAAGAGCCCGTTTAGCTTGGTCCACACGGCGTGGGCGTCATCACCGTCCTGCACGACCGTCTGAAACTGGTCTGGCAAGATGGTGAGGAAGAACCACAGGATGATCGTGGTGTCGTCGATGGTGGATCAGTCATGGATGTCGAGGACGAGGCTGGAGTCGACGGAGCCGTCCACATGATCAACAAGGTGGTACTCCCGGAGCAAGAGGGAGAAGTATGTCTTCCACGCGTCGTAGAAGGAGTCCGTCTGGGAGAGACGAACTGGAAACCGCTCGTAGATGTTGAGGTTGCGGATGTCGTTGACGTCGAGAGGGTTGGCGTCGGCGAACTGGTTGGAGTTGGTGGAGGCGGATGAGGTGACGGACGACATGACGGCGAGAGGCGGCGACAGGAGGTGTGGGCGGCAGCGCGTGGGTTAGGGGCGGCGGGTGCAGAGTCGCGGCGGCGGCGATCGGGTCGGTCGAGGCGAGCGGGGAAGCAACGGCGGCAGGGGAAGGGTGGCTCGACGGCGAGGGGGGAAGGTGGCGGCGGCGAGTGGAGGGGCGCGGCGGCGGTGGCAGCGGAAGCTAGGGTTGGAACCTAGGCAACGGATACCATGTATGTTGTGGGAATTGCACAATGTATTACTCAGGTATATATGATGTACAAAGGTGGACCACGACCTCAAGTATACAAGGCAACTAGGAGGTGGGCTTAATACACAATACTCACAACACATGTACTCAACACTTGCTATGATATCTTGAACGTCTAGCTCTTATTTGATGTCGTCTTAAATATGGAGTATCTGTTAGCACTAATCTAGATCATGTTAGTCTCCAACTAGTTAGCTGTTTGCATTTCGTTAGTTGGTCATGCCCGTGCGGCACGGATCGTGGACTCGGCAGGCGCGCAGTGGGTGCTGCGTGATGTAGCCAGTTCGTGGGCTGCATGCATGCACCAGTTCGTGCGGCGAGATGTTTGCGAGGTGGCGCAGAGCCCGCGGACGCTCGGCACGGCGTGGTGCAGCGTGCACACGGCGGCGTGCCGGCATGAAGGTGTTGCGTGGTGGTGGAGACCACAGCGGCATGAAGGTGTAAAGACGACGGTTGACGACGAGCTGTGTCAAGATTAGAAAGGAAATTGTTTGAACTAATTTTGATCATTTAGTTCAGTTAGTCTCCAAGTAGTTAGCTATTTGCATACAGTTAGTTGGGCATGTCCGTGCGGCACGTATCGTGGACTCGGCAGGCGTGTTGCTAGGATGGACGCCCAAATCGATCTCCACTGATGACTCCCCATGCCATGAGAGGTCTATCAACCTGGCCGCCTACAGCTTTTTTGCCACGAGGACCAATTCTTAGATGTAGGATTGCAGTCGGCAGCTCGGATGCCTTCACATGCAAACGTCTCCTCCATATGCAAAAGTCTCTCTAGGAAAGTTGGAATATGTTCCAATTCTTCCTAATTTACCTCAACCTATATATGTCGCATGAATCAATGTAATTTGAACTTTTAGTGCTGGAAGTAGAATAATACTTTGGTTAGGACTAGACTAACTACATAGGCATATGCATATACAATTACTTTTCACATCAAGAAGAGTATATATCAATCTTTGAAATTTATCAACAATTCAAGATTTGTGCACATGCCGGTTAATCTTTTTGGAGACTTTATATTTTACTAGATGAATAACAAGGTGCCAAAGTTCACATATGCATCATCATTCTGCTAGATATTGGTATTCAAGAGCACCAAACGTGAAGAATCAGGCATGCAACAAATATGTCGATTACAAATATGCCCTATGATGCATGAGAGGTCCCAGATATCTTTACTTGATGCTCTTAAATTCATCACAACATTCACGTTCTTGCTGCTCTTGTCCATATATTTTTACAATTATTGGTCATACTTTAGATACTGATCGGATGTTTTTCGTCTTGCAGGTACAAAGTCTGTATTGCAACAATAATTATAATTCTGCAGAGACACCTTCTGCTATTTTATGCCTTATCAGGTTTGAACATCAAACTAAAGTTCAACCATAGCCTTCTCGAATTTCAGACCTAATGTCCGATTAGACCAACTTCTCACCTTCTGACAAATTTGTAGTTATCATGTATTTATTATTACAAGAACGAATTTACAAAAATCGGATACTGGATTAGGCACATGGTTTTTACTTGACCATATAAACTTGCATCCCTGATATTTTTTCTCAGAGTATTGACATCACCTACATCACTGTGAAAAATAACAAGATATGGGATAAACAGGAGTATAAAAATATGTACATCAGATAAAAATAAATAATCAGCACTTTCAACGCACTAAAGATGTTGCCCTCGGATTTGCGAGGGCCAACTTGCTAGTTTTTTTTATAAAAGCACGAACAATTTGTTTGAAAATTTTGAACAACATTTTTAACAAGCATGAACATTTCGGAATAATTAAGGAGATATGTTAGTTCGAAAGGTTAAGAACATTTTTTCCGAACAACATTTTGTACACTTTTTAAGAAATATGATGAGCGTGCAAACTTCAGAACAAACATTTTAAACAATTTTGTGAACAAAACTTGCACACTTCCTGTCTTCTAACTTCTCATGTTGCAAATGTTACTTTATTAATTTTCAGGCTGTTTTTTAGTGTCTTTTAAAAATGGGTTTTGTTCTTTTTAATTCTTATTCTTTTTTATTATTTTTACTTTTTCAAATGCGAGAACTTTTTAAAATTAAAAGAATCAAATTTATGAACTTTTTCATTTTCTCAAACTTTTTTCTCAACTTTTTTCGGTGATTTTTTAAAATCTTCGAAAATTTTCAAATCCGTGACATTTTTTCAACATCAATGAACTTTATTCAAATCCGCGCACTCTTGGCCCGGCCCAATAGGCGCCGATCGAAATGATGCCATCACCTATCAGGCTGGTAGAAACCGAAAATTCAGTTTTTACCATTTGTTTTTTTTTTTACATTTTGGTTAGCGAATCTAAAAACTGAAATGTCAACCCAATACAACAAACCGACAAACTGAAGATGTCGACAAATAACGTGCTCCCAGACAGAGCCTTTTGGCCTACACGTACAACTTTCGCTGAACATTGTCTAGTTTTGGATATTCATGCGATGAACTCAATTTTGCTCACAAATGGGTATGCGCATGGTAGGCATCCACGTCAGGTTTGAACGAATTCTGACACCTTATGCAAGCTGCATGATGTCGGGTCATTTATCCATCATTATCACCGAGAAAACTCGAGAAAATGCAAGCATTGTCGAAAACTCAAACAACTTGGGATGATGCCTTGAATTGGACATATAAGCTCATGGAAAGATGTGGTTTTTAAGATGGCACCTTATGGAATATGTAATTCTTTTCTCCGAATCTCTTTTTCGTCCACCTGATGACTCTTCTGTCTCTCTTAATGTAGACAATGTCAAAAAGATCTCTCAGAAAATAATTATGTGTTGATTGATAAATTTTCTTTAGAAGAAAAAAATGTGGTTTTAAGATGGCACATAATAAATCCCCTGGTCCTGATGGTTTCACTTTTGAATTTTATCAGCACTTCTAGATGATTTTGTAGATAGAGAAGTGGACATCAGTAGATTAAATTACGGTATTATTATTCTGGTTCCTAAGACTAAAGATTCCAACCATATACAAAAGTTCAGGCCTATATGTCTGCTGAATGTCAGCTTTAAAATTATCACCAAAGTCTTGATGAACATACTTAATCTGGTGGCTGCTGAATCCATATCACCTGTTTAGACTGCATTTATTAAAAAGGCATATATATTATGGAGGGGTTTTGATACTTAATGAAGCTTTAAACAACATACATAGGAAGAAGCAGAGTGCTCTCCTTCTTAAAATAGATTTACAGAAAGCATATGATAAAATTAAATGGTCTTTTGTCTTTCAGATGTTTAAAATGAAGGGTTTCCCTAAGAAGTGGATAGACTCGGTAATGGAGACTATTAGGGGAGGGGGGGTGTGTATCAAAGCTAATGACCCTTTAGGTACATGTTTCCCTACACATAAAGGACTGAGACAAGGGGACACTTTGTCACCTCTTAATTTTGAATTAGCTGTTGATGCTCTGGCTATTATGCTGGATAATGCACAGAAGAATGGAATAGTGAAAGGGGTACTAACTGAAAATGTGTCTGATGGGGGTAAATATGTTACATTATGCGGATGATACTATTTTCCTGAGACAAGATGACTTTGAAAGTGCCGACAATTTGAAATAGATACTATGTGTTTTTGAACAAATGTCTGCGTCAAAAATTAATTTTCAAAACAGTGAGCCTTTTCTTTTTGGTGAAGCTATAAATAAAAAAGAAGAATATGCGAAAATCTTTACATGTCTTGTAGGTGCCTTACCTATGAAATACCTAGGTCTGCCTGTAGATGAAAAACGTATCAGAAATAAACATTGGAAACCTCCTAAGGACAAAATGAAGAAAAAAATGTGAAAATTGGCAAGGGAGATTACTTGCAAATGCTGGCAGAGTCACTTCGATTCAATCTTCATTAACAAGACTTTTATATTTTACGATGTCCATTTATGGCATACCAATTGGAGTGAACAAACTAACGGACTTCTTTAGGGCTACGTTTCTATGGCAAGAAAATTATTAAAAGAAAAATATCATTTAGTGAAATGTTCTGAGGTATGTAGACCAAAAGATATGGTATGTTTGGGGATTCAGAATTTAACCCATATGAATAAAGCCATGTTATGCAAGTGGTGGAGGAAGTTATACTCTACTGATGGTCTGTGGCAGGACATTACATTTAGCAAATATCAAGGTAAAAAAAACCTAATCAATGTTTCTGCTAGGCAGGGAGATTCCCAATTTTGGAAGGAGCTCCTGAAGCATAGAGAACATTTTATATCTTTGTGTAAATTCGTAGTAGGTAATGGGAGAAGTTTTCGATTTTGGGAGGACAGGTGGATTGGATCCACACCTTTGAAGAAAAGCTTTACTAGACTTTACAATATATGTTTTGATAAAAAATGTAAGAGAAGTATTGGAGAAAGGGATGGATAATATTAGTTTTAGAAGGACTCTCATTGGGGACTCAAAGGAATTGTGGGAGCACATTAAGGAGGGATGTGCTTCTATTGTATTAACTGATAGGAGAGATGAGATCAAGTGGACACTTACTAAAAATGGTTTATCACAGTTAAAATCCTTTTATAGACATTTGATAGAAAATTGAATCAAATACCCACATCTTTATATGTGCAAAATTAAAATTCCACCTAGAGTAAAAGTCTTTATGTGGCTGGCTCATAGAAATACATTCTTACGAAAGATAACTTGTTGCGCAGGGGGTGGAAAGGGAACAAAAAATGCCCCTTTTGTGGACATGATGAAAGTATTAATTACTTATTTTTGTCATGTTCTGTAGCTCGTTTGTTACGGAACATTTTGAAATGTGCTTTTAATTTAGCAGATATTCCAGAAAATTTAGACCTATTTATGAGAAATTGGGTTAATGTTTTTGGAAAAGATGAAAGAGGTCTAATGATGACAGAGATATATGCCATCTGCTGGACACTTTGGAATTTGTGTAATGGTGTAGTGTTTAAGAACAATAGGGTGAATGATCCATGTGTTCCAGTGAATTTGTTTCTCAAAAATTTACATGATTTGAACATTTTGCAGAAAAACCCCACAAAAAATGAGATGATGGCAGCAAGAGTAAGACAGGTGGGAGAGGTTGCAAAAGAGGTGTTCAGAGCGGCACATGGATGGCGACTGAGGACAGGGAGAATCATGGCAGGATGATTTCTTCCCTCAGATCATCTTCCAACGACGCGGCCTCGTATACTTCCAAGCTTCTCCGCCTTCACTGTTTTGCCCGTCTTTTGCTCTAATAATAAAAATGTATGATATTTGTAAGATGGAAGATGTGTGCCAGAACTTCCTTTGTCGTTGTTTGTCATCGCAAAAATTGGTATGTTTCGGGTACTAGACCTAAACTGAGCCAAGACCTTAAATCTCGGCTTCTGTGGGAGAGCTAACGAGGGGGGAGGAATGGCTCCTTCCCTCTTTCCTCCGGCAGTTAGCTTCGGGATGCGTGGTGTAGTTAGCTTTTCTACTTTCACTAGTAGAAAACAGAGCTTTATTACCGGTTCGTAAGGGCCTTTAGTAACGGTTCGGAAACCGACACTAACGGGTGGGGACTAAAGGTCCCCCTTTAGTCCCGGTTCAGCACGAACCGCCACTAAAGGGCCACCACGTGGCACGAGCCCGCGCCAGCGGCTGGGAGACCTTTAGTACTGGTTGGACAGCCCAACCAGTACTAAAGCGGGGGTTTTGGGTTTATGATTTCTTTTTTCCTTTAGTTTTGTTTTTTCCATTCAATTCTTTTTAATTTGCTGGTATTTTACGATACTACATATTGTACACGTTATGCATATATAAATAGAATTTCTCGTAGAACAACCGATCATATATATAATTACCCCAGTGGTAGCGGGTAATGGAATTCTCCTTCGGATCTATGACCCGGTCGAGCAAAAATGCGGCTATTTCTTCTTGAAGTGCTCGTACGCGATCCCATGGTAGGAGCTTCTCCCGCACGTCCCGGAGCTTTAAAGAAGGAGATAAAATATGCATGTATTAGTTGTGCGTATATATATATATATATAATATTGTTAATGATGTAAAAAATATGAATAGTGCTCTGGCAACGTACCCATTATTGTCTATCATCTCTGCTCCTTTCGGACGCCATCGTGCGAATGTTCTCGCAAACATAGTATGCACATAGATCATTCCCCGACAACTACTTCATGCACTTTATGAGAATAGAATTCAATCAGATAATAATTAATCAAGCATGATAACTAATGGTGTATTGAAACTAGAATTAAAGAGATGGTAGGTAGCTAGTACTACTTAATTAATTATACCTTGGGTCGAAACCAATACAGCTTCCCTTTCCATTTGCCTAGAACCTCTTTCCTGAACTTTTGCCAAGCCCTGCCCGCCACCAAAGAAAATGAATAAAGGAGTTATTAATTAGTTCATATCAATAAATGACGAACTAAAGAGGCCGACATATAGTTTGATGATGATTGAAATTACCTGTTGACTATCCCCTTCACGATTTTGTACTGCTCGACTGATTTAAGTAGCGAGTCTAGAACTTCAACTTCTCCTTCTTCAACTCGAATGATTAACAAGACCCAGTGAAAACTGCATGCGCACACATTTGCATGTATAAAAATTAAGCGGGCATGTGCATAACACTCTTCAACTTCCCTAAACCCTATGCATATTAATTAACATCTAGCTAGTAAGCAGAATTCACCTCCTTTGTCTATGGGACATATTTTGTCCAACATAAAAATTGCAAAGCAAAATTCTAAAATTCACCACTAAGGTGCAGCGACGATAAGATTCCATCATCCTATACCAAGCATCTTTTAAGTTTTCTCCTTGTCTTTGCTTGAAGTGAAGAACTTCAAACTCGGGAGACAAAGGAGCAGATAAAGGACTGGCCATGACGATGAAATAAACGATCTAACACACGAGCACACAAAAAGGCAAGCAAAAAAGAGGCGAACGGAAAAGAGAGGGCGAATAAAACGGCAAGGGTGAAGTGGGGGAGAGGAAAACTAGAGGCAAATGGAAAATAATGTAATGCGAGGGAGATGAGTTTGTGATGGGTACTTGGTATGTCTTGACTTGTGCGAAGACCTCCCCGGCAACGGCGCCAAAAATCCTTCTTGCTACCTTTTGAGCACTGCATTGGTTTTCCCTTGAAGAGAAAAGGGTGATGCAGGAAAGTAGAGTAAGTATTTCCCTCAGTTTTTAAGAACCAAGGTATCAATCCAGTAGGAGGCTTCACACAAGTCCCTCGTACCTACACATTCAAACAAGAACCTCGCAACCAACACGATAAAGGGGTTGTCAATCCCTTCGCGACCACTTGCGAAAGTGAGATCTGATAGAGATAATAAGATAAGGTAAATATTTTTGGTATTTTTATGACATAGATTGAAAAGTAAAGATTTCAAAATAAAGTAGATCGGAAAATTTTATGATGGAAAATAGACCCGAGGGCCATAGGTTTCACTAGTGGCTTCTCTCAAGATAGTATAAGTATTACGGTGGGTGAACAAATTAATGTCGAGCAATTGATAGAAAAGTGCATGGTTATGAGAATATCTAGGCATGATCATATATATAGGCATCACGTCCGCGACAAGTGGATCGAAATGATTCTGCATCTACTACTATTACTTCACACATCGACCGCTATCCAGCATGCATCTAGAGTATTAAGTTCATAAGAACAGAGTAACGCATTAGGCAAGATGACATGATGTAGAGAGATAAACTCAAAAAATATGATATAAACCCCATCTTTTTATCCTCGATGGCAACAATACAATACGTGCCTTGCTGCCCCTGCTGGCACTGGGAAAGGACACCGCAAGATTGAGCCCAAAGCTAAGCACTTCTCCCATTCCAAGAAAGATCAATCTAGTAGGCCAAACCAAACTGATAATTCGAAGATATTTGCAAAGATAACCAATCAGACATAAAAGAATTCAGAGGAGATTCAAATATTTCTCATAGATAAACTTGATCATAAACCCACAATTCATCGGATCTCGACAAACACACCGCAAAAAGAGTTACATCGAATAGATCTGCAAGAAGATCGAGGACAACATTGTATTGAGATTCAAAGAGAGAGAAGAAGCCATCTAGCTAATAACTACTGACCCAAAGGTATGTGGTAAACTACTCACAACTCATCGGAGAGGCTATGGTGTTGATGTAGAAGCCCTTCATGATCGATTCCCCCTCCGCGGAGCGCCGGGAAAGGCCCCAAGATGGGATCTCACGGGTACAGAAGGTTGCGGCGGTGGAAATAGGGTTTCGTGGTGCTCCTGGATGTTTCCAGGGTACGTAGGTATATATAGGTGAAGGAAGTCGGTCAGGGGAGCCACGAGGGGCCCACGAGGGTGGGGGGCGCGCCCACTCCCCTACAAGTCTCATGGATTGCGTTTGTTCCAAAAAGATCTCTTCCGAAGGTTTCATTCCGTTTGGACTCCATTTGATATGCCTTTTCTTCGAAACACTAAAATAGGCAAAAAGCCAGCAATTTGGGCTGGGCCTCCTGTTAATAGGTTAGTCCCAAAAATGATATAAAAGGACATAGTAAAGCCCATAAACATCCAAAACAGGTAATATAATAGCATGGAACAATAAAAAATTATAGATACGTTGGAGGCATATCATGTAACCATCCATGAAACCAGTCATGAGCAGGTGCGCTTTGAGACGACCATCGTCATAGGGGTCGAGCCAAACTTTTCCTTTGCATCTTCGACACGGACATAAAACCTCTGTCAGGTTATTTTCTTTCATGTCCTGCACCACCGACCGCAACCACCTGTCCACCATCGTTCCACTAACCATCATGAACGCCTGCACGGTAATAATAAACAATTTGATTATAAATATGCAGGCAAGCATCAAATTCATATAAAATTTCGGCATGACCTTCCCTAAAAATAGGACATATAGAGTTTGCCCGAAATTTGCCGAAACGGAAATAAATCAACATTTCGGCAAAACATAGGCAACTCAAGCACAATCGGCAACTCAAGCCACACACATAATTTCTATCATATCTCGCGATTATGTCATATCACACACATACACATATTTCCATTCTTGCAAAAGCACAAATTTTTAATCATCTATCTCGAGATCGAGCATGGTGATGATGATGTCGATCGGAAGTGATCGAAAGTGGACAAAGCTTACTTCTTGGGATGGATAGATCTAGTTAGGGAGGTACATAGCTCACTTCATTAAACGGGTAGATCTACCAAGCTAGTTGGGGAAGGACATGACTATCTAGTGGAGGGAGAGGAAAAAGAGAAAGAAGATGCATTAATGGAGGTGGTGTAAGTTAGCTAGGAGCAATAAAGAGAGAGAAAGGTAGGTAGAAGAAGGAGAGTAATGGGGGAGAAGTAGTGAGGAAGAAGCAAAGTGAGGGAGAGACGAGGTGGGAGGTAGGGGAAAGTGAGGAAGAGAGGATGGGGGAGGGAGAGGGGGAGGGAAAAATGTGGCATGTGCTGCGGCTTAGCAGTAGCGCTGGTCATAAACCGCGCTACTGCTATAAGAGTAGCAGCAGCGCGCTTAAGACACACGCGGTACTGCTAAATGGGTCCCTCCATGTGGCCAATTTTAAAAAAAGTGACAATTAGCAGTAGCGCATAGAGGAAAAGGCGCGTTATTGCTATTAATTTATCAATAGCGCGCTTATATAGACCGTACTACTGCTAAATCTAGGTTGGCGGGAACTGCCGGTCGACTTTAGTAGCAGCGTGGTTCCAACAAACCGCGTTACTGCTAAAAAAATAGCAGTAGCTCCTATTGTTTACCCTCGCTGCTGCTAATTAGCAGTAGCGCCTGACCCTGAAGCGCGCTGCTGGTAAGATTCTGTGTATAAGATTTTCCATAGTAGTGGATGATTTCTTTCTTCTCCAAACTGATTTTGCGTTGATTTCCAATCTGGATGTACACCGGTGGATGTACACCGGTACGAAAGAAGGATGAATCATTCTCTATTCATTAAGGTTGTCCCCTAAATAGTATTTAAATACTTTTAACATGTAAAACAACAACATATTCAGATTCTGCAAACTTTCTAATCAATTTTCATATATAAAATGTCTAAAATGGAGTTATGGTTTAGAAGATAGGAATATTTTAGAAAAAGCATTTGAATCAAATTTTTAAATATTTAATAGGTAAAATAACATCATATTTAGATTATAAGCATTTTTCAATAGAATTTCCATTTATTACATGTCTAATTAAAGTTGCAATTTAAAAGATATGAACATTTTTTAAAAACTCATTTAAATCTTCCCAAAAATAATAGGTGGACTGCAGGTAGATTAACCAAAAGATCAAGGGGTTTTCCGAAAAGAGTGAATCTTTTTTTGCCACTTAAATTGGACCGCAGGTTGATTAACTAAAAGATTAGGGGGTTTTCTAGAAAGGTAAAAGTGAATCGGGTTTCCCACTAACGTAGTACCGCCGACTTGATTCAAGAAATGTGGGTTTTTTTTTTCTTTTTGCAAAAGTGATGATGGACGGCAGAAGCAGTCCTTTTTCTTTTTCATCATGGTTTTCCTTTTTACAGTTTTTTTAAGAAATATAAAAACTGTTGCATTTTTCAGAATTTGTACCCAATTATAAGAACCTATTTTAAAATTTTGTCCAGATACTTTTAAAGAAATTCACTTATTTTTCAATATTTTAAAATTTTTAAAATATCACACAAAACCTAAAAATGTTTGGAAATTTTAAAAAATAATCTTTGTTTACAATTTGTTTTCACAAATTCGAAAAGTGTTTGTGTTTTATTTGTTTGCAAATTCTTGAAATGTTTGGGGAATTGCAAAAAAATGTTCTTGTTTTGAAAAATATTTACAAATTCAAAAAAAATCATGTTTTGACTTTTTTTCACAAATTCCAAAATAATCGGTTATTTTCAAGAAAATATTTGTAATATTGGAAAATGATCAAGTTTTCAAATTTTCTTCCTGTTTTTAGAAAATGTTCGAAATTTCCAATAATGTTTATAGTTTCCGAAAATTTATCGAAATTTCAAGTTTTCTTCAAAAAGTTGTTTGTGTTTTTCAAAATGTTTGCATATATATAAAATATCTGTACGGTGCAGCAAGGAAAGCGCTACAGACAATGTTGCCGTTTCAGTCAATTCTTATACGGTCTGTGTTTTGATCAGTCACCAGCTGCTGTTATATCTACTATCTAGTCGCTAGGTGCACTCTGTCACGAGCTCGGATGGAGCCTACCAATCATCGGCAGGGATGTCAACTCTAGACAGAATTCAATACAAATGTATTTCACAGCAGGTAGATAAGCTGGTGTCAGGAATTCATCAAGATTTAATGATCCATTGCACCGGCGAATAGTTAGTCTAGTGAGGGATGATAATGATCCAACACTGCTGCTTGCTTCAGACTCCCAGATAGATGCGAGGGAGTTACAATTGTCGATATATAACTCTTCAAGATGATGAAGGTTGTCTGACACTTCACGAGAGAGTGGTTCAAAGAATGATATGCTCTGAATGTTCCAGCAAAAAAGGAACTTAAGTGAACGCAACCTGGGCAGGAGATTCGACCGGAGCCAGCTCGGACAAGATCCACCTCCGTAATTTTCCATTTCCAAATGTTGGAGATTCTTCCATCATCTGTACCTGCTTCTCACCACTAATTCGGAAAAAAGGATGGCCATTTTTGACAGTCTGCCAGAGTTGTCCTTGTTATAATCGAAGCCTTTTGATTTAATTTTTTGTAAGCTGATGACATCACTAAAGCCTTGAGGGAAGCTTTCAAACTCACATTCCCGAGATTCAATAATTTTGAGATGATGTAGGCAACGGATCGATGAAGGAAGGGTGCTTAACTTTGTAGTCCTTGCGAATAAACAAAGGTAGCACATATGCTTTGAATTGCCCATGCTCTCAGGTAGGTGTGTTACTCTGGAAAGCTTAAAACTCAATGCACGGATTTTCAACAGTTCCTTGAACCAAGAATCAATCACGCCAGCAAACTTGGTTGGACTGCTATAATATTCATTGCAAACCAGGGACCGCAATTTTTTCTTGCTGCATATGTTCTTCAATTTAGAGTAGCCAACATTTCCATTAGTAAATATTGAGAGATGGCGAACATTTGATGGGATTTTATGTAGGTCACTTGCATGCTTTATGACGAAGCACTCATCCTTTGAGACTAGCTGTGCTGTATCATTAATCAAGTCATGAATTACAAACTTATCTCTCTTCTGAGATACTCTCTGAAAAAATGACCGATTTGCAAGGTCGTCAAAGGAAAAGGATGCATCTTGAGGTTGCACATACCCTTGTGCTATCCAAATATCGACTAAAGACTCCTTTTCAAATAGGTGATCCTTGGGATACATTGCACAAATTGAGAAGCATCTCTTCAAATGCGGTGGTAGGTACATATAGCTCAATCGAAGAGCTGGCAAAATGGCAGTCGCATCTTGTTCTAATTGCCACAACTCACTGTCCAATATATAGTTCCAATATGTTGTGTTTAGGCCCCTGCGCAGCAAGCGTCCAATAGTTTTGGCGGCCAAAGGAGAACCCTTCAACTTTGGAAGTATAAATTTACCAATGCACTCCAACTCTTGGTGGTTGGAAGAACTACTGGATCCAAATGCACATAGTTTGAAGAACTCCCAGAAAACATCATCAGGCAAACCCGCTAATTCATAGTGGTTCATGGTGCCAACTAGATTAGCAACCTCAGGAGATCTAGTGGTGACCAAAATCATACTTCCATGAAGGCCATTTTCCAAAGGTTTACAAAATCTCTTGCATACTGCCCCGCCTTCTTTCAAGATATCATCCCACATGTCATCAAGGACAAGTAAGAACTTTTTCGACTTGACATAATTAGCTAGATTTGTCATAAGCATATTCAGATTAGTATCAGGTAGTGTTTCTTGTTTGAAATGCTGCAAAATCTCTCTAGTTAATCTCTTTATGTCAAAATCATCCGAAACACATGTCCAAATTATGCAGTCAAAATGTGCCTTCACCCTTGCATCATTACAGATTTGTTGGGCCATAGTTGTCTTTCCGACACCCCCCATGCCAACTATTGCCAACAAAGGCAACTCTGTCATTATTTCTTCACCATCAATCCTACCTCTCTTGCGTACTCCTAGCGTTTGGACCAACTGCTCCAGTTCTTCTTCACGACCAAATATTTGTGGCTCATCAGAGAAAGAACATGTTTCAGGCCTGATTGATCTATCAAATTTTTGTGGTGCTTGATGCAAGCCTAAATCCCTAGATTGTTCATAGATATGATCTAGCTTAAATTGCATTTCGTTCACTTTGTTGAGGTGGCCACCGTCCTTGATACTACTGTAGAACTATAGAAAAGCACCTTCCATGTGATCTTGCCCCAAATCCTTGCTCTGTTCAACCCCCAACTTGATTGCATAATAACCAAACTCATCGAGGAGGTCCTCAGCATCGTAGACTGCATCCTTGATATGTGGAAGAATCTCAGCTGCTGGTTCCTTATGGCTCTGCCACTCGACGCGGTCAATGAGGTCAAGCATCTTGGGTGCCATAGTTGTCCGGAGCTTCCAAAGGTTATTCTCCAGCTGCCGAAGCTGTTCCCTCAACTCATGAATATGGTGTTGTGCAGCTGTATTGTTTTGGTCTAACAGCTGATGTCTAGCCGTTATGATACCTGGTGTGACCCAGCTAAAGAATTCACGACATGCACTGATGTCTGCGAATACACTAGCAATTGCTTTGAATGCTTCAATGGCCATGGCTGTGTGATTAATACAAAACGAAATTAAGCTTAATGGTAGAGTCTTCAAAGAGTATAACATATCAAAAAAGGCAATTCTCTGAAATGGGGAGAGATGCATGCAGCATGAAAAGGCTGTACCTTCTCTCTTGTTGATTTTTTCCTTATTTTTGGTTCAAACTCCCCTCTTGTTGATTTGCTAAGCTGTTCAGAGAGGTAGGCCAGTGAGTGAATAGAGTTAGTCTTGGGATTCACTCCAGCAGAAACTAAAACAACAGCGATGCCGCGCTGGCGCTTCTTGTCTGACTTGCCTTGTATGCTGACCTGGTGGTTAAGGCACACTTATTATGGCTTATGTACTACTCCCTTCATCCCAAAATTCTTGTTTTAGATTTGTCTAAATATGGATGTATCAAGTTATGTTTTACTATTAGATTAATCTGTATCTAGATAAATCTAAGACAAGAATTTTGGGACGGAGGGAGTATTAAGTGCACATGTAAACATCTAGTTAATTCCAAGTTCATTCATCATTATGTAAAGGTGGAACAATACAAAAGCGACAACGCATAGAACTGTAAATTTAATGAAAATGCACAGATAAAAGGTAATACTTACAATTATATCCTGTGTTACTGGCACAAATTCGACAGATATATGCCACCTAATACATGAAGGACACATGGCCAATATATGTATACCTATGAACACTTTTCAAAAATAAAATATTTCTAAAGTGAAAAATTTGTTAAAAATTTTATAAAGCAGCCAAATATAATTATGTGATTTTAGAAAACTCAAATATTTCTGAAAATTTACTAAGTGATAATTACAAATTCGGCCAAACAAACCATAGACAACGTTCGGCTACTTCATCTATAACAAGCGAACGACTACGCAATGGTAGGCGACAACAACAATAATACTGTTGCTGTGTTTCCGTGCCAACGCATCCCTCTGTTCTTGGTTGTATACTTCCTACTACATGTTGGCACTCTGCCTGGAGATATGTTACTGTTCTGCCTAGCATGTCTAGTTTGTCTGGAAATATATTACCTCGAGGGTTCACAGCTGAAATCACTGAAGTTCACAGCTGAAATGTTTGTAAAACTGAAATTTAAACCATTACTCGTGTCTATGTATACCTATCTGGAAACACAGCTAGCCACAACAAGAAGAAATTGACGAACAAAACAGAAATAAATTGAGGCAAGAGGAAGGGTGGATGGAGGGGAAACCAAATTCTTAGTAGCAGCTAAAAGCCAAATTCTTACTTGGGCTAACCTGGAGATGGAATACCCGCTGCTGTTGCACGGGAAGCCAAGGAGATGAATCGTATGGAAGAGAGAGTGAGACCCAGCAACCTCGGCTGGAGGAATGAGGCTTGCCCACCCGCAACCTTGGCTCATCTCCTTGTGTTTGCAGCAGAAGCTTTGTTCCTATCGAGAAATGATCCCATCCAGCTGGCAGCTTGTTCCTTTGCACTTTTAAGCACCTTGGTTGTTATTGATTGGATGTATTTTTTTTAATTATGCTATTTTTCTCCTTTAATAATCCAGCAGCCGGCTTAACCTTTGGACATACTATATATATGTAGCTTCATGGAAGTTAGGTAGCCAATATGAAATAAAGATTTTGACCACGTTGTCTCTCCTATCATCATCATCATGGGAGTCCGGCGAGAGGATTCAGAACCACCCGCCAGTCCGAATCGCCACTCTGTCCGGGTTTGCTAGAGCTAACCGTTGCCTACCTAGCATTGTTACATTCCAACAGGCAAATCATCTGATTGTGTGTGGAATAGAAATGGGAAAGTTTTGAATTTTGTTGTGCCCTGTTGCTAAATACTATATGCGAACTTGTGCATACTGAAATGTTGCTCTCGTTTAGACTATATACAGGGCACGGATATACAAATGCTGCTATTGATGACCAAGAAGCGTACAAACAATTGTTCGGGTGTGATTTAGGGGCTTTACAGTTTACGTATTTAGGTATACCAATTCATCACGGTAAGTTGACCAACAGAGAATGAAAGTGTATTGAGGACCGTTTTAAGAAGAAACTGAGCTGTTAGAAAGGCAAGCTCATGTCATACGGAGGACGATTAATTCTCATTAATTCGGTCCTCACGAGTATGTCCATGTTTCTTCTCTCCTTTTTCGAGGTACCGGTTGGAGTCCGGAAGAGGCTAGATTTCTATCGATCACGCTTCTTCTGGCAGAGTGATGAACTTAAGCGAAAATACAGACTTGCTAAATGGGATATCATCTGTAGGCCAAAAGACCAAGGGGGACTAGGTATTGAGAATCTGGAAGTGAATAACAGATGTCTCCTTAGCAAGTGGTTGTTTAACCTTTCTGTCGAGACGGAGGCAACTTGGGCTCAGATCTTGCGTAACAAGTATCTTCACTCTATCATCTTGTCCCAGGTGACAGTGAGGGCGACTGATTCACCATTTTGGAAAGGATTGATGAGAGTTAAACCACTCTTTTTCAATAGGACAAGGTTCATAGTTGGATATGGTACCGCTACAAGGTTCTGGAGGATACGTGTCTAGGGGAGACGCCTCTCGCACTTCAATATCATTCTTTGTATAACATTGTTCAGCGTAGAGATGCTTACGTTGCAACAGTTTTGCACTCCACGCCGCTCAATATTCAATTTCGGAGGACGCTAGTAGGAAACCGTTGGGAGGCCTGGCTCCATCTTGTGAGAAGATTGATGGATATTTAGTTGTCTCAACAGCCAGATCAGTTGTGCTGGAAACTAACTAAGAACGGAGAGTTCTGGATTAAATCCATGTATTTGGATGTTATTAACTCTAGCGTGATTCCTAGCTCGAAACATGTTTGAAAAGTTAAAATACCTTTAAAAATCAAAGTGTATATGTGTTTTGTGCATAAACAAGTTATTTTGACTAAAGATAATTTGGCAAAACGCAATTCCACAGGATCTACAAGATGTAGCTTTTGCGACCAACACGAATCAATCAAACACCTCTTTCTTGATTGCCTGCTGGCAAAAATTATGTGGCAGTCGGTTCACATAGCTTTTAATATTACTCCACCAAATTCTATCAACGCGTTATATGGGACGTGGCTTGATGGGATAGATTCAGATACAGCGAGACACATTCGTGTAGGCGTATGCGCTTTATTATGGGCAGTCTGGAACTGCAGAAATGATCTGGTCTTTAACAGAACAACAAATATTTCACTTTTTGCAGGTTATCTTCAGGGCCACTGGGTTGATCCTTATGTGGTCGCTACTCACTCCGACGGAGGCTAGGGAACGTTTGGTTATTGCGTCTACCTGATGGGAGATGGTAGCACGGGTTATTTTCAACCGGTTTGGTTAGCGGTCATGTAATAGGATAGGCATGTAGTGCTCCTACCTTTTTATGCCAGCCGGTTGTGGCTTTTTTATTACTGCTTAGCTCTTCGTGAGCCTTTGTTTTATTCTTTGTTCGAGACTTGGAGACTTAAGTTAGACCTTTTGTTTATTAATAATACTGGCCGTATACATCGTTCTGATGCAGAGGCTGGGGCAAATCCCTCTCTTCGAAAAAAATCACCCTAGTACTATGTTTTTTCAATTGTGGCATTGGTTATTGTTGTTGGCCGGCTTGCATAATGGTGAGGACTAGAAAATAAACAGCTAGCCGCTGTTGTTGGCCGGTTGTTGTTTGTTTCTGATGGAAAAGGCATGAATGGTTTGCATCGGACTTTCCTCCCGCACCTTGTTGACGCGTCACCCAGAAAATCTTCCTTGGATTTATCATTGCTTGGATCATGGGTGGGCGAGGTCGAGGAGGACCTCATGAATTGTGTTAAAAGAGCATGATTCGTACAAGCCTGACAAGGACACCGTCGTTGTTGCCGTTGCAAATTTACTCCCAGGGGAGCTATAGGTGGGCCGGCGCAGACGAGGGAGAAGAGAGGAGATGAACAAGGATGAATCGACAAATTTAGAAGGGGATTTGGTGCAATTTACGGTGGGTCCAACCTGTCCGGCCTATCTGGTCTAACGCGAGGGACGCGTCCGTGACTCCCCATACCCGCCCAAAATTTGGTTGGATATGAGAGGTGCAACACAGGCCGGATGGATAGGGCCGGTACGAGGCGTCTGTCTATTGACCGGTCAGTGATCGGGGTGCATGCTCGTGCGTTTGCGCCGGTTTGAAGTGCCTGACTGTAGATGCTCTTGGTAGGTATAGACGGAAAAACCTATACGTCGCACGTTGCGTCAGGTTATCAAGCAATAGCACAAGGGTTCACTAGCGAGCGATGACCTGGGCCAGCGATTCATCGATCCTGGTTTTAAGAACCTTCTAGGCGGTTCCTAGCATGTTTTCTCCGATTTTGGGAACCTTCTAGGAGGTTCTTAACCGTGTTTTTTCTTCTTCGTTCTTTTCGCCCATTTTTTCCTTATTATTTTTATTTCCATTTTTGTTTTAATTTTAATTTTTTATTTATATTAAAAAAATGTTGGTATATTTCAAAATTCTTTATAGTTTTCCAAAAATGTTCATGTTTTAAAATTTATTCAGGAGTTTCAAAAAATCTCCATGTTTCCAAAAATTGTTCAGGTTTTTAAAATTTTCAGGAGTTTCAAAAAATGTTCACGTATTCAGAAAACGTACGTATTTCCAAAAGTTGTTCCTGTTCTAAGAAAATAGCAAATTTTCATAAAAATTGCGGTATTAAAATTTGTATGGGAGTTTCAAAAAATGTTCCTGTTTTCAAGCATTGTTCGTGTTTACAAAAAAATAGAGTTTAAAAAAATGTACATATACACAAAAAAGTTCGTAATTTTCAAAAAATGTTCATGTTTCTAGAAAATGTTTGAATGAAAAATGTTCATGTTTCATTAAACATTCATTTTACAAAAATCAGATTTTTTTATAAACATGAACAATTTTTTAAATCATGCACATTTTCCCAAAAAAGCAAAAAATGTCTTAAATTTTTGAACAGTTTTTGTAAAGTACGAACCAGTTCCGAAGCATCTAACAATTTTTGAATTTGTGAACAAATTTCAGGTTCAAGCACAATTTTTGGAATTTCAAACAAAAAGACAAAAACACGAAAAGGAAAAGGAAATGTTTGGATCTGCATTGGTATTGGTTCGTATAAGCTTGAGCTGCTATGTAATCACTACCTCTAATTATTTATGGTGGCTAGCACGAAAAGCTTCTTTGTTGGAGGTCTCGTGTTCGATCCTTGGTAATGCTCGAATTTTGCTTTGCTCTTTCACCAGTGGGCTGGCCAGTCGGGGCTGCCTATGCGTTTGTCCAACAGGCTGCCGCAATAATCGGCAGATAGGAGCTGCCGGTATAGAGAGGGTGCATTGGCATCCGGTGCACCATGGTATTTCTGACCACGGTATGCTTATGTATACGTTAGTCTAGTCTTTGTGTGTGCATATATTTTTCAAATGGGGTCACAAAAGTGCCGCCGCCGAGCTTTGAACAGTTGAATTCAGGTCGATGGCTTGGCCCCATCATCAACTCATGGTCCCTTAAAAGAAGAGACGAAGAAAAGAAAAGGCAGACTCTCCTCTAAAGAAGAGAAAAAGAAAGAAGAAAAGTAAAGTTCACAAAGCAAGTGACATCACTAGTAGAAAACAGGGCTTTCGTTCGGGCCTGGCGAGCCCATTAGTCCCGGTTCAGTCAAGAACCGGGACCCATGGGGGCATTCGTCCCAGTTCGTGAGCCCAGGGGGGCGTATGGACCCATTTGTCCCGGTTCCTGGCACGAACCGGGACCAATGGTCCTCGCTCCTGGCCCACAACCATTGGTCCCGGTTCGTGGCTTCAACCGGGACAAATGAGTTGCCTATATATACCCCATCGCTACAACAGAGCACTCCACAGTGCTCTGTTTTTTTAGCCAGCGAGGGGAGGGCGTTTGGGGTGCTCTAACTCACCTCCTATGCACATGAGGTGTTCGATGAAATGTCCGAGCCATGTTAGTTAATCATTCTCCTCTCGAAACTCGACCTCTGAGCTCCATTGTCCCCGAGATTTGTCTAGGTTAACGATCTGTCACGTCTTGTCCCCGTCTTCACCGCCGTCGATCGCCCGCGCCGATCTCGTCGCCGGCACCACCGTGGTGAGCCTCTTGTTCCTATCTTCTTTCTGAAAGAAAAAAAATTCTTACTTCAGATAGATACTTGTCTAATTTTCTTACTTTTATTATTTCTTGTTATTATATAGTGTGATGGTTTTGGTATCCGCCCCCGTCGGCCCTCGTCCTGTCTATGATTCGGATGTGGTATATATTATCTTTTGATAACTATTTGGTTCATTTATTGTTTATGACAATTATGCCGACCAACGTGACATAGATTTTATTTATCTAGGTGGTGGTTGAACCGGAAATTCCAACCGACCCTATTGTCGAGAGGTTAAATTTAGTTGAAGAAGAAAATAATTACTTGAAGGAAAAATAAGAAAAATTGAGGAGGAGAAGGTGATATTGGAGTTGCATGCTGCGGATGTCGTTGATGATCACAAGATCAAGATGGATTCAATGCGGTTGAAGATTAGAAAGATTAGAAAATATGCCATTCATACCGAGGCTTGGTATCATTGTGCAGTTGGATCAGTTGTTACCTTGGTTGCGATTATGATCGCATTTGTTTTTGCATATAAATGTTTTACATAATTTCAATGTATGGTTTAATTAGATGCTCCGGAGAGCTATATGTTGCACATGCTATGTGGGTGAAATCCTTTGTAATGCATTTAGTTTCCGTATGAAACCTTAATACTTCGAAAGAGATTGTCTATTTTATACATGAAGTGCATCCAGGTTTTCACGTAAGCATCTGTACTTTCTTGCACATGCTATGTGTGTGAAAATGATGATACCATGCCAACTTGGAACCTTTTCAGAATTCATTTCAAATGCTTTTCAATTTCATGGTCTTATAGCTCAAAACAATCAGTAAATGCATGAAAAATAACAAATGAAGTCAGAAAGGGTTGTAATTGATGATGTGGCTTTGAATGGTGCAGTTTGAACACAAAAAAACTATGGAGTTCAAACAAGTTCAAAAAAATGAAATCTCTTTGTAACAGACGAGTTTTCGTATGAAACCCTGATACTTCAAAGGAGATTGTCTGTTTTGTACACGAAGTGCATTCAGTTTTTGCCGTAAGCCTCTGTACTTTCTTGCAGATGCTATGTGGGTGAAATGTGGATAGTTAGAACTGCTATCAGCTAGCTAGCTAGTATGGAAAATGCAGCTCACTACTGCTCTTGCTTGATGCCGCCCTCGTCACGGATAACATGATATCATCCTTTCCTCATCGCAACAAACAAACCCACTTTGTAACAATGCAAGAAACAGTTAGGGAGGTCGTGGATAGGGTATTCGGATTGCTCCAAGCTCGTTGGGCCATTGTTCGTGGGGCTGCAATGAAGTGGGAATCAGATATGTGTGGTAGGTGATGACATGTTGTGTCGTTTTGCACAATTTGATTGTAGAAGACGAGGAGTGGCGGATTCAGGATTTGAAGTTACCCGGGGCGGACTTTTAAAGGAAACAAAAAATCGACGGCATGATACACTTAAATAAGATATTCAACAAAATTACTTGGCTAATTAGTATGCAATCAGGCAAGAAGATCAACAAAACTATTTGTACAAAGTAGTTTGATTATCAATAACTAGGCTAAAATTATATAACTCAACAAAATACGCATATAAATTCTAACTTGGACCGCTACTATATTCCATTAGGTCAATGTGACAAGAATTCGAAGAATGATAGAATGGAACGGGAGAAGTAGTCCCTGGAAGAGAAATCCGAAGCTCACCAAGAAGGTGACGAAGCCAACAAGCCTCCACAACGACGTTGGCAATAGCTCGGTACTCGGCCTCAGCACTCGAACGGAAGACAGTAGGCTGCCGTTTAGAGGACCAGGAAACAAGAGAGTCACCAAAGAAGACACAATAGCCAGACGTGGAACGTCGAGTGTCGGGACAGCCAGCCCAAACCGCGTCAGTATAAGCAAGAAGCTCAGTCGAGGCGGTTGCACGGAGGCGAAGACCGTAGGTCGGTGTGCCACGAATGTACCGAAGAATGTGCTTGACCAAAGACCAGTGAACATCAACGGGCGAGTGCATATGCAAGCAGACTTGCTGCACCGCAAACTGGATGTCTGGTCTGGTGAGCGTAAGGTATTGAAGGGCGCCGACAATGCTGCGGTAAAGAGCGGTGTCAGTAGCGGGCTGGCCATCCATGGCGGAGAGCTTCGGCTTGGCCTCAGCAGGTGTGGCGGCTGGCTTGTAGTCAGTCATGCCGGCACGGTCCAGAAGATCAAGAGCGTACTAGCCCTGGTGCAGAAAGAATCCAGTGGCATCACGTCGCACATTAATACCAAGGAAGAAGTGCAACGCACTGAGATTCTTCAGCCGAAACTCAGAACCGAGACGACCAATGATGTTGCGAAGAAGATCCTATCGAGAGGCAGTGATAACAATATCGTCAACATAGGGCAGAAGCATAGCCACATGATCATCCCGATGCAGCACGAACAGCGACATGTCAGAGGTGGTGCTGCAAAGCCCGAGAAGACCAAGGAACGGTGCGATGCGCTGGTACCAGGAGCGAGGAGTCTGTTTGAGGATATATAATGACCGTGACAACAGGCAGACATCATCCGGTCGTTGAGGGTCAACGAACCCGGTCGGCTGCTGATAGAGAACTCGCTCCTGAAGATGGCCGTACAAAAAAGCATTATTGATGTCGAGCTGATGTATGGGCCAGCGGCGCGAGGCGGCCAGCTGAAGAACCACACGAATCTTGGCAGGTTTGATGACCGGAGAGAAAGTCTCAGAGAAGTCAGCACCGACACATTGTGCAAAGCCATGGACAACCCAGCGAGCCTTGTACCTGTCGAGATAACCGTCCGGGAGGAGTTTGTGACGAAAAACCACTTGCCCGAGATGACGTTCACTCAAGGGGGACGAGGAACAAGGGTCCAAGTCCGGCTGGCGACAAGAGCATCGTACTCAGCGCGCATGGCGGCAGCCCAATACAGATCACTCAATGCAGAATGCACCGATCATGGAACCGGAGAGATGGTTGTGACGCTGAGGTTGTGGTAGCACGTATTCGGCTTGCGCACCCCGTCCTTGGCGCGCGTCACCATGGTGTGTTGAGGCGGCGGGGGAGGCGGGCGTGGACCGCGGCGAGGGGCCACAATAGCCGGCTCGGATGATGATGAAGACGCGGGCGAGGCCATGGGTGTCGGTGTCGAGAGCGCCGTCGAGGCCCGAGAAGGCTCGGCCGTGGACGGCGACAAGGGCGCCGACGGGGCCGAGAGGGCCGGCTCCTCCTGAGCCGACAAGGAGCCAGAGGGACGGGCCGTGGACAGCGATGAGGGCGCTGACGGGGCTGAGAGGTCCGGCTCCTCCGGAGCCGACAAGACCCCCGAGGGCCCAGCTGGGGGCGCGGCCGGCTCCTCCAGAGCTGAGAGGTGGGGGGCCGGCAAGGCCGGGGAGGCCGACTCCTCCTGAGACGGCGAAGGAAACGCCGAGGGCGGCGAGGCAGCGAACAACGAGGCCGCAACCGCGCAATTCACGTCAGTATAAGCAAGAAGCTCAGTCGAGGCGGATGCACGGAGGCGAAGACCGTAGGTCGGTGTGCCACAAATGTACCGAAGAATGTGCTTAACCAAAGACCAGTGAACATCAATGGGCGAGTGCATATGCAAGCAGACTTGCTGCACCACGAACTGGATGTCTGGTCTGGTGAGCGTAAGGTATTGAAGGGCGCCAACAATGCTGCGGTAAAGAGCGGTGTCAGTAGCGGGCTGGCCATCCGTGGCGGAGAGCTTCGGCTTGGCCTCAGCAGGTGTGGCGGCTGGCTTGTAGTCACCATGCCGCACGGGTCCAGAAGATCAAGAGCGTACTAGCCCTGGTGCAGAAAGAATCCAGTGGCATCACGTCGCACATTAATAGCGAGGAAGAAGTGCAACGCACTGAGATTCTTCAGGCGAAACTCAGAACTGAGACGGCCAATGATGTTGCGAAGAAGATCCTATCGAGAGGCAGTGATAACAATATCGTCAACATAGGGCAGAAGCATAGCCACATGATCATCCCAATGCAGCACGAACAGCGACATGTCAGAGGTGCTGCTGCAAAACCCGAGAAGACCAAGGAACGCTGCGATGCGCTGGTACCAGGCGCGAGGAGCCTGTTTGAGGCCATATAATGACCGTGACAACAGGCAGACATCATCCGGTCGCTGAGGGTCAACGAACCCGGCCGGTTGCCGATAGAGAACTCGCCTCAAGATGGCCGCATAAAAAGCATTGTTGATGTCGAGCTGATGTACGGGCCAGCGCACGAGGCAGCCAAATGAAGAACCACACGAATCTTGGCAGGTTTGACTACCGGAGAGAAAGTCTCGTAGAAGTCAACACCGACACATTGTGCAAAGCCACCGGACAACCCAATAGCCTTGTACCTGACGAGATAACTGTCCGGGAGGAGTTTGTGACGAAAAACCCACTTGCCCGAGATGACGTTCGCTCAAGGGGAACGAGGAACAAGGGTCCAAGTCCGGTTGGCGACAAGAGCATCGTACTCAGCGCGCATGGCGGCAGTCCAATGCAGATCACTCAACGCAGAATGCACCGATCACGGAACCGGAGAGATGGTTGTGACGATGAGGTTGTGGTAGCAGGGATTCGGCTTGCGGACCCCGTCCTTGGCGCGCGTCACCATGGTGTGGTGAGGCGGCGGGGGAGGCGGGCGTGGACCACGGCGAGGGGCCACAATAGCCGGCTCAGATGATGATGAAGACGCGGGCGAGGCCATGGGTGTCGGTGTCGAGAGCGTCGTCGAGGCCCGAGAAGGCCCGGCCATGGACAGTGACAAGGGCGCCGACGGGGCCGAGAGGGCCGGCTCCTCCTGAGCCGACAAGGAGCCAGAGTGCCGGGCCGTGGACAACGATAAGGGCGCTGACGGGGCCGAGAGGGCCGGCTCCTCCGGAGCCGACAAGACCCCCGAGGGCCCAGCTGAGGGCGCGGCCGGCTCCTCCAGAGCTGAGAGGTGGGGGGCCGGCAAGGCCGGGGAGGCCGACTCCTCCTGAGCCGGCGAAGGAAATGCCGAGGGCGGCGAGGCAGCGAACAACGAGGCCGCAACCGCGCCCGAGCGACGGGGTGGAGGGAGCACAAGGACTCCACGAGTCCGTCGAGGAGAGGCGTCCAGAGATGGTGAGGGACGCGATGATGCTCACTGAAAGGGAAAAACAACCTCATCAAAATAAACGTGTTTAGACACGATCACACGATGGTACTCCGGTCGAAAGTAACGGAAGCCTTTTGTGTTGGGTTGGTAGCCAAGAAAAACACAAGCGATAGAGCGAGGCGCCAGCTTATGTGGTGTCGTGGCTGTGATGTTAGTATAACGAAGGCAACGGAAGACATGGAGATCGTCATATGAAGGAGGTGACGCGAATAAGAGATGATGAGGGGTGTAGTTCCATCGGGGTTTACAAGGCCGGATGTTAAGAAGAAGGGTAGCTTCCCCCCTTACTTACCTATCAAAAAAAGGTAATTTAACCACTTAATTTGGATGAATCTATGGTGCAAATGAGGTGAGGAGGAGGAGGCAGCCGAGACAAGCTTGGAGGAGGAGGTGGAGAGAATGAAGTGGGGAAAGTGAGTGGGTAGGTGGGCCGTCCAAAATATCTTGTTGGTCCAAGGTTACTAATGGCGCACCATATGCAAATGCGCCATTAGTAACCCTGGTTACTAATGGCGCACCTGCTTTTGGTGCGCCATTAGAAGTTTTGCAAAAAATAAAAAAAGTATATATTCTAATGGCGCACCGTGGCACACTGTGCCACGGTGCGCCATTAGAATGTTTGGAAAAATTTAAAAAAAAATTGTTACTAGTGGCGCACCGTGTGCCTGGTGCGCCATTAGTGTCTTCCACACTAATGGCGCACATGGTGCGCCATTAGTATATACTAATGGCGCTTCACCTGACAGGTGCGCCATTAGTGGCCATCCCATCTATAGCTCTTTTCCTAGTAGTGACACTTCCTTCACAAAGTGCTGCTCTGAAAAGAATAGGAAAATGAATATTGTTGAGTTTTTTTGAACTAGGCAAGGAAGGTTTTTGACATATTTGATGAAGGTATGATCCAAACAATTTATGAGAATTTTTTGGGAATTTTTGGAATAACAGAAATATAGGTTGCTTCACAACCTAGGACAAAAATTGACACATGGACATGACACATAGGCAAAACTGATGAGATGGCGCCTAGTCATCACAACCCACAACAGTTTACAAGGCTATGACCATCTATATTGGTCGTTAACAACTACAAATAAGGCAGCGGACCAGCGCTGTTTGCTTTATGACCATTTCGTGTAAGGAAATTACGACATTTCTGACCAATATGGTCACAATGGTTTACGGTGTGGAGCCCCCCGAACAGCTTTTGACCTATTGGTCTCAAATGGTCATAGATCTATGACCAATTCTTCCAGGGTCACTGACAGAAGGTCACTAATTGACGTATTTCTTGTAGTGCATGTCAGATCCTGAAATGTGGGACCAGGAGAACAGGCCGAGGGCCAACTTTGCCGAGAGCCACTCTCGGCAAAGAGAGCCAGTAGCAGGCTGACACGTGTCGACCACTGACATGTGGGACCAGGAGAACAGGCCGAGGGCCATCTTTGCCGAGAGGACCTCTCGGCAAAGAGAGCCAGTAGCAGGCTGACACGTGTTAGCTCCTGACATGTGGGACCAGGAGAACAGGCTGAGGGCCAACTTTGCCGAGAGCCCCTCTCGGCAAACTCAATCTTTGCCGAGTGATGCTCTCGGCAAACTGAGCAAATAGGGGAGGGCCTGGTCACTTTTGTTAAAAGTTGTGCCCATACTTTGCCGAGTGCCACCGTCGGCTATCCTTTTTCCTTTACCGAGAGCCCTCTCGGTAAAGTTGTCAGGAGGACTACAGGTTATTACCCTTTACCGAGAGGCCTCTCGGTAAAAGGCCGGTTTCTACTGGTTGGTACACTTTTACCGAGCAGCCTCTCGGTAAAGGGTGCATCTTGAGACAGTTTCCACGTCTTTACCGAGAGGCGCCTCGGTAATGGTGTGTCCAAAGAGTTTTTCATTATGTTTCTTTCCTGGAGCGAAACATATACAGCAGCAGCATATAGTTAATCACACATACAACATGTCACATATAGGCATCATTGAACAAAACAAGCAATGATTCTGAAAAACATTTCACATAAAAGCAATAGTGCCTAAACGGTGAAATAGTAGTCAAGAGACTCGACCAACACAAGTTTACAAGTCTCAAGATGCAAGAGTTCTCAAGCACATACAAGGGACAATTTCAAATAGAACATAACATGAAGTTCACGCGATTATGGAGATCGGAGTGATAACATCAACAGAGAAAGCGTCATTCCGTTTGCTGCCACAACTCCACCAACTTGAGGTGAAACTACCGGAACATTGTTCGACCCTTGTGATGGGTTGAGCTGTGATGGATTGACCCAATAGTGAGATGAATGCATATGGTAATGCCGAAAATGGTGATATAAATAGTTTGAACGAAACTCACAATGTTCCACTCTGGCGTAGGTGGCATGTCTGGCACTGGTTGGCCTTGCATGGAATAAAGATTGGCCACCATATGTTGTAAACACTTCACTAGATCATCTTGTGCCTTTAGCTTGGCCGTTTTTCATCTCGTTCTTTCTCGGTGTCAATCAGTCGAGTCTACAATATGGCAATGCAAATGTCATTCATGTTGAAATGCAAATATGCAGGACCATGAAGGATCAATGAAGAAGCACTGACCTGAATATCCTCAATAATGCTCACGGAATGTGGTACGTGACGCTCTACAGTAGGAGTAGAGCCAGTACTCATAGCACGGAGCGTGTTGACTCTCGGAAGGGAGGAGGTTATGACAGAATCAAGGTGAACCGCCATCCGGCCATTCGGTCTACCGCCTGCCGCGGCAATGGCCACAAGAGGGTCAAACGGTAGCACGTGAGGATCAGCGTCAGGCCCGTACGTCTCCTTCAATTTTTTGGTGTAGTTCTCTCCATTTGACCAGGATTTAGAGCTGATTCAGTCCCTCTCCGGGTGGAGAGGGTCCTTGTCCTTGTCGTCTTTGGTACGTTTGATGGTCCATCCCTCGAAGTAAGTGATATCCTTGCCAGTGTCTTCTTTCTAGAAAAGAAAGCGATCCAAACAATTAAGGGAATACTCACAAATGAAAGAGAACATGATGAAAAGAAAAGGATGTGGTTGCCTACATGTTTTGAGACGACACCTGGGATGGTGAGGTTGCCTTGACGGTGTCCTGAAGAACCCATCAACAAATTCATGCCGCCACCATCTCTTTCCCTTATCTTTTCACCTCACGTCGCCCACCCACCTCCACGTTTCAGTTAATTACAAGCCTGATCGCTACTTCCGTCCATATTACCCGCGCGTAGAAGCATATCTCGAGCATCCATCCATGTTTTTCGGGCATGACCTAGCGAAGCATGAAGTATCTGTCTCTGTTGCGTCGTCGCTACGTACCAACCCATGACGCTATTGTGTACACGAGGAAGGCCGCCGGTCGTGCAATGACGGCGTAGACATCTATATATTTGGGTGTTACTATGTATACATACAAGAAAATTACGATTGGATTCGTGGTATTTTCTTGCCAACAATACTTTGATGAATTACGACATTGGCTATTAATAAGGAACGATCTAGAACAAGCAGTAGCTAGATCAGTTTGTTTTCTCCGGTTATACTTAGATCTGATTTCTATTTATCATATTATATGCCTAAATAGTTCATGATTAGGTATGTTTTCTTCGCGTTGTGGTTGGTCAGCAATCATGCGTCGTCATTGGATAGATCCCATCCTCGCCGCATTAGTGGCCGATGTGTTGTTGACAAGGTTTCTTGAATCGTTGTCACCGACGGGTTGTTGGGCGATTGACGATGGCATGGCTTCTTGCCATGGGAGAGCGGGTGATGGTGCTACTCCTCGGAACCTGGGGCAGCAGTCCTGCTAATATAATATGTGGCATGAGGCAATATGCAGTACTACTTCATGCTCATACATATCCCAAAGGCCAGGGCTAGACGCTGCCACACTGATACGCATGCATCGTTCTTTCCATAGAGTAAATTGCAAAAAACCACCACTTTGAAGGCAAGCTTTGCGAAAACCACTACAATATTTTTTTTTGCGAAAAACACCGTGTCTATGGTAATCTTTTTGCAGAAAGCACTGATCGGCGGATCGGGTTCAGTTAAGCTCGTTTATGACATGTGGGGCCCGTTTTTTGCCTACGTGGCGTAACGGTTTAGGATTAATGCAAAAACGCCCCCAACTTTCTCCCCCTTCTTCCTACGCCCTCCAATCATGCCACATCCCTTCCTCTCGCTCCCAACCTCTCTCCCTCCGCAACCGGCAAGCGTGCACACGAGCTCAGCGCCGCCCCTCCATCGCCGGGCCACCGCCGCCATGCCCCTAATCGGATCCGGTCACACGAGCCTCCACCGTCCCCACAGGGCACCGGATCTGGCGGGAATGCCTAGGGCAGCTCGATGTGGTGAGCGTCTGGGGCTACAGCGTCCACGGCCCCGTTGACCATGGGGCGGCGCCGGGATGAAGAAGATAAGCTGTGACTGGGGCAGTCGGGGCATCGACCGGAGGAGCAGGGGCGTCCTGGGGAAGAAGATGGTGGGAGGGCAAGGGAGACGACCTGGGAAAGAAGAGAGCGGGAGGGCGAAGATCGGAGCAGCAAAAGCGGTCACCGATGCAGAGGGAGGACGTGCGCGTCCAGCTAGCGGGCGGCAGGAAGGCGGCGTCTACCACGGAGGAGATGCAGTTCCACCACCGATGCACCACGCCGTACTGCAGTTCGACCACGGCGGCAGGCCGACGGCGCCCACCACGGCGGCAGGACGACGGCGCCCACCACGGAGGAGGACGAGGACCCCCCCCCCCCCCCGATCCAGATCCTCGTCGAGGAGGAGCAGTTCCACCACAGAGGAGCATTGGGGAGGAGAAGGACGACACGAGGTGGTGGGGGATCGCCGGTCGGTCGTGGTCAACGCGAGGTCGAGGGCGGGGGATGAGGACGATTTGCACGAGCTCCAGTGGTGGTCAATTGCGTTTTTCATTTTTTATTTAGGGGTGGCTGTGTAAAATTTGAGGGTCTAGTTTGTAATTTTAGAATAAAACCCATCTAGCACAAAAAGTCACGCCACGTAAGCAGAAAATGGGCTCCATCTGTCATAAACACGCTTAACAGAGCCAGATCCGCCGATCAGTGTTTTTTGCAAAAAGATTACCGTAGACATGATGTTTTCTGCAAAAAAAATGTATTGTATTGGTTTTCGCAAAGCTTGCCTTCAAAGTGGTGGTTTTTTGCAATTTACTCTCTTTCCATAAGCCCTTCTATTTCTTTTCATCTCTCTCTGAGCAAGATATTTATGTCTTTGATTCATCTTCTCCTTTTTAGGTATTGTGCACCCCATGGTAGATATCTATATATTTCTGTGGTACTGTATATACATACAAGAAAATTACATATGGTTCTGGCTACAACTATTAACAAAATTTCAAAAATTAAATTTATAGTTCTTGCAATACGTGATTAGATTTTTGAATTTTCTTGCCAACCGTACTTGGATGAATTACTACATTAGCTATTAATACGGAACAATCTAGAGCAATCGGTAGCTAGATCAGTTCGTTCTCTCCTGTTATACTTAGATATATAATGGGAGTTTATGTCAAATAGATTCTTTATGGTTATATGGAAAATAAGATATAAAATTCTGCAATAAAATTGATTTATATATGTATGTACATCAGTACATGCCACTTGACTGAATTACAAAATTACAGTCCAATGATATCTGCATTGTTTTCTTTAAATTGCCTATAAGATTACAATCTGTTATCACTCAAGCATGTAGTGAAAATAAAATAAACAAAAGTGTATGAAAATTGTTAAGGTATGGAAAGGCAATAATGTTATGCAGAATCTTGAAAAACTAGTCCGCGCGAATGCACGGGTTGGCAACTAGTATTTTATAATTGTGAACGGAGGGAATACGCCGGCGCCCTAGCGAATTAATCATGCATTTCTTCTGGAGATGCTTCCGTGTAGCTAGCTTTCCCATACCCCTTAGAGCAACTCCACTCGTTCGGCCCCGTGCACATACGCCAGCGCTATTTCGGGCGCTCGCCGAGGGATTTTTATGCTCTAGGGGCCATCTAGGTCCCAGCCACGCTCCCAGGCGTCGCCCCCTAATGCGTTGTAAATTCGAATTTGTCCATTCCTGCTACCCAAAAAATGCCACAAGTCTGGCGATCAGCGTCACAGAAGTTTCGGCGATCGGTGATCACCTTGCCACAGTTCGGCGATCAACTAAAAAGTTCTGCACAAAAGAAAGGACGCGTAGGCAATATATCAAACGGCAGTGTCGGCCTCCGGCGTCGGAGGAGTCGGTGTGCGCGGGCTGGTCGGCGTCAGCACGGCTTCTGTGCTGTGCGTCGTGGAGGCATCATCGCTCGGGCTTGGCGGCGGCGTTGGCGGCGGCATGGGAGTTGGGGCCGCTGTCGTCGGCATTTGGATCAGGATGAGGCCACGCTCCGCCAGGTACCACGCCTTGAGCTGCTCGTCGTAGCTCCGGAGCATGTCCCTCCCCATCCCATCAAGAAAGCCAGGTCGGTGTTCCTCTTCTTTGCGGCGACGTTGGTCCCTAGGAAGGTCGAGCTTGACGGCGCTGTTTGTCATCAACGCCGACCACCGTGCCTCGGTTTTCTCTTCCCGCTCAGCAGCCCAGGTCTGGGCGTCGGCGATGCAATGCTCGATGGACTCTTGCACACGCACGGTAGCCGACTCGGCGTGTTTCGCCGACTTGGCCCTTTTGTTGTCGTCCGGGCGCCCGTCGGCCGCGCCCGGCGTCGGTGTAGCCAGGCGAGGGCGTGCAGCCCCAGCGGTGTGCCGACGAGAAGCCAGCCGGAGACCCGACGCTTTGGTGGATCCAGGATGCGTACGGGCCGTGGCCGCCGGGTGGATTCATCATCCCCGCACGAGACGCCTCGGCTTGTTCGGCCGCGCGATCTGCCTGCTCCGCCACGGCCGCAGCCGTCGCTGCCGCGAGCGCCGCCCTGTCCCGGGCCTTCTTGGCGTTCTCCCTCCCTCCCGACGCTGAACTTCCGTCTTCCAGTCGTTGTTAGACATGCCCGGGGGCTTGCACGGCGGCGCCCTCGGCTTCCTCTGCTTCGGCTGGGTGGTGGCGGCGGCGATAGCATCCCTAGCGGCATGGGGGGCCACATACTTCTTCGGCGCCATGGCGGCCAGCTGGAGGAAGGAGGAGGAGAATGGCAGGAGGAATGGAGAATGTTGGAGGGAAACCGAGGGGCCAAGCGGGGGGAATCGATGGGAAAAGTGTCTCCTCTCGCCGACAGAGCGGACACGCGCCCTTTTCGTTTCGGCCGGCTCGGGTTCGGTTCGGGTTCGCCGGCTGTTATTTTGACCTGAACCGGCGCTAAATGAGATCCTAGAGAGCGACTAGATCAATTTTCAGGCGCCGATGCTAAAAGATCGCCTTGAGGACTTGTTGAGGACGTGACTGGAGATGCTCTTAGCTTGATGCTCTTCACCGTCGACTGCTCGGCCTGCGCGAACAGCGCCACGCTATACCCGGCTTTGGCCATGTTTCAGTTCCTAGCGGAGCGGTAGTGTGGTGCGGCTGTTGCGGACGGAGCCGACAAGTACGCACGTCGCCTTACATGAGCTGATTCAGCGGAGCTGCATGCCGGTGCTTACCGGTCTGCGTAGGGGCGCCGGCTGGTCCCGTGGCACACGCGTTGCCGTTCTATGTGCTCAAGGCAACACGAGTTGCTGGCTGGTACGTTGTCGGCGGCGGCGAGCTCAATGGGGCGTGCCCAAGGCAGATGCTCGCTGCGTGTGGCAGCCCGTTTGCGGCGGGATTTCTATTGGCATGGGGCGAGGCCTGCACTCGTGTTGCATTTTTTGGATGGCACGGTAGTGACACGCTACCATGTATCGGTGCCGACATGCCATGATGGAGGGCTTGCCCACTTGTTCCGTGCTGGCTTCCCCCCCCTATCCTTCCTCACGCCTTTCTCATTGACGTAAAAGCTTCAGCCCATGTACGACCCATTACATACTAAAATCAAAAAATTCACCATTATAAAAGAAAATTGCCTAACAGGCCATCATGGAAGGAAAAGAGGCCTCTTAATTGCAGCACGCAGCCACGACCTAATTACGCAATCTCATATCGCTAATTTCTCCAAGCCGCCGTTGCTATCAAAACTGACGCCTAAGGGCTGCTGCGATCAGATCTCTCCGTCAGGTCGCCATGGAGAGAAGCAGAGAAGGGAAGGGATCGCCAAAATACGCAAGTGTCTATTCACGCACATGTTGCTAGTTCCCAGCAGAGCGGACGCACGGATGGACAGCAACCACTCAAGGGGAAAAGGTAATTGATTCTCACATCAGATTAGTTCTTTGCTTTAAAAATTATAGAAGTATAATCAGACAGATTTAGAATCAATTATAACATTCCTACTTGTGCTTGTGTAAACATGAAGAAGAAGAGAGCATAATTGATTCATAAATTTTTGATTCCGGTTTTGGGACTGGGTTGAGTTAGTGAGGTCCATCTCGCCAATTCAAATAAATAATGAGATTAGGTAATATATTATTTACTACAAATTATTATTTCATAAGATTATCCGGTATTTCTAGTGTTGTGAATTTGTTTTTTCATTTGTCAATTTTCTATCAAGTTTGATCATGTGAATGCAATGAATAGACACAAAAAGGGTGTGTTGACACCATGGCATCTCCATTAGACCAGACCCTAATTTTTTTTACAACATAACCGTTGCATATGAGACTTAGTGTGAAACCTCGCCCCCCCTATGTCGAAATCCTGGCTCCGTCCCTGTCCCCAACCCAACAGGATTGAAGTCTTGGTGCTCATATTTATTTCAGGATTTCTGGCGATACGCATTCAGTCGGAAGAGATGTTCCCGTCACCAACAAGGTGCCTATGATGACTTCGTAAATTACAAGATGATATGCCGGCTTACTTTTTCGGAGGTGCTCATAAGGGTAGGGTATGCGTGTGTGCGTTCATAGGGATGAGCGTATTCGTATGTATATGAGCGCTTGCATTTGTACTATGTTAAAAAAAGGCATGCCATGATGGACGACTCCGGCGGGCCGGTGGATATAAGATGATTTTTTTTAAATAGATAGAAGATAAATATGAGTGTGGGGTTAGGGATGTCAGTGAGAATAGCCTGTGATCCCGTCCAGGATTGTTCCTTTCCCGGCCAAATAGGTCCAGGGTTGGGATACGACCAGGATCCTGGATTGAGAGGTTAGGGTTTACTTCCAACGAGGTGTATATAAATTAAAGGTTGAAATAGACTTCACTTTATGTAAGGTTATGAAAAGAAAGAGCACGCGTCGGGACGCCGGCCATGCACAAGGGACGGAAATGACCGGCGGTTGCCTCCGGAACGTAAACAGCAATTGTGTTGCGGACGCCGTCTCCTGGCTGCAGAGCTCCATGGTCAGCTTATCTAGCCATCCATTTCTACTTCGTGATCTATGCAGACACCTTTGTCTTTTACGTTCTTCATAAACGAAAAAAACATAGAAACTTCAATCATTGCAGGACGACAAAATATTCTAACTACAATAATGAAAACAAAACTTTCCGTGTTTTGCATGTATGTTAAATATTTGAAATAATATTTTAGTAAAAGATATGTAATTTTGAATATTTATGTCAGACCAAAAAATCTGAATGTTTTTCACACATTGAAATTCTAAAGTCTGTTCGACCTCCAAAATTTGAAGTCTATATGTTACTCTCTCCGTTTCATAATATAGTGTGTATAGATTTTTGAAAAAGTCAAACTTTGACTAACATTGTAGAGAAAACTATTTGTATCTACAATACCAAATATGTAAAATATGAAACTACATGCTATGATGAATCTAATAATATATGTTTGGCATTCTAGATCAAATGTTTTATGTGCAAACTTAGTCAAAGTTTTTGATGTTTGACTTTTTAAAAAATCTACATGCACTACATTATGAAATGGAGGGAGTATTTTAAGAGAAACAAAAAAGTGAAACTTTCATGTAATAAGTTAGTTGGCTAGCATACATCTCAAAGAAATATTAAAGGGGTGACGATAAGGGGTGTCATGGAGCTCGGCCAACAGAAAACCACACTCGTGGGTCGTGGGAAGCCATCTTCGGAGTGGATGGGTGAGGGACTCGATCCTCATTCATGATGGCTTTGTTTGTAGGAATAAACATGACGATGTAATAGCGTGTCCTAGTCGGACACTAATCAGGCAGATATAGTAGTAGTAGGATTAGGACTCCTAGCCGAGTAGGTTAGATTGCTAGTCCTAGATGCTATATATACTCACGTATACCCCTGTAATCTGCACCGAGCCAGAAAAGCAATATAGAGTATACGACAGGCTCGACACGAGCCTGTAGCCATCATACATCGATTTGTTTTGCCTTCGTGTCTGTTTCGCCGAGACGCCGAGACGTTTGTACAGATACGTGCGATCGATCCAATCGCTGGACATAGTTGAAGCTAGCCCAGGCGTGTACGAGGACACGGTGTGCTACTGCTAATCGATCCAGCAGCTTGGCTGCTTGGTTGCTAGCTAGCTTTGCACATCGCACGTGTATTTAGCTCTTGGGAGTTTTGGTCTAGCGATCAAAAGCCAACAATTGGTATCAGAGCCTCGACGATCTACGATGACGGACAGCGACGCTGAGTCCGTTAAGTCCGGCAACGGCGGTTCCAAGGCGAACAAGAACGGCGACAAGGTGAAGAAGGGCGGCAAGTCAGCAACAAGTGGTGGCGGAACGGCGGCGCCAACGTACAGGCACATCGCAACATCCCCATCCAGTATCCGATGCTCACCGACGCCAACTACGGCGTGTGGGCGGTGAAGATGAAGATTATTCTCCGAACCCTTCGAGTGTGGCAGGCCATCACGGACGACGATGTCGACAAGGAGTGCGACGAAGGTGCCATGGCCGCCATAGCCCAGTCTGTGCCAGATTCCGTGCTGATGACATTGGCGGAGTTCGAGACAGCAAGAGAGGCGTGGAACGCACTCAAAGAGATGAGGATCGGAGAAGATCGCGTCACCAAGGCTCGGGCACAAGTGCTGAAGCGCCAATTACACAAGTTGCTGATGGAGGCAACTGAATCGGTGAACGACTATGCCATGCGTCTGACTACATTGGTGGGAGAGATCCGCACGCTTGGTGCAAAGCTCGAGGAGACCGAGATTGTGAAGAAGTTTTTCAGTTCGGTGACTGATAAATTCACGTACATCATCGGCACGCTCGAGCAGCTTTACGACATCGACGACATGACCATAACAGAGGCGATCGGACGCTTGCGGACATGGGAAGAGAATGCTCGTGGTTGTCGGAAAGGCAAATGAGGAGGTGGTGACCAACTCATGTACTCGCACGCAGATTGGGAGTCCCCAAGTAGCAAAGGAAGGCGCAACGTTGGCCAAGGCTCAAACAACGCCAAGAGCGGCGGACAAACCGGAAAAGGCAAAGGAAAAGGCAAGCCACAAGGTCGTGGTAAGGCGGACCGATCTAAAGAGCGGAAGCCACGGAACTTGGATATGTCCGAGGTCAAGTGCTATAACTGCAACGAGATGGGTCACTTTGCGAAGAATTGTCCGGAGCCTAACAAGAGGGAGATCAAGGAAAATTTGGCGAAGCAGGAAGACGAACGTCCAGGTCTTCTGATGGCCAAAGTTTGTGATCTCGTCCAAACGATGGTTGTGAAACTAAACCGGAAGGTGCTACTACACGAGAAAAAAGTAACACCAAAGTTATCCGGAAGTCAGAACATGTCCTGGTATCTAGACACGGGTGCCAGTAACTACATGACGGGGTGCAAGGAGAAGTTCCTCGAGCTAGAATATGATGTTCAAGGCTCGGTCTAGTTCGGTGATGGTTCAAATGTGGAGATTTGCGGCCAAGGTTCTGTCCTCTTTGAGGGTCTCACAGGAGAACATCGCATACTCACCGGAGTGTACTACATTCCACGGCTTCGCAACAACATCATCTCTGTCGGGAAACTTGATGAGAATGGATGCAAGGTGGATATTGTGAACGGAGTGATGACGATCTTCGACAACCTCCGAAACATGCTAGCGCGTGTGAATCGCACGCGGAACATGCTCTATATCCTCAACCTTGATCAATCTCAACCGGAGTGTTGGCTCGCCAAGAGTGATGATGATTCGTGGTTATGGCATGCTAGATTTGGACACGTTAACTTCTACGCCTTGAAGAAGATGTCGAAGATGGAGATGGTATCTGGGATGCCGTTTATCGACCATGTTGATCACGTATGTGACGGGTGCTTGGTTGGAAAACAGCACCGCAGGCCGTTCCCTGCTCAGTCTACCTATCGTGCAAGTGATGCACTCGAGCTGCTCCATGGTGATCTATGTGGCCCTATCACCCCAGTAACTCACGGAGGAAAGAAGTACTTCTTCCTTGTGGTAGATGACTACTCGAGATACATGTGGGTCCTTCTCCCACGATCTAAAGATGAGGCGTTTGAAGCGTTCAAGAAGCTGAAGGCTGCAACGGAGATGGAACACAAGCTGAAGGTTCGCGCTCTACAGACAGAGCACGGCGTAGAGTTTACGTCAAACGAGTTCAACGACTATTGCGAGAAGATTGGCATAAAGAGGTTCCTCACGGCACCTTATACGCCGCAGCAGAACGGGGTTGTTGAAAGGCGCAATCGAACCGTTGTTGACATAGCGAGAACTTTACTCAAGAGCAAGAACTTGCCGGGGATTTTTTGGGGAGAAGCTGTCTCAACGGCGGTCTATCTTCTCAACCGGGCTCCAACGAAGGCGGTGATCGGCAAGACTCCGTATGAAGCAATTTACGGACGTAAGCCGAATGTGTCTCATCAACGGACGTTTGGGTGCGTGCCGCATGTGAAGACGGCGGAGCCGCATCTCTCAAAGCTTGCCGATCGTAGCACCAAGATGGTGTTCATCGGATACGAGAGGAGTTCCGGCACCAAGGCATACCATTTCTACGATCCACGAACCAAGCGTCTACGAATTTCACGCGATGTTGTGTATGAAGAAAATCAAGCGTGGAATTGGAGCGCAGCAGACGATGCTCCAAACGTTAACATATTCACAGTTGAATTTTCCAACTGATGATGATGCAAGGGAGGATGTCCAGGTGGTTGGCAAGACACCCAACCAAGGTGACCACAATGGAAGTGATGATCATGGTGCCAACACCGACGACGACGTGCATGGGTCGCAAGGTGATAGCGACAACGACACGCACGACACGGGCGGAGATATCGACAATGAGGCGCATAGTGATGATGACAATCAAGATGATGGTCACGATCACGACGACTACGCCGACGATGAGGATGCCAACGACCCGCATCTACCACGCCCGAGACTCAACCGTCTTCCTCAAGTGCATCGACGCCGACACAATTTGTGTCGCCCCCTTCGCAAGCCACGACGGATTCTTCCGGGCCTTGTCGCTACAAGCCCCTCAAGAAAGTCTACAAGTACGCAAAGCCAGTTACACTCGAGTACTGTGATTTGTATTTACTCGGAGTTGAGGAGCCAGCAAACATCGTAGAGGCGAGCAAAAGTTCGAGTTGGACGCACGCCATGGATGAGGAGGTGAAGGCGATCGAGAGCAATGGCACGTGGACTTTGGTAACCCGACCTCCGAACCAAAAGGCGATAGGTTTGAAGTGGGTTTACAAGTTAAAGAAGGACACGGAGGGTGCCATTGTGAAGTACAAGGCAAGACTCATCGGAAAGGGCTACGTACAACGTCAAGGAGTTGACTATGAGGAGACGTTGAGAGTGCTCCTAGCTTTGGCAGCACAAGAGGATTGGAAGGTCCATCATATGAATGTGAAATCCGCTTTCCTCGACGGCGACCTCAAAGAAGAAGTGTACGTGGAACAACCCCTCGGCTACGAGAAGAAAGGCGAAGAAGGGAAAGTTTACAAGCTCAAGAAGGCACTTTACGGTTTGAAGCAAGCGCCAAGATCTTGGAACGCAAAGTTAGACCAAAGTTTGATCTTGTGCGGGTTCAAAAGACGTCCCCTGGATGATCCTAAAGACGGTCTACTAAACACCGAAGAACAGGTGAAGGTTGAAGACGCGACCAAAGAGGAGCGCTGGCGACAAGCTACGGACGAGCTGACGACAGCAAAGACGGCTCCTGAAATGCTACGAGTGACGGCAAAAGCAATGCCAAAGATAACCACTGCAAGTAGCAGCAATTATGTTTGGGATCCCGGTCGCATAAGGACGTCATGTTTAGAGGGTGAATGTTGGAATAAACATGACGATGTAATAGCGTGTCCTAGTCGGACACTAATCAAGCAGATATAGTAGTAGTAGGATTAGGACTCCTAGCCGAGTAGATAGATTGCTAGTCCTAGATGCTATATATACTCACGTATACCCCTGTAATCTGCACCGAGCTAGAAAAGAAATACAGAGTATACGACAGGCTAGACACGAGC